>OU892288.1:11450896-12050896 GCA_917834065.1 Ceutorhynchus assimilis
TCCTCCTTCAGAGTAAGAACTGAGAGAGCCATTCTAGACCATCCCAGAATTGTTCTTAAATTTTACTAGAGTTCTTAAATAGTTCTAGATCAACTAAAACACTGTCAAAACAGTTCGAATACGATTCTGAAAAAACGAAAACGCGTTTTATAATATGCGCATATGCAGAATAATTCCGAACTAGATCTGAGTAGGGTTGTTAAATTCTCGAGAATATAAAAAAAGGAAATATTTCCTGGAAATATTTCCGAAACTTTGAGAATTTATAAGAAATATGGAAATTTATGAAATTTATTAGAATATTCACAGGTTTGAGAAAATTTCGAAAATTTAAGATATATTTCGGATATTTAAGAAATGTTTCGGACATTCAGGAAATATTTCCGGAATTCGAATCTAATTCGTCATAAATTCTCTGTGAAATATTACCATAATTAACAAAAAACAAAATAAAATACAATATTCATTTGGAAATAACAGAATAGGTACTAAAAAAAATAAATAATTCTATCCCCATATTAGGGCTTATATTTGGACGGATTTCTTTGGCAAGACATTTGTCCAGAGGAACTTGAGTTTTCATCGTAGTACAGTATCCCTATAAAAGTTCAAAAGAGCTAGGTAAATGAGATTCAATGAAATAATTTTAAAAAAAATCACTTGTCGAAACTTGAATCGAATCATTACGAAACCCAAACCAACCGAAACCACTAACCAGCCGGTCGGTACTCGGTAGAATACAACATCGGTTGACAGTGGTTGTGAAACCCAGCCTTAAATTTGTCAAAACTGAAATGAGAATTTATAAAATATTTCGGAAATATTTAATGAAAAATGAAATATTTCGGATATATTTCATGAAAATTGAAATATTTCGGAAATATTTTAGGAAAAATAAAATATTGCATAATTTCTCTTAAATTTCATAAATTCTCAAAATTCTCCTTCAAATTTAGCAAAAGGAAATATTTCCGAAACTTTCCGGGAAATTTCCTTTATATTCTCGGACATTTATTTCACTCACAACTGTAGATCTGAGTGAAACCAAAACAAAGCTAGTGACGACAGACTGTTAACAAATGTCTTCTGATTCGACGCGATTATTGCGGGAATCCCCACACACATCACGTTACACGAAAGGTAAAAAGCACTTCTCAACACACAAAAGTGATACTGTTGTATGTTGCATGTAATTACTCAGACGAACCAATAATAAGGTCACTTCCGATTTTTTTAAGAATATGTATTACTAGGTATATATTATACAGTGTCATTACGAAGTGTGCAACATATGGGATTTTTTTTAGTAATAGCACAATCAAAATACAAACAAGGCCAAAAGTTGGTGCATGTCTGATAATCATATTAGGTGCACTGAAAATGGTTGCAAATCAAACAGTATACAGGGTGGCTCAAAAAATAGCAAAAACATTTGGCTGAATTTTCTAAAATAAGGGTACTTCACAGTACCAGCTTTGATATTGTTTGAGCTACCCTGTATGCTGTTTGACTTGCAACCATTCTAAGTGCACCTAATTTGATTATCAGACATGCACCAACTTTTGGCCTTGTTTGTATTTGGGTTGTGCTATTACTAAAAAAATTCCCCATATGTTGCACACTTAAAAAATCACACTGTACATATATTTATTTTTTCAGAATTTAATAAATTGTTTAAGAAAAATTAAAAATATCAGAAAATCCCCTAGAATTTCCCTATATCCCAAGACAATTTTTTTTTTGCATATTTATCCCTAGAACTACACTGAGAAAATTTTTTCATCGTCGTAGTAAGTTTTTTGCCTATTCTAGCTAAAAAATCTATTTGAATAGGCGCCAAGTCGGAATCTTGTTGGAGCAGTTGAGTTGACTTTCCTAAATACTCTCAACTATCGTAAAAAAGTATATTTATAAAGTGATATTCTATCATTTCTAAAAAACGACCATTTTGAACTAAAAGGTTTTGACTACTGTAACAGCAAAACGAAAAAGAACATTCCTATGCTTGAAATGTATTTTCTTATTGTATGAAAGAAACACTACTATTTTAAAAAATAATAAGTACCTACCTAATGTAAATAAATTAATGTATAAGAAAGAATTTCTTGCTGACAATTTTCTCAGTGTAGGGATCAATCCCTAGCTCCATCTTGATGACTAACTACTACCGGCGACTGCGGCGAAATCTGCCAGTTTTTGGATATCCTCCACTAACAAAAAAACCTCAGAAAAAACTCACTTTTACACATCAAAACCATCATAAATGAATCTAAGGTTAGAATTTTCCAGTTACTCAACTCTCGACTTGGGTATCATAAACAATAACCGTGTTATACCTAGAATGGTGATGTCACTTTATGACAGCAAAACACCTTCCCCTATTATACCGTTTTCTCGCAAAAACGGATCGGTTATTGATTTTCTGTAACCGCTTGTAACACGGAAACTTACAAGAGCTCGCTAAAAAATGCCTATTGTTTTCTGCTTTGCACCATAAATCAGTGGCGTAACTAAGGGCCAGCAGGGCCCGCAGACGCGGGGGGGCCCCGTAGTCGCGGGGGGGGGCGTGATTTTGGGGGCTCCGCGTGGCCCCAGACCAGGTGACAAAAAATTACTAAACTACAAGAAAATACTTTAACATACGAACCTCATAATACATACCTAGTCTACCATTGAAAAAATATGGACGCATCCGAATTAGTTAATGTCGTTTGCCATTGCCAACCACAAGGCCAGCACAAAGGATTTTTAGGTTTTGGTCTTCTCTTTGCTTTTCTTTTATAGCACTTCACAGGGATTTTCCTTCTTTTTTCAATATTTTCTTCTTCAGTGATGCAGTGGCGGCTGGCCCTAAAGGGCCAAGGGGCCGTGGCACTGGCGCAAAATATGTCGGTCCTTTAAAAATATTTTTTTTTTTTTTTAGTTCAATAGTTATTACAATCGTCAGATCAAATTACTTATCATTTTATAATTTGATCCCGACGGAAAAATGTCTGTCGTTATTATTCCTAAATTTCGTAGCCTAGACAATAATTTAAGCGACTTTAACTAAAGTCGCTATCCGTCCGAGCCCATCTCACAACGGCCCCGCTGCAACACGGCAATTACGTTGGAGAAGGTCACGCCGCGCTCCCAGTAACCAGCTGTTTTTATACGTATAAACGGGGCCACCTGATCGAACGGCCCGGATTAGTTTTTGCGGCAATTTAATTTGAGAGTCGGTTCGCGGACATTGTTCGTATTTTTTGGCGGTGTCGCGGATTCTTTGTCGGCATATTTCTTTGAAGCGCTTGCCGCTTGCCGCTCCGCACAGAAGTCAGTTTGGTCTGGAAAGACAGTGCAGTAGATATTTTTTATAAGTTTGATGCCTATTTGATTCGTTGGGAGTGATTTGAGACTCGACGAAACGAAAAAGCGACATAAAACGAAAAAGCGACACTTTTTTTAACACGCCTATATTAACACACAACAAGAACCTGAAACGTCTGGAAAGAGCCTGGAAATTTCTGGAAAGGGTCGTAAAAATTCTGCCAAAGGTCCCGAAAGACCTGGGGGATCATTTTCCAGAATCCGGATCAGTCTGTACAAGTCTGGATAAGGTCTGGATAAAGTCTGTAAAACTCTGGATATGTCTAATTATTGTCTGGAAATCTCTGGAAACGTTTGGAAAATACTTGGAAATTTCTGGAAATGGTTGGAAAAATTCTGAAAAAGGTCCCAAAGGACCTCGGGATCATTTTCCAGAATCCGGATCAGTCTGAACAAGTCTGGATAAAGTCTGGATTAATCTGGATGAACTCTGGAAAAATCTGGAAAGCTCTGGATAAGTCTGGATAATGTCTGGAAATCTCTGGAAAGTCTGGAAAGAGCCTGGAAATTTCTGGAAAGAGTCGGAAAAATTCTGCCAAAAGACCTGGGGATCATTTTCCAAAATCCGGAGTCTGGATAAAGTCTGTAAAACTCTGGATAAGTCTGGATATTGTCTGGAAAAGTCTGGAAAAGACTTGGAAATTTCTGGAAAGGGTTGGAAAAATTCTGAAAAAGGTCCCAAAAGACCTGGGGATCATTTTCCAGAATCCGGATCAGTCTGAACAAGTCTGGATAAAGTCTGGATTAATCTGGATGAAGTCTGGAAAACTCTGGAAAGCTCTGGATAAGTCTGGATAATGTCTGGAAATCTCTGGAAACGTCTGGAAGAGGCCTGGAAATTTCTTGAAAGGGTCGGAAAAGGTCCCAAAAGACCTGGGGATCATTTTCCAGAATCCGGATCAGTCTGTACAAGTCTGGATAAATCTGGATGAAATCTGGAGAAATCTGGAAAGCTCTGAATAAGTCTGGATAATGTCTGGAAAAGTCTGTAAATCTCTGGGGCTGACACGCTTTTATAATACATCGAATTAAAAAGTGAAAAATTAATATATTTTAAAAAAGCTAAAAAACACGCTTTTATAGTAAATAGAACTAAGAAGTGAAATATAATATCGATAGACAGTCAACGTTGACTCCAGGAATATCTTATTGGTTAGATTTTTTAGCGGCGTCCCTGGCGCCATAGGGCGGCATCTCTGGCGCCATTAGGGTGACATATTTCTTTGAAGCGCCTGCCGCAAAGAAATCAGTTTCGTCTGGAAAGACAGTGCAGTAGATATTTTCTATAAATTTGATTCCTATTTGATTTGTATGGTGCCTTATGTTTTATTTTATATATAACTGTTTTAATAAATTTCTCGTACTCCGTCCGTGCTTCATTTATTATTTTGTAGAAATGGTAAATGCCCACGTCTGAATTGAGAATAAGTGAAAAAAACTTTCTGAGGCGTGTTTTTCTTTACAACTTTTAGATCAAAATTTGGGTTAGTTTGGGTCAGTTCAAAAAAATTTGCGCGCCTCTCGGACTTCCCCCTGAATGTGTGCACCGCCAACTTTTCCTCTCACCAGCCGCCACTGCAGTGATGTATCTATGTAATTTTTGTGTTTAAACGATGCTATATTAATGTTTTATTTACGACTAATGTATAATGTGCGTATTATATTTGTGATTTTGGCAGTATAATGACATATGTTATTCCTCCAGGGATTAATGACGAGTAGCGGGATTAATGGTCATTATTCCACAAAAGTGTCAGTGTCAAACGTGTAGTGCTTGTGGATTTGTATTGAAAATTATGAGACGGATGAAATTTGTTCATTGAAAATCTCAAATAAATTAATTTGTCGTAAATAATGGCTATTATTCCCTCGGAATGTTACTCCCTCGCCGCTAACGCGGCTCAGTTCGTAATAATCCTCGGGAATAATAGCTATCATTATTGACTCGTGGTATAATCTACTATTATTTCTATTAACAGGTACCTACCTAGGGTAGATACCTAAGTGCTATGTTATTATTTTCTATTTTTGTTTTTTGAATATATTAATGTGTTTAATGTTTTTCGTTTTGTTATATTTATCTACCAGTTTTATTCTAATATGCTCGTAATTTCCCCATGTTCCTTTTTTTTATTTCTAAAATTTGATTTAAATGATTTTTTCTTCAAACGTCAAAAAACCTGACATTTATCTACTAATTTTATGATGTTTAAGTTGTCAGTTACTCTGGACAACGGCTCGTGAGCGGAAGTAAAAGTTTTTTGCCTCCGCTCGTGAATATTTGCCATAACATAACAACGCAAAGATTGACATTTTGTCACCTAGTTGGTGGATTGTTCGGTAACATCATTAAAGGGGCCCGGGTGTGCGCCAAAAAAGCAACTTCATCTAAAAAAAATAAAAAAATCTAAGAATAACAGTGGAAACCGCACCCCTCTATGACAAATAATACCGAAGATATTGCTCTATGAAGGTACCGCTACTCACCCTATGACGTCACGAAAGCTCGAGCGACGCATGAGAAAGTGAAGTAAATTGAATTTACATGTTTTTCCTGTGTCACATGCAATAATCTAAACAAAAACCACTCACGCCTGCCGGGAACAATCAAATTAACAATGCGGAGCGCGGCTGAACGAAGCTCTCGTGACGTTTCATACACTTTAAAGCGGTATATCTCAGCGATGGTTTATCGTAGAATAACGAGGTTTAAACAGTTATTCTCAGATATTTTTACACTAAAACTCTAATTTTTGGCGCACACGCCCTTTAATATTTGAGAAAATTTCGATTTTTCCTATTATTCAGACACGTTTGAAGGAAAAATATCGTTTCTATTCGGAGTAAAAGCCACTGGCGTAACTAGCCATCTGACCTGGGGGGCCTAGGGTGGGCCTGGCAGAGGCGCAGATTTTTGAAAGTCCTCATAGGTGCAGGATCAATGTGCAGGATATTATTTTTATAAATTTGTTTATAGGGGGAGGGGGAAGCTCGACGTAGGCGAAATTTTTTTTCCGGATGCCACGCCTAAAAACGTCTTTTTTATAGTGTATCTATTTTTTTCTACAAGCGTGCGAAAAGTGCTTTTTTTCTACACGCATTTAAGGCCATAAAAATATCACATCGTCGGTCGCGTTCCCCAGCACTCAACATATTGAATGATTAGTCAGCGGCTTTGTTAAAAACACATGAGAATCAGGTCTAGGCGAATCCAAACTGTTCTACCTAGTGTATTCCACTTGTTGGAACAAAGCCGCTTACTAATCACTCAACATGTTGAGTGCTGGGGAACACGACCATTTTCAAAATAATTATGCCTGGTACTTTTATGTTCTAAAATGCCTTATGTCCCGATTATTATCAAAGAATAGAGATGGAGAATAGCAACATTCGCAATATAAAGTAATAGAGCATAGAATTGACTACAAATAACGAAAGGACAGAATACTAATACCTCCCTAATCTAGGACTAATACCACTTTTATAATTCTTATACAAAGTTGTATAAATTTAAATTACATATTATATGATACTGATACTACCACACGGAACGGAACGACCATTAAATACGTTTCTACTTTCGCATTCTCTACGAGAGCTCCGAGCACCCATGAGAGGTTGCTCATGGGAGCACCTGCCCCAATGCCCCCATGTAGTTGCCTAGGGCCTGTTATTGTGACTTATTGGAATCTTTAAAAAAGTAGAACAGTGCAATTATAGGCGATTAGCTGACTAAACCGGGCTTAAATCACTTACCTAGTTAACCAGCTCATCAGCCACTGTATAGTACATATATAGGGTGGTCCAAAAAAAACCGGAATTTTGTTTTTCAGATGTAACTTTTTTATTTGTTGACCAATTTTCTTTTGTTTTGGCTTGTTTGAAAGAGAAATGAACAGGCTACCGAATCAGAGTGGAACTATTGACATTTGGAAAAAATCCAAAATGGCGGACTCCTTCAAAAATTGCCTAGTTTTGGATAGCGCTGGAACTTTTTGGTGAGACCCTGTATAAGTTTTTTCAATAAATTCTCAAAGTCCATCATTTTGCGAACATTTTAAGACCTCGACAGAAAAAATCGGTTGAAAACTTAGTGAAATATTGAATTTTTGGTAATGTCGAATTTCAATTTTTTATATTGACAGCAAAATCTAGGATATGCTATTTCAGCTAGAATTTTTTTTTCTACTGGACATATTTTTTCTATTTCGGGCTTGTTCGAAAGATAAATAGATAGGATAAGGATTCGAAATGAAGATTTTGACTGTTGAGAAAAAATTAAAGATTTCCCAGTTCCTTTAACGTAGTCAATTTTGAAAAAGTTAACGTTAAGTTTTTTAACAATACGACTAATATTTTTATTTATAAATTTCAAAAAATAAAGAAAACACATTTAAGGGGCAAGAGGCGATATGCCCTCCGTGGGCCTCAAGAACCCATGCTTAACGCCTACGCCAAGAATCGATAGAATTGGCAATGTTACGTTGTTCCAGCAGTTCTCCCCAACACTCAATGATTCGGTTGTGCATCTCTCCTAAATTATTGAACGTAGCCCCATTTCCGTGGACTTTTTCTTAAAAATCCCCCCATAAAAAGTAATCGCAGGAATTCAAATCTGGGCTGTTAGGCGGCCAGTCAACGGACTGTATAAAATCCGCAACTTGCTCTCTTAGATAGTTGATAGTAAAGCGGCTAATATGTCACCTGGCTCCATCTTACATACAGGCAGTATTTATCACCTTTATCTCATAAAAAGAGAAATACAAAAACAGTTTTATCAAAGTTTTTGTAAGAACCAAAATCTGAACAAAAAATTTTAACTAGGTAAGTTATAAAATTACCTGCATAAAAGTGTAGTCTTGAGGTGTGAGCTGTTCAATTTCGGATCAAGGTTCCTAAAGTTAACAGGTTGTCTAGTAATGGGTAACTTGATGACGCATCTAGAGTGCCTTATGGAGATTTGCATTATGTTTAGGCATACAGATGACGTCATAAAAGTTATCAGGCAACCTACTTCTCTCAAACAAGCTTGATTTCGGATAGAATATAGCGAACACAAGCTGACAATACTTGCGTGAATCCAAGCGAACTTCTTGGTCGATAACAATTATTAGTTGTGCTTTGTGGCTTTGAGAAATTGCTGCAGATAGATACCATTAAATAACTGCTGAATTTTTCTCTTCCTTTATCTGCTTTTCGAGCTTGAAGGGAAACTCGTAGTTGGTCGTTTTGCGAATTCTTTATTCCGGATAAGGTGAAAATTTCCCTGATCACTGAACCAAATTTTTCGGATTTCAGCACGGGCTCTAAATCTATTAAGAAGGACAGTTTAAATGTGTAGTCCCGTTTAACATGCTTCAGCAATAAATCACTTTTAAATATTCTTTACTATCAACTATCTAAGAGAGCAAGTTGTGAATTTTATAGAGCCCGTTGCGGCCACCTTATAGCCCAGATTTGAATCCCTGCGATTACTTTTTATAGGGGGACTTGGAAGAAAAAGTCCACGCAAATGGGGCTACGTTCAATAATTTAGGAGAGCTGCGCAACCGGATCATTGAGTGTTGGGGAGAACTGCTGGAACAACGTAACATTGCCAATTTTATCGATTCTTGGCGTAGATGTTTAGAATGGGTTGTTGAGGCCCACGGAGGGCATATCGCCCCTTAAATGGGTTTACTTTATTTTTTAAAATTCATAAATAAAAATATTAGTCGTATTGTTAGAAAACGTATCGTTAACTTTTTCAAAATTGGCTATGTTGAAGGAACTGGGAAATCTTTAATTTTTTCTCAACCAGTCAAAATCTTTATCCTTACCCTATCTATTTATTTTATTTATTTATTTATTTATACGGGTTGTCCCCATTTTAACAAAAATTTACAATAAGTAAAAATATTCTAACCAAAAACAAAAATAATATCTCTATTACGCTATATTATAAAAATGAATAAAGAAACAGAAATATATAGACTACTACTTAAGGAATTTTACCTTATATTTCTAATATATTCACTAACATAAAGTTTAAACTTTGAAAACCCAATATCAATCAGTTCATAGTGGTGTTGGGTAAAATCATTTCCCAACAACTGAATTCTGTTAACAGGAGAATATTTCCCATAATTTGTGTGATGGTTTTCAATTGTAAATAATGGCATATTTCTAAGAATTCTATTAATACATTTAAAATTTATAAGGCCTAGTAAATCAGAGCAGTCAATATGGTAATTAAGTAATTTATATAAAAATGTTAGGTCACATCCAGTTCTATAATCCTCAAGGGAATCAAGATTAAGCAATGATCTTATCTCTACCATTGATGAATTTTGCAAATTTAATTTCCACGCACAACTTTTGAGAAATTTGTTTTGCACCTTTTCCAGGGTGTAGATATGATTCAAATAATAAGGAGACCATACTATTGAAGAGTAGGATAAGATACTACGAACCAGTGTCAAGTACAGTACTCTAAATGTCGATACTGAAAAATCTCGAGAGTTTCTTGTAATGAAACCAAGAATACGAAAGGATTTGTTTGACATGTTATTAATGTGGGGGATAAAAGACAGGGAGCAATCAAAAACTACACCCAGGTCTTTAATCTCATTAACTCTTTGAAGACAATCTAAGTTAATATGGTAGTCAAATCTAATTGGATCCTTTGACTTAGAAAAGGATATAGCAAAACATTTATCTTTATTCAGATGAAGATCATTAGCGACAGACCAATCATAAAGGGAATTTAGATCTTCCTGGACCATTAAGCAATCTGACAAATTTGATGTCTTAAAATATAATTTAAGATCGTCAGCAAATAATAAGAACTTGCAAAATTTTATTATGTCACTAATGTCGTTTATAAATAAATTTAAAAGGAGGGGGCCCATATGTGAGCCTTGTGGGACTCCGGAAGTAACTGATATGGCAATTGAGATTGATCCCCTAATGTTCACGAATTGAACCCTGCCACCCAGATAACTAGTTACCCATAAAAGGAGCCACTCAGGGAACCCATGCCATCTTAGCTTAGAAATGAGAAGTGTATGATTTACCGTGTCAAAGGCCTTCGAGAAATCTGTATAGATGGAATCTACCTGGTAACCGCTCTCGAAGGCCCTTATCTTTCGAACAATCCCGAAATAGAAAGAATATGTCGATAGAAAAAAAAATCTAGCTGAAATAGCATATCCTAGATTTTCCTGTCAATATAAAAAATTGAAATTCGATATTACCAAAAATTCAATATTTCAGTTAGTTTTCAACCGATTTTTTCTGTCGAGGTCTTAAAATGTTCGCAAAAGGATGACCTTCAAGAATTTATTGAAAAAGCTTATACAGGGTGTCACAAAAAAGTGCCAGCGCTATCCAAAACTAGGCAATTTTTGAAGGAGTCCGCCATTTTGGATTTTTTTCAAATGTCAAAAGTTCTACCCTGATTTCTTAGTCTGTTCATTTCTCTTTCAAACAAGCCAAAACAAAAGAAAATTGGTCAACAAATAAAAAAGTTACAGCTCAAAAACAAAATTCCGGTTTTTTTTGGACCACCCTATATATTAGCAACACCGATTCACGGATTCACAGGAAAAATATTTAGTCAAACTCCCAAACTGATCTGTTATATTGCTAATGCTTATTTAATGGCTTTGGTATACTGTATCACTTCTGCACATTGCAATTTGCACTAACCTTTGGGTGGCACAATCGCACCCAGCCCGTTCGTTGGTGGATCGACTAGGGTCGATCGGGATCGCCGCGCATTACCGTTCAAATTTAGTAGGAGTAGGTAATAACATAAAATTATAATAGGTAACGTAGCTTTCATAAAATACCAAATTATTAAAGTTTTTTCTGGGGGGGGCCTAGCGACGTCTGGTGGGGGCCCGGCCCCCCCAGGCCCCCCTGTAGTTACGCCACTGGTAAAAGCTACTTTTGTGACTCGCCTGTATTGCCAGCCTCACTGCGTTCGGCAAGCAAACTCACAGACTCGTCACAAAAGTATCACTTTTACTCCTTATAAAACAATATACTATAATATGCCTGTCTGTTTTTTGGTTTCTTATTTTTGAACGAGTTTTTGAAAAACTGGAAATAAAAGCTTTGTTCTGTTCTGTCTGTGTTCTAATACACCTTACATGCAAATGCATATTATATACATATGTACTTATATATTTACATTAAAATACAATAATTTATTTGTTTATATACAAATACAGGGTGTCCCACGAGGTTTTATCCAGGTGATAACTTCGTAACGCGTCATTGAATGTGAATCCACTTTGTAATTTTCTATCATTTTCTTCAACAAAGCCTTAACAAATCTGGCACTGCCGATTTTGTGGAAAATGCCATAGGAATCTTATATACCATAAATACCATTTGATATTTTAAAGTTGCCGTCACTTGACCGAAACTGAAACAAATAAAGTGGTGAAATTGGATGACATAATATGTTGAACCGGCACAAAAAGTTACACAGATCTTCAACATTTCAATTATATTGGATGACGCGTTACGAAGTTATCACCTGGGTAAAACGTCGCGGATCACCCTGTATGTAAGGAAAAACAAAAATATATAAAAGATGGGCCCCGGAAAAATCCGTGCGGGGGGGCCCGGATTTTAAGTTACGCCACTGATGCCATAAATATTAGATTTTGCACCGCAACCCTTGAGCCTCTATGGGGGGTTGAAAGAGAAATAGTTGGCCCCCCCACACGCCAAATTTCAATTTATAATAGCACAAATTGTTTTTTGAGTTTTGCACCATTTTGTATTATAAATATTAGATTTTGCACTGCAACCCTTAAGCCGCTAGAGGGGGTTGGACGAGAAATAGTTGGCCCCCCCTTACGCCAAATTTCAATTTATAATAGCACAAATTGTTCATTGAGTTTTCACCATAAATATCAAATTTTGCACCGCAACCCTCAAGCATCTACAGAGGATTGAAGCTGTTGAAAGAGAAATAGTGCCAAAGTACCGGTGATGACGTGGCAGCGTGTTGTTTTTCGCCTTGATGAAGGATGTTTGTAGTAGTTTGTACCACAGGCTATAATACCGCTGGTTTCTGCTTTAATATTCTAAACTGCGACCACAGGCGCAAACGACTGAAAAAAACTGCCAACATCCCAGCAAACACGGAAGGTCAGCCGCTGCGCAAAAACTGTGATACTGTGCTGTACTTGTTGTACAGCGATGTAGATGAAGCAGCTGCATCAGCCCGGATCATATATGTCCCACCGGCCTGCATCTGGCGCTGCACTGTTCATGCTGCATTTGAGTACAGTCACTGTGCAGTAGCTCTGCCTCTTCATTATGGAATTTTTACACAGCAATAACGCAGCGCTCTTGAAGACGTCGTACATATTTGTTTCGCAATAACTGTGCAGCCAATATACCGTTTAGGTATGTTTACTTGTGGCACTCTAAATTTAATGGACATAATTTATTTTATATAGACAGGATATTTTTGAAAAATGACTAAACAAATAAAAGTATATAGAATATATTAAGGAGTGGGACAATAAACAATAATATTCCTTATTCCTTAACTATATTTTGGTGGCTTTTTCAGCTTCTGATTGAGCCGCATTCTGACTGGCTTTATTTTTTCTTACATGGACTAAATAAGGACAAAATTGAGTTAAAATTTAAAAACCGTTTTACCTTGCATCAACTCACCTAAATTGCTTTATTGATGTTGATAATATGGGTATATTCTGAAAAATGTGCTTTTTGAAGGCGCCTTGTCCAGTTCAGCTGAGGAGTTGAATTTTTAGATAATAATCTGGCAAATATATTCCTACACACTTCTTCAGTGTTTTTGCCCCCTAGTATTCCAAGACTATTTACCTGAAAGATTATTTCTCTTTTGTATATCCATTTTTTAAATCACAAAAATAGAAAACGGAAAACGGGGGCAAATAGAAAAACGATAGAAAACTTAGGTTATGATAATACGGGGGCCTTTGTTTTTGTTTATTTGTATCAATTTTCCACCTACCTTGTTTCCTCTTGTTGAAAATAATGCATCTTGTACACGTAGTAATACAAATCACAGGTAAAAGACACGTGAAAAACACCACAAAAATTATAAATCAAAAACGCTGCCCTGCATCAGTGAAACATTACAATACAATAAAATAAAACAAAATGGCTACGCTCACAAATCTACGGCAAAAAATACTGTGCTCGCGCAAATTGGCACATTTCTTTACAGTAACTGCACTAACATTTTACAACAGTTCTTGCATCAATATGCGCATGGGAGATCGAAATAATCAATCGCTTTTCCAATACAACATCTGCAAAGCCGCTGCATATCAAATACCGCACTTCTAAAATACAGTATTCCCAATACAAGTACTGCGCAGAATTAATAAAACTATTTATGTGCTGTATTTTTTTTTTTTTTTTTTACGGTATTTGGGCTGTGTTCGTGATACAGCAACATTACAGCGCCGATAAGTTGTGTTTGTTGGGATACTTGATGTCGCAACAATGGTGCTACACCAGATGACCTTGAAACCCAAAAAGAGGCCGATAAGCAATCTTTGTGTAGTGTGTATTATCCTTGGGTAAATTCGAGGGTAACTAGCTAGTAGGGTTCCCAGCTGTGTTGTTGGAAGTTAATAATTTTGTCGCTGAGAAGCGCTCATTAACTGACCCAAAGTTACTTGTCTATATTATTATTAGCGAGCTTTGTTCGCGGATCATATTCTGGATCGATTCCGAACCAGTCCAGAACATATTGATGACGCTTCCGGATGTTAGAATTAGTGCAAAGAAAATGTATTTGTCTGTTTCTTCAACAAGCTGAAAAAAAGAAATGGATATACACTCAGTGCGCATTAAAAACCCTACAATCTACCCTCGAATTTACCCAAGGACACACTACACAAGAATTGCTTATCGGCGTCTTTTTGGGTTTCAAGGTCATCTGCTGTAGCACCATTGACGACGTCATCAACTACGTCGTCAGATGTTTGCGCCAGTGGTCGCAGTTAAGAATAATTAAACAGAAGCCAGCGGAATTATAGCCTCTGGTGCCAACACCCTTCGACAAGGAGGAAAACGACACGCTGTTACGTCATCATCGGTACTTTGCCAATATTTCTCTTTCAACAGTTTCAACCCCCTGTAGATGCTTCAAGGTTGCGATGCAAAATTTAATATTTATGGTGCAAAATGGTGGAAAATTCAAGGACCAGTTTGTGCTATTATAAATTGGAATTTGGCGAGTGTGGTGGGCCAACTATTTCTCTTTCAACCCCCTGTAGAGGCTTAAAGGTTGCAGTGCAAAATTTAATATTTATGGTGCAAAAGCGTGCAAAACTCAAGGAACAATTTGTGCTATTATGAATTCAATTTGGCGTGTGGGGGGGGGGGGAGCCAACTATTTCTCTTTCAATTCAACAACTTCAACCTTCAACTCCCTGTAGAGGCTTATTAAGGCTTGCGGTGCAATATAGGTATTTATCGTGCAAAACTCAAGGAACAATTTGTGCTATTATGAATCGGAATTTGGCGTGTGGGGAGCCAACTATTTCTCTTTCAACCCCCTGTAGAGGCCTGAGGGTTGCGTTGCAAAATTTAATATTTATGGTGCAAAATGGTGCCAAACTCGGAGAACAATTTGTGGCCCCCCCCGTGTGGGGGGGGCATGGTTAATTTGGCCCCCCTCATATGGCCCGTATTTTTCTAACCGGAGATAAGCGTTCTCTCAAGAGAACGATTGCTCTATCTTTGTCAGTATTATGGAAATAACAATATGGGGGACTAAAACAGAGCAATCGTTCTCTTGAAAAAACGCTGTTCCTCGGTGACGAGAATATGGGCCTTGTAATACTTCTATATAGTTTCTCTCCTGGGGCCTTATTCTTGAAACAGGGGAGCAGCGTTCCCGGGAGAACGAGTGTTCCATTTTTGTTACTTTCATTATCATTTGAATATCATTGAGAAAGACGGAACACTTGTTCTCCTGGGAACAACACTGCTCTCCTGGTTCGAGAATAAGGAACCTGGGGGGGTTTATTTGAAATGTGCAATTCAAATTCGTCTGACTGAGTCGCATTTTTTAGCATTGAAATACCGGCAAAAATTGCGACTTAAGGCCGAACGAAACCCACTAGCAACACGCCACGCCACCCAACGCCACGTGACACAGGTTCACGTGGGACAGTTTGTGTGCAAATGGACGGATGGCGTGGCGTGCCATGGCGTGGTATCGCGTATGGCAAGTGTCTACGCAGCACATATAAATAAATGGAAGAATATACGCATACATTTTCGTCACATGGCGTAGCGTGGCGAAGCATGACGTGGCGTGTTGCTAGTGAGTTTCGGCCTTTAGTCAGACGTATTTGAATTACACGTTTCAAATAAACCCCCCCTGAGGGGGTGCAAAATATTTTCGGGTGGTGCAAAATGGGAGCAAAAAAATGGTATAAGTTTTAATGGATTTGGAAATATGGGGGGGGGCTAACCTAACTGGCCCCTCAAATCTCAGTCTGAATCAGAGCTCGAACTTGGAACTACTGGGATGGGTGTTTTCAGCGGAATACGTCAGCTGAATGCACTTGTATCACGCCACGCAGCAAATATTTTATATCACTTTTGTTTAGGGATGTCAAAATAACAAAATATATCGATATATCGGATCATGATATATCGAAATAACATAGAAAACTATTATGCAATGTCAGGTCACCGTGGTATTTTCTTGTCCCAAAATGCGCGCGGAAAAGTACTTTTCCGCACAGTCGTAGAAAAATAACGTTCTTTAGTCATGCAGAAAGTCTCTTTTCCTTTTCCTTAATAGACACTTTAAGCAGGTCCTAAATTTCAGACGTATCCGTATCCGCATCGATCTGCGCATGTGCAAACTAGATACGGTGATTTCGTTGCGTTTCGTTGTGCGCATCGTTACGGGCCTAGCCTCGTATCCGTATCCGAAAACGAATCTCACACATTTGACACTATTGGGAGATATTTCTGTCAGTTATCACTAAAATAACAAACAACATAAACACAGTACAAATAAATTTAAAAAAACCTACAAACACCGCTGCAAATCAAGATAACATTTTTTGAGGTTAGAAAACGTTTTATCCAAGGATACGATCGCTTACGTAATGTATGGCCATGCTTAAACTTTTAGGCGGTCACGTAAGTCGATGCGTTTACGGATGCGGATACGGCTACGTAGAAAAATTTAGGGTTTGCTTAGGGCGGGTATTATAAAACTGCTTTGACAGTTAACTTGAAGTTAACTTTTTGAATTACATGTAATTCCAGAAGTTAACTTTAAGTTAACTCTCAAAGTAGTTTTATAATACCCGCCCTTAAAGTGTCTATTTAATTGGTACGCACACCAATGAAGTAGTAAGAAGGTTGGAATAGCCCTTTGCCTATCTACTCAATACCATTGAACTAAACAAACACTCTGGAACGGGCGCACTGGTTTATACTAGTGTGCCGAACTTTGATATATGCAACCCAGCAATACAGAGGGATTGTTGTCTCGCTCGCACTCATTGCGATGAACGTAAAAAAAAGAAGACCTTTTTCATCTTCCTAACCTCAATGATCCAAACACTTCAAACTAGGGATGTCAATTTTTTTTAAAACACCGGTTTTTCGATTAACCGGTTACAGTTTTAACTGCCCGGTTATAACTGATATAAAACACCGGTTATTCCGATTAACTGGATGTTCGGTTATTTTTCCGAATTTTATCATAGGTTGCATAATTTTATACTATAATGTAACATAAGTTAAACAACTACTTATTGTCCGTCGATTTTAATGATACTCGGACGAAATGTGAGCTAGTGGCTCCCTACATTAGAACGCCAATGGTTACCTGATGTCACACCTGTTTTTGCCATATGAAACACCCCCTCGTTCGTCATACGGAAAATGTCAGTTAAAAATCCACGAACAATATCTTTAGTATAAAAAAATCGGGAAATGTTACATGTTGTTAAGAGAAAGCATCAAAGACCTACACTTTTTGTCTTTTGAGCACATTTTAAACATGTACCCATTGACATGGATCTTAACCTACATGTACAGGGTGAGCCAATTTGGACACTTCCTTATGGAAACACCCTGTATTTTAAGAGATAGAAAAAAATGAACCCCCCACTCTGAGGCTCAAATTTCATGAAATTTTGATATGATTGGTGCAAACCGCTTTTTGATATCTTCAACCGTTTAGCCGCTAGAGGGCGATTCTCGATTTTGAGCAATATTGTGAACCCTTCATAACTTTTTTGTTTATGAAAATAATTGATTTCCGTGAAAACTTTCTGGAAGCACTTTTTAAAACAGAATCAGGGACGTTCTTAGTTTTTTTCTATTTGGCGCCGATTTTGAGATATTGACTAGAGTCTGATTTTTTTCAATGCATTATATTAATAGCTCATTGTAGAGCTATGATTTTTCTGATTTTAATGATATAAAGTTCGATAGGTTTATCTCTAACCGTTTTCGAGAAAAAAAATTATTTTGGTTTTTGTCATAAGAAACAATGTATTAGAAAGAGACCTTTTTCATTTTCCTTACAGATATAAAGTCCTTTTCTAACACATTGCTTCTTATGAGAAAAACCGAAATTATGTTTTTTCTCGAAAACGGTTAGAGATACCCCTATCGAACTTTATATCATTAAAATCAGAAAAATCATAGCTTTGCAATGAGCTATTAATATAAAGGGTGCCCCATTGAAAAAAATCAGGCTTTGGTCAATATCTCAAAATCGGCGCCAAATAGAAAAAAACCGAGACGTCCCTGAATTCTGTTTTCAAAAGTGCTTTCAGAAAGTTTTCACGGAAATCAATTATTTTCATAAACAAAAAAGTTATGAAGGGTTCACAATATTGCTCAAAATCGAGAATCGCCCTCTAGCGGCTAAACGGTTGAAGATATCAAAAAGCGGTTTGCACCAATCAAAATTTCATGAAATTTGAGCCACAGAGTGGGGGGTCCATTTTTTTCTATCTCTAAAAATAAAGGGTGTTTCCATAAGGAAGTGTCCAAATTGGCCCACCCTGTACATGTGGGTGCTGCAATTTGGAGTGTTTTAACAGAAAAAACACACTTCCAGACCAGATAGAGGAAAATTGACTTAGATGTCATGGGATCGATTTTCGAGAAACGTCGATTGTCAAAAACCGTATCGCGATATTTTCAATGGTACCATTAATACAGGGCGATTTTCGATTTTCCCCTATTAGGTATGAAAAATAGTTATAAGTTTTTTATTTAACAATTTTTTTCATTTCTGTAAAAACATTATGGAGACCCTTTTTTGAGCACAATCCAATGGCGGACTCGGTTTTTTTCTATATCGCTCCGATTTCGAGATATCGACCAAATTCCGATATTTTCAGATGAAACATCCTTTATATTAATAGCTCATTGGATAGCTCTGTTTTTGCTGATTTCAATGATATAAAGTTCAATAGGTTTATCTCTAACAGTTTTCCAGAAAAAAAAAATATCTGTTTCAGTCATAAGAAACAATGTGTTAAAGAGAGACCTTCCTCACTTTCCTTACACATATAAAATCCTTTTCTAACACATTGGTCCTTACGACAAAAACAGATATAATTTTTTTTTCTCGAAAACTGTTAGAGATAAACCTATCGAACTTTATATCATTAAAATCAGCAAAAACAGAGCTATCCAATGAGCTATTAATATAAAGGATGTTTCATTTGAAAATATCGGAATTTGGTCGATATCTCGAAATCGGAGCGATATAGAAAAAAACCGAGTCTGCCACTGGATTGTGCTAAAAAAAAGTGTCTCCATAATGTTTTTACAGAAATAAAAAAAATTGATAAATACAAAACTTATAGCCATTTTCCATAATAGGGGAAAATCGAAAATCGCCTTTTATCAATGGTACCATTGCAGATATCGTCATACCATTTTTGACAATTGACGTTTCTCAAAAATCGATCCCATGACATCTTAGTCAATTTTCCTCTATCTGGTCTGAAAGTATGTTTTTCCTGTTGAAACACTCCAAATTGCAGCACCCTGTACATGTCTCTTTCAATCTTGTTCATTAGGGAAAGATGGAAAACAACCAACTGCTGAACAAATTAACCGCAACTGAAATGAAATACTAGAGATGGGCACTACTATCGGTTAAAGACTGTGGAAACATTCGATTGTTGTCGCTTATTCAATTTTCACAATTTACTTAATAAGACGAGAGAAAAGTCTACTTGTTTCACTTTCACCGGTTATTAGGTATTAAACCCGGTTCTCCGGTTATAACTGGAAACAAAAAACAACTGGTTTTAACCGGTTAACCGAAGAGAAAACACCGGTTTTTCGGTTTTAACCACCGGTTATTGACATCCCTACTTCAAACAGCTGTTCTCAATAGCCGCCATAGTGCAGAGAGAGATGCAAATCCCACTTGTTTGTTGTCCTTCCTGGCACAAACCCTTGCATAGGAAGCATTATGCAGCCACCGTTCCAGTGTGTTTGTTTAGTTCATTGCTCAATACATATATTTGCCGCCAACATTAGACTGAGAGAATAGGAGAGATCCATTAAATTAGCTTGCCCTTATTAGCGCTATCTCACTCAGGGTTAGAGTGAGAGATATGGGAGATCCAATATATTTCTTGCCCTTATTAGCGCTATCTCATTCTAGAATCAATTGAATGACGCGAAGCTCATTCCATACCAATGAACTATAAACTACACGTATCTGGAATGGCACCGACCGTTGTCGGATATGGCATTTGTATGGCATTTGTCATCTCGCTTAGTGCGTCCAAACAAAAAAGCTACATAGTGGGGTATCCCTTTCTCTCTCCAGTTCATTGCTGTTAGGTTTGGCATATTCCTAACCTCGAATAAAATATTTTTTAGACAAGGAAAGATTTCCATGATTCGCCAATAAGATAAATAGAGATGTGAGTACCCCACATTCTCCATCTCAATCTGCCGCAAATTTATAGATCGGCGGGCCATTCCAGGTACCTACGTGTAGTTTATAGTTCATTGTTCCATACCTCTTTCTACTTCATTGACGCACACTCCCTAGCTGCCATTTGTTTCATTTCAGCCGCCACTGTCAACTGTCAAAGTGTTACTGTCAACCAATGAACTATACGCACTAGCGACGGCATATTATAAAATTTCCGATCGATATATCGAAAAGATTATATCGATATTTTTTTCGATATATCGAGGGCCATATTCTCCGTAGTTTATAAAGCCTGGCTTAGTGAAAAAGCTCGGCTTTGTCACACAAAAAGCCAAGCGTTTCCACTAAGCCAAGCTTTATGAACTACGGAGAATACAGCCCCGAATGTAAGATATTATCGATTAGAATATATCGATATATTTGAAAAATAAATCGATATTTACAAAATATCGATATATCTTTGCCATTCCTACTTTTGTTGCTCATAACCTTTGTTTCAAATCAAATCTCTCATTACTCATAACATTACAGCCAGGGCACGTGTGTGGGTTGGGTTGTGAATTTCCACTTGACCACTAGTTGATTTCAGAAAAAAACCTGGAAAAAAACGTAATATTAAACAAGGTGATTTAAAGAGTTTTAGCGACATCGGAATCAGCAGCAGAGTTCAGGATGAACAGTGATAAATTGAAGAAAATGCAGTCGCAAGTCAGAATTGGCGGCAAAGGTACCCCAAGAAGGAAGAAGAAGGTTGTCCATTCCACCCAAGCCAAAAATGAGAAGAAATTGCAATCATGTTTGAAAAAACTGCCACTGCCAGTAAATACCATTACTAACGTTGAGGAGGTGAGTTTTTAGTTCTTTACTTATTTCTTTGAAGATATCAAAGTTCAGATACATGATTCCATACCTATCAAGTCTTCAAAAAAAAAAAACAATCAAAGATTAAAGATTGCTTGTCAGGATTTTTGACATGACATTTTGACATTAAAGTGTACTGAGAAAATAAGAAAAAAATATTGCTAAGACATACGTTTAAAAAACCATGGCAATCTTTGATTGTTTTTTTTTTTTGAAGACCCGATATATCCTATTCACAATCCGTAGTCCAAAGGTAAAGGTAAATTTATCACCTTTCCCTATCAAATAGCACTGAAACGTAATAAATGTGGACAGAGTGCAAGGAGTGCTGCGTTGCCAAATTGACAAAGTATTTTATTTTGTTTGGCCAGACCTTATCAGTAGTATTACATTTTTTGTTATTTGTACATTATAAATTGGAGGCGAATAATTCAATTCGGTATGAAGGAATGTACTTAATGATCAATAAAAAAAATTATGACGGGAAAAATCTCGGGAAAAATATAAAAAGTCTTATCATGCAAATCATGTTTGACATTTGTAATTTCTTCTAATAAATTGCATTTCATTTAGTTTGCTTACAAAATTCAATTTAAATTAATTACTCAATATTGTTTGCAAAATTTGCTTTTGTCTTACATATTATAATTATACAGTATAGCTATTTGGTATTTTCCTAACGAGTGCAGACAATATAGTATCTATTGTTTAACGAGTGACGAAAACAGCAGTTTTTGCAACAAGAATAGAGTTTACCCTCGAGCGAGGGGGCGACCACTTCCTGCAATATGTGTACGTTTGGCCTGAAATCACTTGCAATCCCAAAATCGTTTTCCGCAATCGCTGAAATCTGAAATCCTATGCAATCACCTTTGCAATCTCTGAAATCGCTCAAAATCAACTCTAGTGGGGATAAAAAATCAGCTGTTGATCGGGATTTCACGCATTTTTGCGGTAAATTGATAATCGACATCAAGTTGTTGTTGCGCTCATTTTCAAATTCAGCAGTGTTTTTTTTTTTTGAAGAATCAAATGCTGGATCTCATGTGGAACAAGTGGAAATGATATCCAATGAAAAATATGTATGTATTATGCAGCTCTTTATGAGACCTAGTATATTGGACGTATTTCAGAATCATTGGAAAATGACACTCGAATCAAGTTTTTAAAGTGGCAGTTGGACATATACAGGGTATTAAGTTATAAAGTACCACCACCTGTAACTTTTTTATGTACAATCAGAAATAAAAAAGTTACAGGTGGTGATACTTTTTAACTTGCCACCCTGTACAGGGTGGCATATTTTTGATGTTTTTTTGGCCTATATCGAAAACCAGTAGATGTTTTTTTTGAGGAAATAACAAAGGGGAAGACAACTCACCTCTAAATTGTTTTTCAAGAAGAATCCAGTGGCATGACTAGTTTTTTTTTGAGATGCCACCGATTTTGTAATAGTAACCCTGATGTTAAGTTGTATTTTTTTGAATAGGACCCCCCATATATTATTTTTTCATTGCATAGCTTTTTTCGAGCTATTTCAATGATATAAGGTTTTATAGCTTTACCTTCAAAAGTTTTTGAGCAAAAAAATAACTATAATAATATAAATAAATTCCATTTCTTTATAAGAAACAATGAATTAGAAAGGGATGAAATATGAATCGGCTTTAAATTTCTATTCTTAATTCAACATTTCAGCAAGTTTTTTTTTTTTTTTTTCAATTTGAACTAGGTATGAGTTGGGGGTGATGATGATAAATAAGCCACACATAATTTATTTCATGACTTATCTCTTTCTAGCTCATTGTTTCTTATGGAGAAACGGAATTTATTTTTTTCCTTAAAAACTATTGAAGGTTTGAAAAAAAAAAAGGTAAAGCTATAAAACCTGATAACACTGAAATTAGCTCAAAAAGAGCTATGCAGTGGCAAAATAATATACGGGGTGTCCCATTAAAAAAAAACACAAAAGAAGGCATCTAGAAAAAAAATTGGTCATGCCACTGGATTCTACTTGTATAACTGCTTGTAGAAAGTATTTTTGGTTTTTGGATATCTTGATTAATAAAAAAATTTGAAACTCTTTTAAAATTGGACAAAATTTGGTAAGTGCCTTGTATTTCCTAAACACATATCAAGTTAGCTGTGATTTGTCCTTGCCGCCATTGTTATTTTTTTAGAAAAGAGCTCCAGAATGTGCTTTCACATTTTTGATATCTCTGCACTGCTGGTTTTCGATATAGCCAGTGTCGGACTGGCCCACCGGGCAAAATCCCGGTGGGCCAGATGACGTCTTCGACAGGTGGGCCATTCGAATATTTATAAATAGTACATTAAAATACAAGTTTCATAAGACGTCATTTTATCGCACGAGCCCTATATTAGAAAACGAGCTGGAGGCGAGTTTTCTAAAGGGCGAGTGCGATAAAATGTCTTATGAAACGAATATTTTATACTATTTTTTCTATTTTGGTATTGTTTAATTTAAAAAAAACAAATTTTTCTTGGAAAATATTCTATTATAAAATCGCGAATGACAGTTCGATGGCCATCAGTCAGCCAGTGTAACCAACCTCCGATTAGTAAAAAAGGAGTGTCACAAAGAGCTTCTTTTCGAAACTACTTTTAGTGTCGAAAAGACTTCGATATGACACCAAAAGAGAAAAAATAAATTAAAATATCCCACTCCCCACGCCATTGATCATCAAATCATACGTTATTTCGCGTAATCCACCGTCCACATGAAAATTCAACTACCTATCTATCATATCAATATCAGCTCCCTTCTGTTCTGAAAAAGTTCAAGGGGGAACCAAAACAAGGTACTTTTCAGCTCTCCCCGAACGACCCCTCAAACGGTAGTCACCCTAACCCCAAAATTTTAAATGGGCCTACTATAGGTCCAAGGATGATACACACTACTACTACAGGGGCCTAATTCTTGAAAGTGGTGAAAATATTCGTCGGAATTTTTGCGATGTTTGATTTGTTCAATAAATTTTAAGTTGTTTTTAGTTTTTGTGAATGAATGAATCTTTATTTGCAGACATGCCACTTTACATTTCAATTCAACAATGATAAACAAACAATTTATTAACAAAAATAATGCTTAAGAATCTAAATTGTTTAAAAAATAAAAAAGTTTGATACTAACAACCTTACAAATAAACTTGAGCAAAATAAATTTGTGGTAGAATGACTCCTCAAACGTTTTGATTGTTCTGATCGGTGCACAGATCTGGCATGTAGCTTAGCTTACTGGCTTGTTCATTCTGGGCTTTTATCAATTATCGTAGTATATCCTAAATTTGTACTGGGGACCCAATCCCAGGGCCGGTTTAACCAGGGGTCTTTTGGGTGCTGTAGCACCGGGCGGCAAAATCTTAGGGGCGGCGCGCGAAGCGCGTAACGACCCTTAAAATTATTACTTTTTTATTTCTTTAAGGGTACAACATCGCTCCCATGCACACGATACAAAATACAGAAATCGGTTTTAGACTACAAAAAAAAAAACCGCACATCAGAATTTGCTGAAATTTGGCATAAACATTCCTTGATCGATTATCTAGAGAATAGTGCAGTTAGATTTTCCATATTTCGAATTTTTTTTTGGCCTATATTGTGAAAATGAACTATTTCCCAAAAATAGAAAAATCCACGGTAAAAATCGAAAAAATAAGAGCACTATTCTCTAGATAATCGATCAAAGAATGTTTATGCCAAATTTCAGCAAATTCTGATGTGCCGTTTTTTTTTGTAGTCTAAAACCGATTTTGGAATAAAATTACAGATATTTTTGGCAAATATAGTTCAGGCTTTTTTTCGAAGATGACGCCACCAGTCAATTCGTGATGTCATAATTAGGCGTTTTCGAAAAACCCGAACCGTTGGAGCAGCAGCTGATGTAGGTTGTTCAGCGTTTCCAAAAAAGCCTATTGACAACAGAACCTCCTTCTCACCTCGTGTATTTGTTTTGTTTTTTATTATTGGTTTATAAAATAATAGGCACAAAGCATGCTGTACCATTAGTTTCCATTGAAAATAAATAGAGTATCCATTTTACGTACCTAGGTATACATAAAAAAATTGGATCGTGTTTTGTAGGACAAAATGTCTTTGAAAAAATAAAAAGCTTCAATAATAATTATTAAAATTTATTTACAAAAGGTGGAAAGTGCTAAAATTAGAGTTTTTCCCTTTGTTTTCTTGCATATTTGTGCAATAATAATATCCACCAATGCAGTAGAGCATTCCATTTAGGTATCTGGCGATTTGCATTTCTTTTACTAGCTCTTGGATCTTTTACCAATATCTGAAATTGTGTAAGACTCCTGGTAGGACTATTTTTTTATTATTCCTCCGAGTATTCCTCTATTTGTAAACCCATTCATGTGCCAATTGCTTCCTGAAAATCTCATAGGTACCTACCACAACTAAACATACCTCAAAAACAAGAAACAAGCTCTACAACAAAACATCACTTTTACAGAGTCGAACAAAATTTGAAGTCATACCAGGCATGGAAATACAAATTCCTCCATAATCTTGCTCAAAAGGGATTACTTGCATTTACATACACCTCATACATTTCAGCCTGTAAAAAGACTAATTTCACTATAAAATGTTCCAGTTACAATTTCAAGTAATTTCTGACCTCGTATATAAATGCCATAAGTTTCTTGCATGGAAGAGAAAAATACATGGCTTTCATAAAACAAATGAGTTGAATGGGAAACTGGAAGAAAGTATAATTTCACTATAAAATGTTCCAGTCAGTCACAATTTAATTTTTTTTACCTCATGTTTAAATGGAATGAGTTCTTTGCACAGGATTTTGGTAAAATAAATTAGGCAAATGGAGAAAAAATAAAGTCAACAGAGAACTACAAAAAAAAATAGTAATTTAGAAAATACCTAATTTAGAAATAGGGTATTTCTCTACCTTATAATATATAAATGATTAATATTATTTGGAAGAGTACTTTTTCACCAATTCTGGAATCATATGTTCATGGTAAAAGTTGGTCAGTTTTGGTAACATTTCCTTATTCCAACACTGTTCATCCTGTAGGATGGCATCAACATACAAGGGTTGCTCATCATTTATATAAACCACAAAAAAGCAAATATCATTTTTGCAGATGTTGAGTTGTCCCTGGACCTGAAAAAGTCATACTCAAAAATTGGCCAATAAAAAGCTTATATTGCAATGATAAAGTACTTGGTAATAATAGTGGTGTTTTCTTTTCAATCTCAGTTGTTCTCTTCCTGTTTCTGAGACATACTTTTCCACACACAAAGTCCTATCTGTTAAAACTGCCTCTTCCAAAGTTTTGCCAGATTTGTCGACCTTGTGTAAGCATTTAATCTCCATAATACCATTCAAATTCACCATTGCTAAGAAAAATTATGTATTAGTCAAATAAATATGTATGTGCATACACATACAAAGCAACGTAACATTATTTCAACTTACCATCAGGCTTGCAGCAAGATAATTAAAAGTGGGATCAATAAACAGTCCACACTCCCGAACTGTAGCCTGCCTCTCCTTGGCAAATCTTTCCCGCGCCACAGCTTCTTGGACTTTGCCATAGTCCATGGCGACAGTTCTGATATTGGTGGGATTTATAATCCTTTTAACCAACTTGTCAGGAGCAGTGGATTGCCTTCTTCGGCAGACTTCACCAAAATTGGATGCTGTATGGCGGTCCTTTCGGTGAAGTTGGTAAAGCCTATTTTCCCACTGGCCAATGGTTTGCTGCTCTACGATGGATATGTCGTTCGGCAGTACCTAAAAACAAAAATTACTCAGAATAATAATTACAGATACACTTGGAGACAAACATACTTTCAGTCTATTCAAAAGCCTACTTTTCTCAGACTAATCTACTCTTCCTCTGTGAGAGAAGCTTGTGCGGCATTTGGCCCATATCCTGCTGCTTCTTTCGAAACTTTCTTATTAGGAGGTTTTTTTTTTAGGATTTCCTGGAATCTGCGCTCTACGTGCACTGTCATATTCACGTCGCTTTTTGCATTTTCTCACAAACGATTGAAAGGCAGTATCTAGCAAAGTGGAGCTTTGCCAATCTGCACCTTTATTGTACCGAAGTCCAGACAAATAGGCTCTTGTTTGCAAGGAGCCTTTTTGGATGGTATTCTACCGTTTGCCTGCGTTAAATTTGCAAAGCAAGGACATAAACATCTCAGCTCGATTGTTTGTTTCATTATCAATCAATTTGTGGCCCTGGCTTACCACAATTCGCTGAAGCACGGTTGTTATCCGATTGAAAATGCCAGCAATCTCCATTTCTGCCACTTTATTGCTGAAATCCCCAATACATTGACAATATAAAGGATTACATGTGAGGTGATTTCCAAAAACATGATAAGGACCATTTTCCAAATCAGTTTTTAAATTGTCGACATCTCCATGTGCGTTGATATATATAGCTTTTGTAGCTATATTTTCAAGATCCTTTATGGCATTCACCGTCAAATATTTTCGACCAGCAGCAGCAATGGTGGTATCGTTTTTTAATTTGTATAGCGCAGTTCCATAGTTTTTGATAATATGGTTTTTGCAAGCTATTTTCCTCACTTCATTTCCATAAGGAACGGTTTGCTGAATTTTTGCATGTACACTGCTGTCCCCATCAGCAATGAAATGCAAATATTTTAAACCATGCATCTTGATGCTCTCGCGAAATCCTTCACTAATAATGTCTGCCTCCATAGCCCCGGATGACCCATTCCAATTTTTGAAGCAATGGTGCTCATGGGGTTTCTCACCTTTTTTCTCTGCTTTTGCGCAAACAAGGCAGTATTTATTTCTGACACCAAGAAATAATATTTTGCCAGTGTGCTTTCCAATTATTACAGCCTGAAAAAAGATATGGAACAAATAAGTTTGTTGAACCAAAATAAAGATATAGTCTTTGATACAGATAGTATTATTATTATACAAAAGATTGAAAAAACAAAGTCATTAGATTGATACTCACGACCTCAGATTAACAACTAAAAACGACAGATACAACAGTAAACAAACAATTCGCGATCCAACATCCATAAGGTCGATTTTTGCATGAAAAGCCTGGTTGCCAATAATCCGATGTGATTTTCAATATTAAATGTTTTCACGGATAATCATTATTTCAAAATATGTTTTAACATAATATAAATGTTTTTTTTATATCAATCTTTGTTGAAGCATAACTTGAACGCCTTTTTGAAAAAAATAATTAGTCTTTTTATAATTTAAATTGGTGAAAATTCGGGAAGAACCAGGAATATATGGCTCGAAAAACAGCACATCGGCAACGTTGCATCTACGAGCAGCCAATCAGATGATTTTAGGTGACTTATGGCAGCCATAATGGATTTCGCACTGTTGCTGTGAAGTGATAGAGATAAATTTTGTGATTTGAGTGTTAATCAGTGGTATTTTTGGATTTAAATATGTGGAAAGTGTGGTGGAGAACGTTAAAATGGTAAATCGATGTATTATCTTTATTGATTCCAAGCACATTTTAATATTTCGGCGGTAAGTAATTTGACATCATTTTACGCTTGACATTGGCGTAGATACAGGATATTTATGGTAATTTATTGTGAATGGCAAAATTGAGAGGAAACTGAATACACCGCCACTGAACAGTGTTGCCATTTTATAGGTCTATCTCTCTCCTACTCATGTCAGGGACTAAAAGATGATTGATTGTAAACATTGGGCGATTTCTAAATGGCATGTTTAGTCTCTAGTTTTATTATTAGTCTGAGCTCACGACCCCCGAAGCTGCATTATATATAATTATGACCATACGATTTGTGGCTCCATCCGCCATCTAGATACACAGTGATCCACGGAACTCCGTCCACATCTAGGGCATTGGTGGCCACAGCATTGTTATATTCTTCCTTGGCCAGCCTCTTCCATGCTGTCCCAAAGGGTTTTTTTCCAATCGTTGGCAAGTTTCAGTTCCAATTTGTGGTACATTCGATATGACAATGGTGGTATGTTCATGATACTTAGAAATTCGGTCATTGTTTTAAATGTAGTACCTCCACTAAATGTGGCCCAAACACAGGCATAATTTAATTGAAGCCGGATTTCTTCAGCACCTTTTATATTGCACAGATTACATATAGGGATAATATTTCAGTATAGCTAATATTTACCTTTCTGTGTACGACATTTTGTTTAAAAGTTGCACATATTACAACAAAAAACAATGGTGCTGACAAGTCCATTGCAAATTTCTCTGTGCACTTTCAATAGTCCAAGGGTACATCTTTGACTATGTTTGAATTGAAGCTCCATACAAATCTCTGTTACATACTCCAAATCAACAATTCTGTTCCCTTAGATAACTGTCGAGTCTGGTCGTGGTGTTCTTTCAACTTCTATAATGTGTTCATTGACTCTGAAAACGTGTAAAAAAATAAAAAGATGTACCTAACTTTTTATGACTATTTTATCTTACTCATTATATTCCTCTTGGCTTATAAATGAGAACTCATGAAGCTGTTCATCAGGCAAAATAGACATTGCTGGGTCTTGCTCAGATTGTAGAGGGTTAGCGCCAGAAGTAGATTGATTATTTTCTTCCACGAGGTTGCTAGAATCATATTTATTAAAAATCTAAAAAGATAAGTACCTACTAGTTTATTAGGCTTACATGTCAAGGGGGTCACTGATGCCAGTTGAAATTATTTCGTCCATGATAGGGGTCTCATGCTCATTTTCGTCACACAGTGATTCTCTAAAGAAAATTTGAAACCTGCTTGTAATGTGTGTATTTTTTTCTCATGATTATTTCATTCATTATAAAATAGACCCATCAGACCACGTCATTTTTTGAATGAATTTTGTTTAAATAAGTGATTATTTCACAAGACCTTGTTTATCAGCGATTAAATTTTTGTTTACCTTTTTTGACAGAATTTTGATAGAAATATTCTGACATTTTATAATAAATAGAACTCTTTGGATAGGATTGACGCCAACAATTCCATCCTAATTATTCAGGAAATAATCTAGCCGTATACCACTCGACCTATAAATTTAAATGGAATAAACTATCCAAATATTTTTTGCATAATTTTGCTTTTTGGCAAATAGTTTCATGCACAATATTTTTTAAATAAAAGCCCACGACCGCTTCGCGGTCTCGGGCTTTTATTATGTTATTGTGCATTCAACTATTTTCCAAGCAAAATCATGCTCAAAATATGTTGCATAGTTTAATCGATTAAATTTAAAGGTCTTGTGATATAATATATGAATAAATTTTGACACTTACATAATAACGCAGTTGTTCTCTTGGTCTTGGGATACTGGTGATATCATATTAGATAAGAGTGTGTTTGTGTTTTCTTGATCTTGGGTCCTACAAAATTTAAAAAAAAAAACAACTTTTTTGCAATATATATTTATGTATGTTTTTCCTATTATCAGCTTGCTCGCCTCTTGCACCTACAAAAGCTGCTTATTGGGGGCAACCGAAAAAAGCAATATACTTTCATTGTAGAAAAACAGTTACAAACTGAGTACGTCCAGAAATCGAAGTTGAAATTTACCTCTTTGAACACACTGAAGAACACCTGGCTCTAGAGCTTTCACCACCTGCATTCCTGCTGGCTTAGGAATGTTCTCGCAAGACCAATCTGTAATGATGAATAATGTAGATGTAGAATAAATTTATTAGTGTAGGAAATAGAAACCAAAATTTTCAAACACTTTACTGCTCTAGAATTTAGTTTCTTCTTTCTGGTAAAAAAGGAAATCGGTACTTACATTTTTTTTCTAAAAAAACTTTCCCGAAGATGCTGGGCTCTATTGGTATTTTTAGGAACATAGTAATTTTCTTTCACTTTACCCATTATTTCACAAAAGAAAATCACAAAATATAAAAAATAATTTAGAGAGAATTCCTTATAACTTGTACGTACGATGCACGCAAAAGGCAAGCAAGAAATAATCACAAGAATCGCCTTTTTCACTCTTCCAAGTTTTTCACTGACCTTGGATTCTTTGCCATAAAAAAAAATTACCCGGCAAACTAGTTCAAAATAAATTTCATTTATTTATCGCCAAAGTTCTAACGACAATCGAAACAAACAATCGCGCTAGTGAGTAAATGGTTTTCTTTGTCTAATACCAAAAAATAGACAAAGAAAAACATAGGTCATCAATAGTTGTATTCCTTTCAAGAGCTTGAAGCACTCGAGCTAGTCGCTCCGGTGTTCAGTCGCCCCCGATTTGCAGGGAACAAATGCGTGGTGCAACAAACACTTTTCGAAAGGAATAAGCGCGTGAAGCCCCGGAGCTGTTCCGGACCTCCTCCTAGGTGTGAAAGGAATACAACTATTGAGAACCGATGAACTATTTTTTGTCTTATTTCAATTACAGTAGAAGAAAGAAAGAAAGTACTGTATATGCGGCGTCAAAAAACAGTCGAGGCCAATCAAATCTTTGTAAAACCAATTGTTTTGAACTCCTATATCAGTTTTTTCGGATCGAAGAAATTTCTCTACTAATTCACTTCACTACCTAGTACCTACTTACCTACCTATTTTTTACATACATATTTATGAATATCATTAGTTGTATTCCTTTCAAGAGTTTGAAACACTCGAGCTACTCGCTCCGGTGTTCAGTCGCCCCCGATTTGCAGGGAACAGATGCGTGGTGCAACAAACACTTTTCGAAAGGAATAAGCGCGTGAAGCCCCGGAGCTGTTCCGGACCTCCTCCTAGGTGTGAAAGGAATACAACTATTGAGAACCGATGAACTATTTTTTGTCTTATTTCAATTACAGTAGAAGAAAGAAAGAAAGTACTGTATATGCGGCGTCAAAAAACAGTCGAGGCCAATCAAATCTTTGTAAAACCAATTGTTTTGAACTCCTATATCAGTTTTTTCGGATCGAAGAAATTTCTCTACTAATTCACTTCACTACCTACTTACCTACCTATTTTTTACATACATATTTATGAATATCATTAGTTGTATTCCTTTCAAGAGTTTGAAACACTCGAGCTACTCGCTCCGGTGTTCAGTCGCCCCCGATTTGCAGGGAACAGATGCGTGGTGCAACAAACACTTTTCGAAAGAAATAAGCGCGTGAAGCCCCGGAGCTGTTCCGGAGCTCCTCCTAGGTGTGAAAGGAATACAACTATTTAGAAGCGTTGCAGAAATCCAAAATAAAAAAAAATGAAAACTTGAAAAATTGGCAAAAGATTATACCTACTTAGTGGAAATATTCCGAAATCAATACAAGGCAATTTCTTCATACATAAAAACCTGTTCTATTCCTAATAAAGTAAAATAGGAAAAATAAGTATATCAAGTTTGGTTGGGCCAGGCGAAATAATAATGGCAATTTCCCGAGCAATTCCCATTAGTCAATCAGTGCGAACTGAGTGAAAAAAGTTGCACTGATTCTGCAAATTGAAATCGCTATTATTTCAAATCTTGGCGCCATCTATAATTTTTTTTATAACTAAAAATCTAATTTATATCGTGTGCATGGGAGCGATGTTGCCCTCTTAACCATAATACGAAAAGGCAAAGCAAAAAGCTACAAGTAGCCCAGCCCGTCTCTATAGCCATGTCCCTTTACCTTAATTTACCGATTTTTGATTTAGGTGAGAAATATTTTCCAGTTTTTTTCATCCCCGTAGCTTTGACCCCCAAGCTAGGGGGAGAACAACCCCCCAAATTTGAATAGGGGATAGGGGTCGTGTCACACCACTTTTCAAAGGTCTCATAAGTTCTCTGGCCCTAGAATTTCGTATTTTTATTTTTATCCGTAACGAAATGACAGCTTGTCAAAATCTTGGAAATAAACTAGGTATTGTTTTAGTAGGAGTAAAAGTGGTACTGCCTCCCTTAATAAACATACTTCTCATTTATGATTCACGTGTTCACCTGATTAATAATAATAATAAAAAACTTCAATTTCAAGTATTTTTATTAAGGGAGGTAAGTATCGCTTTTACTCCCACTAAAACAATAGTCTATTTCCAAGATTTTTGACAAGCTGTTATTTCGTTATGGATCAGGCCCTGCGATCTCTTATTGCCAGTAATAAACCACATAATTAGTCTTTTCCGTTTTTCAAGATGTCGCTAACAACAACAAAATTGTAAATTACCAGCACATCAAGGACACGTCCGATATCGATAACACAGGTCGATAACATTGACATGTCAACATATGACAATATGCCCAAATATTCATTTGATCATAAAAATTCATAATGTTTTTCGTTCGCCGGTCTTGCATTCCGAAACTGTCTTTTGATCTAATTAACAAAAAATCAATTATTATAAAAACCCAAAGTCTAGAATAAACAAATTTGAACAGCCCGACAGTAATGCGAACAGGGCGCCATCTATCATAAAAATGCCTTAAAACACTATGTAAAGTAGGTGTCTGTAGCGTCGATGCAAAACCAGTAAATAGTTATTTTTCCAATATAGTAGATGGCGCTGGTTTGGCTCAATTTTGTTGACAAAAAAAATTTCAGTGTAATTTTTTTCCATTTTCCATTCTCGACAGTTTATATAGTATTTATCTCTGGTTACGGATGAAAATAATAAGACGAAAATCTATGGCCAAAATTAACTCGATGAGACCTTTAAAAAGAGGTAGGACACATCCCCTATTCAAATTTGGAGGTTTGTTCTCCCCCCAGCTAGGGGGTTAAAGCTACGGGGGTTAAAAAAACTGAAAAATCGACGTGTCCGAGCGTTTCTCTAGATTCTCATTCCAAATCCAATAAATCGAGATGGACTGTTTTTCCTGGGACACCCAGTATAATAGAATTGCTTACATTTTTTGAAATAAATGCTCCAAAAAAAATTGTTTTGTTTTTTCTCGAACGGGCGGGGGGCGCTGCGTTTTTGTAGCACCGAGCGGCAAACTACCTTAAACCGGCACTGCCCAATCCGGATTGTTTGTATCGTTAAATTCTGCTGGACTACCTAAAAGGTATTAAAAGTTACCTACTTGTAGAAACATAAACAACTTTTTTGATATACCGAGATGAAGTGTTTTTGTATTTTAAAAACATAAAACTTACCATTAACAAAATGTTTCGAACAAATTCGAGCATTTTCAACAACGTTATAGTCAAATCTCCCTTTTTGAGGCATCTAATTCACATACTCCGTTGTTTTTTTGATAGCTCATTTATGCGATCCCCTGGAACTTTAAATGCTGCTGGAATCCTAAAAAACCTCACTTTATCCCTTTCAGCTCTATTGGAGCAGCCAAAAACGCCACAAAACGAAGGCATCTTCATAAAATAATACTTCAAAAATTCTCGGTTTGCATTGAAAATAACATTAAATCAGGTTATGTTTGGCTTGTGTCTGCCCCTCAGTTAAAATGGCGGATCGGTTATGACGTCAACCTGGAATGCCTAACAGGATAATCTCTGCCATTTTAGACCCTGAGATAGGGCCTGTTTAGTGGAGTCATTTTTTTTTGTTTGGCATTTTGAGGGATGAATGCGACTAGTTAGCTGATGAGAATATAAGTGGTTTGAATGCCTGCCTCCTGTTCGAAATGTCCACAGAATGCTTCGCCGGAAAACTCGATTTCGAACTGTGATTACCGTCTGGCGATTTTTCAGCGTTATTTTCACAACGAAACCTTCTCTCGATTGCCAGACAAAAAGTAAGCGTGGAAGGTTCTTTTCTTTTCTCTTGGTAGTTGACACCAATCCCCATTTTTTCAGCTATTGAAAAGCATCTGATATTTTTCATGGGTGAATTATTTATCAATGTCAATCTTTTATTTAAAAGCTAGAAAATTTAAGATCGTTAAAAAAAAATTCTTCATGTAAATCAATTTTTTTCTTCTGCAAATTTTCGAACGGGAGGCCGGCATTAAAATCACCCATATTCTCATCAGCTTAGTAGCCACATTCAGCCCTCAAAATGCCAGACAAAAAAAAAATGACTCCACTAAACAGCCCCTATCTCACAGTCTATTTTCTTGACAACTGAAACTAAGATGATCCGTTTTTTCCTACGAGTGTGCGGAAAAAAAATTTTGGCATGCATAAAGAGTAGGTGATTTTTTCGCACGCCCTTGGGACAAATTGTGTTAAAATTTTTTATTTTTTTTCGAATTTGACATGAAAAAATGTTCCGCCCTGTAGCAGAACAAATGACTTTCCACTCCAAAAGCCAGTGCTTGCTACTAGAAAAAAAATATTTATTTATTTATTTATACTCCTTCAAACCACAAAATTTAAAGTTTCAATTTCATTCAATTTTCATGTTATTTTATCATAAGAAGTACGAGGTGGCCCAAATTCGGCTCCGTCAAGTTAGCCTATCAAAATTTTCATAATTTTTTTCCGTGCTAATTAACTGTGCCCCAGTGCGCATTACTGTGCTGCTAATAGCTGCTTTTTTTCTGCACACTGTCTTACCTTAGCTAACTTTGAAATTCTTATCAGAGCTAAGTTGTAGTTCAAGCATACACAGCACAGATGGACGAAGGATCCTAACCTTAAATAAACATAATCTCAGGTAAGAAATTAGGCAATCCAACGACCTGTCCAAATGGCGTCTGGTTGGGAAACAATAAACAAAAAACATATGTTTTTTTTTGGCGGGATTATCAATACACGGGACGAGTTCTCGAATCTGACACTTTTCTGACATCGTTAACATGTAAAAGCCCGTATTCTAACCTCATAAAAATTTCAAAATGCCGACTGGTTGGCAAAATTCACGTGGTTTGGATTCCCTAATTGAACTAAGCACGGAATCCGGCATCCTTGGCATAGGCAAGGAGGGAGGTAATTTCGAATGACATAAACTTACCTAAGATGTAAGAAAAAACGGTCCTTTATTTCAGAACAACTTAGGTTAGCTAAGATAGGTGTTAGAAAAAAAGCAGCTATTATTAGGAACTGTGCTGAATTGCACTCAATGCTAATCACAAAAATTTTAGGGAGGGGGCGCTTGATGCTTAGCCCCCCGTTTTTTCCATTATTTTATCGAGCATAGGCAGAAATTAATGCAACTTCCAGTGTGCTGATTTGTGCTGCTAATATTTTTAACTCAGTTTTTCGTTAAGCCCTTGTTCTCTCAAAAAATGCTATTGTTCTCTCAAAAAATGCTATGGCGGGGCAAACTTGACGCTCAGCTCCCCCGTTTTTTCGATTATTTTATCGAACAAAAGCAAAAATCAATGCAACTTTCAGTGTGCTGACCTGTGCTGCTAATATTTTTAACTCAATTTTCCGTTTAACCCTCGTTTCTCTGAAAAGATGCTATGGCGGGGCCACCTTGACGCTCAGCCCCCCCGTTTTTTCGAATATTTTATCGAACAAACGCAAAAATCAATGCAAACTTCAGTGTGCTGAACTGTGCTGCTAATATTTTTAACTCAGTTTTTCGTTTAGTCCTTGTTTTCTCAAAAAATGCTATGGCAAGGCCAACTTGACGGTGTGCCCCCCGTTTTTTCGATTATTTTATCGAACAAAAGCAAAAAATCATTGCAACTTTCAGTGTGCTGAACTCTACTGCTAATATTTTTAACTTAGTTTCTCGTTTAACCCTCGTTTCTCTCAAAAGATGCTATGGCGGCGCCAACTTGACGCTCTGCTCCCTCGTTTTTTCGATTATTTTATCGAACAAAAGCAAAAATCAATGCAACGTTCGGTGTGCTGAACTGTGCTGCTAATATTTTTAACTTAGTTTCTCGTTTAACCCTCGTTTCTCTCAAAAGATGCTATGGCGGGGCCAACTTGACGCTCAGCGCCCTCGTTTTTTCGATTATTTTATCGAACAAACGCAAAAATCAATGCAACTTTCAGTGTGCTGAACTGTGCTCAGAGCTGTTGTACTGAATATTTTGAAAACTTGAAGTAAATACTTAAGTACAAAAATATGCTTAAGTATTAATCCAAATCTTGGTACTTGTACTTGCAATTTAGAGTTTTTCAAATTTTACTTGTACTTAATACTTAAAATATCAGTCAAGTATATTTTACTTGAAAGCTTTTGAAAATTTGTACTTAAGTGATATTAAATTACTTAAGTACCAGTGAAATTACTTGAAGTAAATATTTTTATGTACGACCTACACTGTACGTAACTCATTTTAGCCTGAGTTACGTAATAAGTTGCATTGTCGTACTGAGTAATGTAATGAGCTCATTACATCACTCAGTGATGTAAGGAGAGCTCATTACGTAACTCATTTTTATTGAAAATCGGCACTTTTCAATAGTTATTTACATTACAAGTGCGTTTATGAACATGATTACAATAACGAGTGTGAAAGATTAGAACGACGAGGTCGACCGAGTCGTTCTAATCACACGAGTTTTGTAGTTATGTTTAGAGGCACGTCTGATGTACAACGTTTTATCTACAAAGCGAAAAATAAGAATGTTTTTTCAATTATTTCCGTTTATTAGTAGTTGTCTACCTTCACTTCACCTTTACAGGTTTAGCTTTGACATTTGTCAAATCACCAAAAATAGTTGTGTTATAGATTCATAACCTAGTCCATAACACCACTAGTTGTGTTATGAATTCATAACCTAGCCCATAACATCACTAGTTGTGTTATGAGCAGGGCCGTAGCGATATGAATATCCCTAGGGGGGGAAGGCTAAGATCCGGCGCCCCTTAAGCGCCGCGAAGGCAATCCAAGTGTGAAAAAAATATACAGGGTGTATATTTTAAGTGATACCACTATTGTTATATCCGAAACGGTAAGAGCTACAGGGTCGGTTAAATTAGAAAAAAGTTGCCTTGTTTGATGCCCATTTAGGACTCGTTTACAGTGTTGCCAAATTTCGTTTAGTTTATGAAATACAGGGTGATTTCTAAGAAACGTCCAAAAATATTTCATCATTTATTTCGAAAACTATTGATTTTTCAGACACAATTTAAATTTGAAAGTTTTATATTTTTTTCCGCTCTACAACATGGCATCTTCAAATTTTGAATCCGACGTTTCGTGATCGAGATACCATCATCAACTTCATTTTTTTAAATACGGACCTGGATTTTTTGTCATTTTTAGGAAGCGCCCTTAATTCTCTTTCCAAAAATGACATAAAAAATCCAGGCCCGTATTTGAAAAAATGAAGTTGATGATGGTATCTCGATCACGAAACGTTGGATTTGAAATTTGAAGATGCCATGTTGTAGAGCGAAAAAAATTATAAACTTTTCAAATTTAAATTGTGTCCCGAATATCAATAGTTTTCAAAATAATTGACGAAATTTAGGCCTTTTTTATAAATCGCCCTGTATTTCATAAACTAAAAGGACTTTGGCAACACTTTAAACAAGTCTTGAATGAGCATCAAAAAAGGCAACTTTTTTCTAATTTAACCGACCTTGTAGCTCTTAACGTTTCGGATATAGGCATAGTGGTATCACTTAAAATATACACCCTGTATACCTATATTTGGTGACCACATCCAAATTTTGCCAATTTTAAACAAATGTGGTTCATTATTGTCTATTGATCGATCAGTATCAATAATACGTGATTACGTCACCGAAACCGAGAGTGACGCGACACCGACTTTCCGTTATGCCGTTTGCATTTTTCCGTTTCCTATTTGGTTACCGCTAGGTGGAGCGCTAATCCTTTAGGACTCGTAAAATTATATCTGGCATTGCGTTTCCTATTAGGCCAGCGCACATTGTCTACCGCTTCATGGTGCGCAGCACCCTATAGGACTAGGACTTTTTAGATTATATCCGACGTCGCGTTCCCTATTAGACCAGCGCACGTAAATTAAATAACTACGCTCATATTGCCAACCATTGGGTTGGTTTTCAATAATAATTAATAAAACAACTTGCAGAATTTAACTTTTTTTGTAGCAGTGAAATTCTTTCCAGTAGTAATAAGAAAAAACTTATGAAACACTTTCTCATAGTTCCAGGCAAGCACTTTGCCGCGGTAGCAAATATAGATACTTATTAAAAATAAGTGTTTCTACTGTAACAGGAAAAGAGTATTAGTGGCAGTAAAGAAGGTTACTGTCACAACCAAGTGTTATGAGTAAAAAAAATTATAAATATTTGTTATGAGAAAAAAAAAATTAAATATGAAAATTATATTGTTTCGCTGCAAAATGAGTGGAATTCTAAAAATAATGTTAGCTGGGTGCACTAAACCAAGAGTTTACCTAAACGGTTCGGAACAATTACCTGTTTGGGGTACAAAGGCCCTTCCTAGCTAGCTATGCCAGTGGGAGTGGTCGTGGGTAAATAGCTCAGATAAATTTATAATAGCGCCACCCGTTTTCATCCCTACAGAAAGGTAATCGTGCTAACCAACAAAACGGGAAAGAACCTAAAGTAAGTAATAAATCAAGGGAAAGAAACACTAAATTCAAAATATGAAGTGGCAGCTTTAATTAAAGAAGTAAAAAACTATAATTTTACACCTTCAGTAATGTCATATATCAAATTAGTATTTTATCGTTTATCATAATCGAATTTGAATAAACTACTTATGTAAAAGTTAACAAAATACTCTTAAAACTTGAAAATACTATAAATAATCACCAGTGATTAGAAAATACCGCGTATATGCATATATTTGGTGTACATTCGTAAGGTTTTCAGCACTTTATCGAAACAACCAACTTAAAAACTAGAAGGCGCAAAAGTGGTAATAGTACACGGCCAGTTAAATACGTATGTTACCATTCAATGTTTTTCAGCCACGCTGAGGGCTTGAGATAATTCAATTATATAAGAAAAATGGAAAGATCTGACCTTATGGGAAGCAGGAGCAGTTCAGTACAATACACAAAACCCGTTCAGGTAGGTACCATTTTCTTGTCCATTTGATACTGTCTGTACCCAGTAATTCCGAATCTGGTAGGTATAAATTGTGGCATCCGACGTAAAGAAATCCCAGGATACTGAGGCAAGTGCATCAGTTTCACTATAGTTCCCTTAGTTGCCAGACAAGAATGACAAGGAAACTGATCAAGGTGGATTTTTCCAGCAAAGGAATAAAACAAATCGCCAGATAAAAGAAGGAGAAGGCCTATAAAAAAAAACGAGTATCAGCAGCCGAACAGGCTAGAAAGAACAAATGAGACTTACCGAAAGTTCTAGGGTGGCCTTTCAAAGAGAAACCATGTGGTTTTGTAGTTAAAATCTTAGAATTTCCAATATTTTCCAGGATTTTTCCCAAAATCACATCAGCAAACTATGCTTAGACTCAGAAAACTATTCTGCAATTAAATTGGGAAAAGGAAAACCGATATTCTAATGTAAAATCAGCAAAACGTGCTAGCGTCAATCAAGTAGCTTTCGCAGCCAAAAATCGAATGATCCCCTAATTTTTTTGCAAATGCCTGAAATTCGGTACCGTCCCTGCTAGATAACAGCGATGGAAAATAAAATCGGTACCATCGACTCGATTCTCTCTTCTCTCTCTTTCTCCTATAGTTGTACCAAATATTTGAATTTGATGGATTTATCTTTATTATACGAGAATGGGTTTTTTCTTTTAGATTTAAGGAACGGTGAACGCCAAAAATACTCAGTGGACAAACTGCTCATAATATTCAATATCAAATTGCTTGGACTTGACTTGACGACTAAATAAAGTTTTGTCTATTCATCGCGTGACGTCATAAACACACGCATAAATTGCAGCAATAGGTGTGAGAACGCGAAAACCTCGGCGAAAAGAATACGATAATGTCGATAAGAGCTCTGTTCCAACCGACATGAGAAACGTTCTAGAACGGTAATTTTCAGTCGATCAATTCATTTGTCAAGTAGGATAAACGTTCAACTTATTGAAAAATAGGTGGCCAACTGGAAATTACTGGTTCTGGAACGGTTCTCATATCGGTTGGAACAGAGCTAATATATACAGCAAGAATCAGAAAACGCGCGCTAGCGCCGGCTGTCGGACTCAGTTTGTGCATATGACGTCACAGTACTAGAAGTGGGAACTTTATACCACGGTATCTTTGCAACGGTTGGTCGTAGCCTAGTGCAGTTTGAAAATTTGTTCTTAGCTTTTTTTTTCTAAAACTCTTATTTTTGGGTCATAGGCCAGGGCAGTTAGCAAAACGTGCTAGCGTCAATCAAGTAGCTTTCGCAGCCAAAAATCGAATGATCCCCTAATTTTTTTGCAAATGCCTGAAATTCGGTACCGTCCCTGCTAGATAACAGCGATGGAAAATAAAATCGGTACCATCGACTCGGTTCTCTCTTCTCTCTCTTTCTCCTATAGTTGTACCAAATATTTGAATTTGATGGATTTATCTTTATTATACGAGAATGGGTTTTTTCTTTTAGATTTAAGGAACGGTGAACGCCAAAAATACTCAGTGGACAAACTGCTCATAATATTCAATATCAAATTGCTTGGAAAGCGATACCAATTCAATCTCTGAAAATAACCCGTAACACAAGGTACTTTTTGAATAGCCGAAAATCCATTAGTAAAGAACTTTTGGCTAGAGGATTTCTCAGTGTAGAATCAACAGAAATAATAAAACGAGACAACGAGAAATATTACAAAATTATTGCACCACCTGTAACCACCAATTAACCACAAAAAATGACAACGATAAAGGCGGAAACCCACTAGCAACACGCCACGCCATTCTATACCACGCGACGCCATGTGACGAAAATGTATGCGTATATTCTTCCAATCATTTACATGTGCCGCGTACACACTTGCTACACGCGATACCACGACATAACACGTCCCGTCACCTGTGTCACATGGCGTGGGGTAGCGTAGCATGGCGTGGGGTAGCGTAGCATGGCGTGGGGTAGCGTAGCATGGCGTGGGGTAGCGTAGCATGGCGTGGGGTAGCGTAGCATGGCGTGGGGTAGCGTAGCATGGCGTGGGGTAGCGTAGCATGGCGTGGGGTAGCGTAGCATGGCGTGGCGTGTTGCTAGTGGGTTCCGGCCTTAATGCATTGCAATGGATATCTGCAGACGATCGCAGAGGGTGTGCGCTGGTCTAATAGGAAACGTGACGTCAGATACACTTTAACAAGTCCTCTATATGATTAGCGCTCCATGTAGCGGTAAACAATGTGCGCTGGCCTAATAGGAAACGCGATGCCAGATATAATTTTACAAGTCCTAAAGGATTAGCGTTCTATGTAGTGGTAACCAAATGAGAAACGGAAAAATGCGTCCCGTTTTGATGGAACTTTTGATTAGGGCGTGTTCAGAGAGAAATGGAACTCTTGACTGGGGCGTGCTCGGGCGCCCTCCAGCCCAGCGTCTAAATGCATGCTGAATTAGCATTAAAATACTATCCATTCTGAATTGTAATATTTGTAAAATAGCTAGCCTACTATTTAATTACCTACACGGAAACTATTTTTCACTTGCCGTTTGGCTAAAAAAAATTATTTATTTTTCACACTTTGGCCTATTTTGGCGCCCCTATGCCAGCTGCGCCCTGGGGGGGAGGCTCCCCCGTCTCCCCCCTGTTGGCTACGCCCCTGGTTATGAGTGTCATGATATAACTCAAATACTAGAAAAATGGTTATGTAAAAACGTCATAACCAAACGCTTGTAGATCAAATTCATTTATCAAAAATTATAAATATAATCTTTTGTGAAAAATTAAAACCATTTCGAATATATGAAAAAAATCTGGGTCGTACATAAAATGTTGTATATCACACGCACGGTAACGCTCATTACACCACTCGTGTCAATACCGCGATCTCGTTTTGGCAATATTCCCCACTCGTTACTTGAATGAAGCTCATACCGTACTAGTAATATAAATAACTATTCATTGAAGTTTTTTTAAATACTTCAAAATTCACTTGACGACTAAATAAAGTTTTGTCTATTCATCGCGTGACGTCATAAACACACGCATAAATTGCAGCAATAGGTGTGAGAACGCGAAAACCTCGGCGAAAAGAATACGATAATGTCGATAATAGCTCTGTTCCAACCGACATGAGAAACGTTCTAGAACGGTAATTTTCAGTCGATCAATTCATTTGTCAAGTAGGATAAACGTTCAACTTATTGAAAAATAGGTGGCCAACTGGAAATTACTGGTTCTGGAACGGTTCTCATATCGGTTGGAACAGAGCTAATATACAGCAAGAATCAGAAAACGCGCGCTAGCGCCGGCTGTCGGACTCAGTTTGTGCATATGACGTCACAGTACTAGAAGTGGGAACTTTATACCACGGTATCTTTGCAACGGTTGGTCGTAGCCTAGTGCAGTTTGAAAATTTGTTCTTAGCTTTTTTTTTCTAAAACTCTTATTTTTGGGTCATAGGCCAGGGCAGTTAGCAAAAATAGGAGAAGTTTTTGCAATCAAGCTGATTTTTTCACAGATGATAGTACCCATCAATAGTACAATCTGTAAAAAAAAGTTACACCTCCTAGTGGTGCCGCGAGACGAGACTAGACGAGACTTAGGGTTGGTCTCGTCTCGTCTCGACATCTCGAGACGAGACCGTGACTTAGTCTCGGTCTCGAGTACCAAATTCTCGTCTCGTCTCGAGTGGTCTCGTCTGGTCTCGAGTTATACAGGGTGTCCAAAAAATAGCGTAAAACTCCTCTCTACGTGGTGGAGGACCCTACAAGGAACCGCAGAAAAATACTTTAAAAAATCTAGTGGCATCCATAAGAAAGTTATTTGCATTTTAACATTTATTAAAATTGGCAACACTGAAAATATCCGGTCAGAGAATTAAATTAAATACCCATGTAATTACCTAAAGAATTCGAAGGTGAATTTTCACATCTACCACTCATATTACCAAGAATAATGCTGAAGAAGGATTTTTTTAATTTAATTATTCTTCTAGGGTTTCTCAAAGGGTCCCCTACTACGTGGAGAGCTTTTACGCTATTTTTCGGACACCCTGTATTTATGGTTTTTATTTTTATATTATAACGGAAGTCCAAACTGCCACAGTGAAAAAGCAATTAGTGAAAAATCACAGTAAAGAGTAACCGTGATATTTAATTTACTGATTTCATATTCAAATAGCTCAGAATAGTTGAATAATAAAGCTATGAAAGAAAAATTTCAAGTGTAATCTCGAGACTCGAGACTACACGAGACTGTCGCCGAGTCTGGTCTCGTCTCGTCGAGACTTCACGAGACGAGACCAAAAGCCAGTCTCGTCTCGAAAACTCGAGACTACACGAGACCAGTCGCGAGTCTCGCGGCACCACTAACACCTCCTAAAAAAAATTGTTTTTGACTAAAGAAAGAAATAAAAATATAAAACTAATTTGACAGGTTGTATTTCTGTCAAAAACAAAAAAAAAATAGAAAATAAATCGAATTGGTTTTCTTAATTTTTTTTTGAACCGTAGGTACCTACTTCTTAGTAAAAAAAGCTAAGAAACATGCGCTTTTTTTTCTGATTTTGAAACAGTTTTTCAGTTTGTGATAGGTTGGGTAGTTCGGGAGATATAGTCGAAAAGAACTTAGAAATCCAAAGAAAAAGAACACTTATGCAAAATAAGGTTTTCATTATTTTTTGTATACGATCCCAAAAATAGCTATTTTGCGGACTCATTTCAGTCCGTAAAATCCTTTATTTTCGGCCTAGTACGTGAATTCCTTCACTTTCGGCATTGACCGTAAAATAGTCCATTTTCGGCCTAGTCCCTAAAAGTCGTCATTGCAATCTTGTCAATTTGAATGTACCTGTCGCACCTGCCAATGCATAATCAGTTTAAAATTTTTAATGTTGTCACATTCACTTCACATTTTTGTCAACGGAATTGTCAATTTTCGGATACTATTACAAAAAAAATATTGTTTGTATCGCATGTACGTACCGTAAGGTGGGGTTAGTTGCCACATTTTCAAAATTCTTTTGCCGATACCTTCTTTATTTTTTTGTCGAATTTGACATAATTGGTGCCAAAATTTTAGTCTTGTGGTCTGGTATCCGATTCTAACAAAAAAACTTTGAAAAACATTATTATTTGATATATATATTTAAAAAAAACTGGGTGTTGCAAGTTGAACACCTGCAAGGGGATACTTGCAACAAGTGGCTATTTTTCAGTAGTAATTGTATTTAGAAACGCGTGTTAACTTACTTGCAACACAAAATATTGAAAAAAAAAATTTTGGCTAATTTTGGCCAGTCTTGGTCAATTTTTCCTCCTCTTCCTTTGGAAATACAGGCTGCCTACCCTGATAAAGGGGAAACAAGTTTCTTCTTTTCCGAGAAAGTGTTGATGGGTCAATCCCGAATTCTCGCTATGCTTCCCGAATCCCTGATCCGTTTTCGATGGCCCTTAATGCATTTTCCAAAGTTTCGTTAGAATAATTACGGTAGGTCCTACTCCCTAACTGTCTTCTGTATTTGCAAGCAGTGTTGCCAATCTGATTTTGTGAAATTACATGATATGCTGGTCAAATTACACGTTTTTACACGCTTTCAGTCTCACAATTACACGATTTTTACACACGACTTTGGTACCTATTTTGCAAAATAAAGAAGCAAGTATAATTATTCTTTTTGTGAATAATGATTTTGGGAAATGGTTCAAATCTAGTCAAATCTGAGGGTTTAATGTTCCTGATCATAGCTTATAGCTTCTTAACCAAAAATCAAGATGTGGCAACGACAGAAACGCGATCCGAAAGTAATCAAATTACTAATTACTTTACTTTGGTTTCTGGAGAACTGGATACTTTTGGGACCTCAGTTTCCTGCAAGGATAATACACACTACTACTACAGGATAGCATATCCTTATAAGGCCTGTGTAGTTTAAATCTCAAGCCCCTACCATGGCAAAACACCAGTGATGACGTAGGCATCGTGTCGTTTCTCGTCTTGACGAGGTTTCCAAGGTTTTTTGGTAATGGGTAACTTGATGACGAATCTGGGGTGCCTTATGGACATTTGCATTATGTTAGGGCACCCCAGATAACGTCATAGAGTTATCCAGGCAACCCATATCCAAAAACAAGGCCGATAAGCAATCCTAAGTAGTGTGTATTGATCTTGAGTTTCCTGAAATCTTGAGCCATTTTCTCGCGTCCACTTTTTTGACATTGGTTCAAACCTGTTTTGCGAAAACTGTATGCGAGAAAACGGCTTTGGTTTTAAGCCTAGCCATTAGGGTAGTCACTTGACAGACCATTTTACAAAAAAAAAAATAATGGAGGGGAATGCAACGAGCAATTAGAAGAGGAAACGTCAAGTCCTATTTATGTCACAATGCGGCGGCGGCTTTAGATTTGAAAGCCGTGAATCTCAAAGCGTGAAACAGAACAAAAATAAAAAGAATGTCAAAATTTTCAAATTACACGCAAAATACACGCTTTTTGTTTATGTTCGAAAAATACAAGCAAGCCAATCAAAATACACGCAAATCGTGGAATTACACGCTAATTGGGAACACTGTTTGCAAGGCAAGTTACCCACTTTTGTACATGCAATTTAAAAAAAAATCTATTCACGAAAACCTTCAAACTTAACTCAAAACTAGATATTCAATGTTTTAGCACATCATATCCAAATTTGATACAAATCCTAGGGTAAATAAGCTCTGCACAGGAGAAGTTATATTGCAACAATTTAGAGCACTTACCAGAGCTGTCAGAAAATGGCGCCAAATTTTTCGTGTTTAAAATTTTTCAACGCTAAAATCTGTTTTTTTTTTAAAGATAATTCCCCAAGTCAAAAATTTAGTAACTATGTTGGCAACACAAGCCTTTTCTACATGAAAAATTTGATAGCATTGACAATTTTACATTGTATTGCCAACCTAATGTCAGTTTGACTTTTATCTTTAAAAAAAAAACGCACTTTACTCACATTTCAACCTAGCGTTCTAAACGGTAACATGTTAGCGGTTGACGCGCGACTCAAGTGAGAGGAGGGGGAAAGCAAAAATTCCACTCGATGAATATTGTTGCAAGTTGTGCCACTGTTGCAAGTACCCCCACCTTACGGTACCTAAATTAGGTTTTTTAGGACTCATTTGGTATTTTGGACTCGGCTACCGCCTCGGAAACGGCAAATATTAGTCCTAAAAAAACTTATTTCAGGTAGAGTTCGTTTCACGAGACCTTATACTTTTAACATCAAAGACGTCATAACTTGAAAAAAAAATCGTCGTAGATTAATTCATATAACACATTCACAGAACACATATCCTCACGGATAGAAAAAAAAGGTTAATGGAGGGCGGCGCCTAAAAAAAAAGCTTCGGATCGCATCCGCTTGGGGACGCTGGAGTGAAACAGAACTACAGGTGCGAAATGAACGCCACCAGAAAATATGTCACAGTTTAATTTGGCAGTTTACCTGTTACCTATGTTAAAAAAAATATATGTCAAAATAGTTCTGAATGAGAATTCGTCTTGGTGTGCATTTTAAATCCAGATAAATGTTTCCTAAATTCAAAAAAAAAAAAATCAGATTTTACACAAAACACAAGAAGTTTGGCCGTTTTTGCTCTACTCGGAAGAAAAATCCGTCAATATTCAATAATGAGGAAAAAGGTTTGTTTGGACTTCACTTCAAAATCAGTTCTAAATTGGACTGCGCTTGCGCATTGGTCATATCAAACCTATATAAAGAAATGCGAAAGCGTAGTTCAATTCTGAACTGAAGTCCGAACAAACTAATATTGAAAATATTGACATTGGAAGAACTATTTCGAAAGCTGATTTGATTACAGAAACCTTTATTATAAATAGTTCGGATCGCATCCACCGCGCCGTGACGGCGCATTGTTCCCCAAAATTTTATTAGGCAGTTTGCCTTCTATCCGTAAGGATATGTATTCTGTGAACACATTCAATTTTTTTGACAAATTAAAATGAATGACTTTTGGTTTAAGAACCGAGGAACGCTTTTGACATCATTGATTTTTTTGTCAATTTCTATTTGACTATCCAAAACACGTGGTACAAATATGGCCGACAAGAGGCACACAAACATTTGACACAAACACAAACCATAACGTCATTAGGTTATGTCATTAATGATCATAATCAAATACTCATTTTCTATTGTGTGCGTCTCAATTTTTGGCCGTTTCTACCCAATTACGGAATCCCTATTGTTTGGGCAAGATTGCTCTACCTACATTTCACTTGGACACCCAGGACCTACCCTTAAAATGTGAAAATATTTATTTGTTGCAACTCCACCGTCCAGTGTTGTGCTACCTACTCTAAATAATGGATACAGGAGCATCTACAGAAAGATGATGAAACAGGCAAGGAAGATTTATTACAATGAGAGGTTGGGCATCCGCATCCAATAAACAAAAAGAGTAACGACCTACGCGAAAAAAGAAAAAGAAATATACATACAGGGTGTCCCAGGGAAAACAGTCCACCCCGATTTATTAGATTTGGGATGAGAATCTTAGAAAACGCTCGGACACGTCGATGTTTGATTTAAGGGGGAACTATTTTTCAGTTTTTTTCATCCCCGTAGCTTCAACCCCCTAGCTAGGGGGAGAACAACTCCCCAAATTTGAATAGGGAATAGGGGTTGTGTCATACCTCTTTTTAAAGGTCTCATCGAGTTCTTTAAGGCCCTAGAATTTCATTCAATATGTTTATCCATAACGAAATGACGGCTTGTCAATTTCTTGGAAATAAACTATTGTTCTAGTAGGAGTAAAAGCGGTACTTATCTCTCTTAATAAAAATACATGTAAAATACTTACAATTTACAATTCTCGTGTACACCTCATGAATAATAATAATGAAAAACTTCAATTTCAAGTATTTTTATTAAGGAGGTAGGGATCGCTTTGAATCCCACTAAAACTAATAGGCTATTTCCACGATTTTGACAAGCTGTCATTGCGTTACGGATGAAAATAATGAAACAAAATTCTAGCCATAAAGAACTCGATGAGACCTTTAAAAAGAGGTATGACACGACCCCTATTCCCTATTCAAATTTGAGGGGTTGTTCTCCCCCTAGATAGGGGGTTGAAGCTACGGGGATGAAAAGAACTGAAAAATAGTTCCCCCTCAAATCAAAGATCGACGTGTCTCAGCGTTTTTCCAGATTCTTATCCTAAATCCAATAAATCGGGGTGGACTGTTTTCCCTGGGACACCCTGTATGTGCTTCCAATTTGAAAGCAGATAATATTAATTCATACTACTGTACGATTGCTCAGAAACTGAGTATCGAAAATAGAAAATCTTCTGGATGGGACGATATCTCAGTTAGGCTGTTGATGTGTTGGCGGATTCCATTATTAATTCTTTTCTTACCGGAAGTTTTCCCTCATTTTTGGAGCAATCTTGGGTAGTACCTTTGTTTAATAGGGGGGTGATAAGAATTTACCATCTTATTACCGGCCAATATCCTGATGATGCCATATTTCATCTCCTGGATGAGCTATATTAGAAGATAAATGACGAAGAAGTGGCCGCGGTAGGTTTTTGTGACCTGAAAAAAGCTTTCGATTGTGTCTGTCATGAAGTACTGCTTCTAGGGGTGCAGTACTTCAGAGGGGTTGGATATCACTGCAGGAGTGCCCTAGGGATCTGTTCTATTTCTAACATTAATAAAAATACGAGTAAAAAGAACGAGTATCAAAACGCAAATGAACAATGAGCACTATTTTTTTGAAAAAAATTTCATGACACATTGAATGACACATAAAAAAAGGGTTTGTGTGCCACTTGGCGGCCATTTTAATTCAAGTTTGACAGCATCTTGGATAGTTCAATTTGTTAAAAAAGGAATGCAAATTATGTCAAAAGTATAAGCCCTCGTGAAACGAAGTGTAGTTATTATATTGTTACAAAAATAGCTATATCTTTGCTCGATTGACATGAAAACAGTTGCTTTTGGTTTTAGCTAAAATTTTTATTTATTTTTTTCGCTACCTTCTACACTAAAATTAGATTTCACACACTATTGCGTAATAGTTATTTACCTAACAAATGCGGAAAGTGATACTTTACCGCACGCAACGGCAGTTGACCGAACGACGCGAAGCGGAGTTCGGTCAAGCCGTTAAGGGCGGTAAAGGCACTTTCCGCATGTGTTAGGTACAAAATTTTACCTATGAGCATCTACATCTCCAAAAAAAGGCATTGATAAAATTAATTAATGAATCAGATTAATTAATAAAATTAGATAAGATTTAGAAATGTTCAAAAATCCATTTTCTGAAAAAGAGAGGATTTTTGATTATAAATATCAAATTCTACTTTACCGCACACTATGCGGTAAAGTGCACTTTACCGCATAGTGTGCGGTAAAGTGATACTTTCTATTTGCAAATACGTGTGGTAAAGTGCTCTTTACCGCACGCTCGTAGGTAATGTTGGAAACAACATCCAACAAAAATAGTTTCAATTTTAGCAACAATGCAGTAACGCTAGAAAGCTCTACCTCCTATCGAGGAGCAGGCAACGCTGTAAATTCAGTAGCTAAGTGACCTTCGATGGTACGACAGCATGCTCGGGCGCTACGCAATTAATTATTACAATTTAATTAAATAAAATCGCCCCGCGATATTTTTTGAGTGCCGAAATTTCGTATTTCGTTCTCTGACTGCTCTGCCCTTGTTGGCATCATTCTACTCTCATGTAAAATATTTTAAATACGTTCCTTAAGTCTAAGTTCGCGCATAGTATCCTCACGTGTTCTCTGTACAGTGTAAAAATCATGTAAATAAATGTACATAGTGTGAATTTACGCGCATTATTTAACCCGATTAAAAACATTTATAAAAATACAGTCCAAAAACATCGAAGGCAAATAATGCTGGGCATGTTCCCAACATTATTTTTGGTCCTCATCTAACCGGATATTAAAAAACAATCGGTAACATAAATAACTATTTTGTCGTGACCTAAGAAAGTGACAATTTATAAATAAATATTATACAAAATCAAGTGCATCGAAAGACAAAATGGCGTCGGTTTTCCCATGTTTGCCGGTTGCCGGGCGGTTCGTCTAGTCGAAAGTCGAAACAAAAAACGAGAAATTTCTTATACATTCGTGGATGTTCGTGTGATCGTGGCGCCTCCACTTCCCGAATCGCCGAAGCGCTACTCTCTGCCGCCAAAATTCAAAATTTGACCTGCTGAGAACTACCCCTTCCACTTGATAACCTTCAAAACAATTTCGCCTGTCAACAATGTCTTTTCGATTTTAACAGCTGATTGCGATCAACTTGCTGTCATTGTTGATGATGTTTATTGTTTATTTGGAGTATGGATTCGTAATTCGAATTCGTTTGGTATGGATTTCTTCCAGTTTTACAAATGGATTTTGGTGTTATTTGTGGATTGGAAGGCTAAAGGCTAGATACTTTGTTGGTGAGCGTATTAATTCCTTTATTTATTTGAAAAAACTACTCTAAAGTTAATTATTTGTTAGTGTTTACAGTTTACAGTAGAATACCCTGCACATAAACAAACTTTGTTTTACCTCCCTTGTAAATTAAAAATTATTATTCAAGTCACTGCCTCCTATAGTTAACAAGCCATGAAGTTGGAAATGACGGCAACGTCGCGTATGGTGCTATTTTGTTATTGGGTTATGTGTTTCTGTGTATTGCTTTCATTGTGTATTGTTGCAATTTAGTATTTTTATGGGCATTATTGACGAAAAAGTGGATAGAAACACACCAATATATTGCCCATATTTAGTTGATACCTGTTCCTTTGTGCTTTGATTGCTAATTTTTAGCAAATGAGTACAGGAGCAAAAATGAAGGTAAGGTAAGGTAAAACATTAAAAACAATATTAATATTTGTCTGCAAGAGCATAGGTCTCGATATATTACCTAAGATATTTAAACTTGTTCCAGAGGCCATGAAACTACTGTGTTCCTGGGTGCAAATCGAACTATTAGGAGTTCCTTAAAAACTGAAGAAATGCAAACATTTTTATTTCCAAAAAAATTCTGAAGTGCAAAAAATGTGGATGAAAGGAATACACCAAGATAATTATACCCGAGATTATACAATAACGAAAAATTCTGTGGTGTGTTGTAAGCATTTTGAAGAAACCGAAATAATTAGATTTGAAACAAACAAGGATAAAGCCGTAGTTCGAGAGTTCAAACTAAAACGTCCAACTCTTAAAAGTAGGTACCAAGTACTTCTTATTTTCGAAAATCAGCTCAAGTATTTGAATGGACTTGCCTTCCGAAAAAATCCCGAAGAAAGAAAAAGTTAGATTTTCAAAAGACATACTGAAACATAACACTTTAGACTCTAGAAATATATTCATTTAAATCAATTATTTACTGTTCTTATTTACACAAATAGTTAAATTATTCATTGAATTACTGTTTTTGGCCCTGTAGTACAATAAATTATGCATTTTTTGTGATTCATATTAATAAAATAAAAAATATATATTTATACAAACAAACACCACCAGCACCACTTGGCGGTAAAATTGCGGTGTTGCCTTTTTAACTTCATGGCTTGTTAAATGTAGGAGGTTGTGTTCAAGTGCATTTAGTTTTAAACTATTGTCTAATAGATTAGAGGCTTTCTATAAAAGCAATACTTTTCAACAAATATATTTTTTAAATAGTAGGTAAAAATGGGCAGTAGAAAAGAATTGTTAAAATTAAAAGAAAAGGGAAAGTAATGCCAAGCTACATTAGATAAAATCAATAGGTTTATCGCAGCACACATAGATGATCCTTTCTCAAATATTATCATGCAACAATTTCAGTCTAGAAAAGATGCTTGTGATATATGTTATGAAACCTATAAAGAGGTACAAATCGAAATTACTTTGCTGGATAATACTTATATTTTTAATGATGACTTTGAAAATTATTATTTTGACACAGTAGCCTCTTTGAATGGAATCTTAAACAAATCAAATCAAGTCAATAAAGTTTCATCGCATGATAATACTGATTACACTCAAAAAGGTGCAGTGTCTTCTGCTAAGCTGTCACACATTGAGATACCAGTATTCGATGGAAAAAATTTAAATAATTTTAAACCATTCGTGGACATTTTTACTGCGGTAATTGATAAAAATAAGTCTTTGTCCGATGTAGAAAAATTATTTTATCTAAGAAGCTACCTCAAAGGCGAGGCTTTGTCCCTAATTAATAATTTACCTCTTATCAATGAATCATATGATGAAGCTTTTAAAATTTTAAAAAATAGATATGATAATGAATGCATGCTTGTTAGCAATCATATCTATTCATTGCTGGATTTACCAGGAATTACTAAAGGTAATCCTATTGCTCTTCGTGAATTTGTCAGTAAAATTAGGCAACAAATTGGCGCTTTAAAGAACTTAAAGCAACCCATCGAACATTGGGATATGATTTTAATATGTTTACTGTCACGAAAACTGGATCAATATACCAATCGTTCTTTTCAAATTGATAGAAATCAAGCCACCTTACCTATATTAGAAGAATTTTTAATTTATATTGAAAAAAGAGCTACAGCTCTAGAAGCTGTATCTTTACCTGATAACAAAACATTTAGAACCACTAGCTCTGCTAGTCATTTAGGGTCTTGTAAATTAACAATAAAATGTCAAACTTGTAGTAAAGCCCACAACACCCTGTTGCATCTGAACAAACCAGTTCAAAAGCCATCTATCCAACAAGAAAACGTGTCTCCTGTTGAATCAAATCATGGTTTTGTCAATAAAACATTTAACAATGTACTTTTACCCACTGTGAAAATTAAAATTAAAACCAATAGTCATGATTTTATACATGCTCGAGGTTTAATAGACAGCGGTTCACAAGTTTCATTGGTGACCAGTGAAATTGCTAAAAAATTAAAGTTAAAAACATTTTAAAATAATTTAAATATTTCAGGTGTATCAACGAGTTCAACCTCTGTCAATAAATGTGTCAATTTATTAATTCATTCTTGTTTTAATGATTTTAAGTTAAATATCACTTGTGCAATCACTGAAAGAATAACTGGAAATTTACCCCAATTTCGATTTGATCTTGATTCTTTTAATATCCCTAAAAATATTGAGCTTTCAGACCTTGATTTTAACGAACCAAATAAAATTGATATTTTGCTTGGGGCTGATACATTTTTCCAAATCATTTTGCCAAACAATATAAATTTAGGAAAAAATGATCTAGTTTTGCAAAACACCTACTTTGGGTATGTTGTTGGCGGCTCTGTTCCAAAAAACGTTTTGGAAAATAATTTTTGTAACATGTCAGTTGTCAGCTTGCATGCGACAGCAAATAGTAATGCTAATTTGGAAAATTTATTGACTAAATTTTGGGACGTGGAAAATGTTCAAGAGGTGTACACGGAGTACACAAATGAGCAAGAAGCATGTGAAACAATTTTTAGTAACACTGTTTCATTAGTTAATAACAAATTTAAAGTTTGTTTACCTCTAAAGCAAGGCTTAGAAGAAATAAATTTAGGAGATTCTTTCAGCATGGCATTAAAACGTTTCGAAAACTTAGAAAAACGTTTTAAAATAAATCCAGAGCTTTTTAAACAATACTCTGAATTCATTAATGAATATTTAAATTTAAAACATGCCATCGTGTTTGATATTAACAAATATAATTTAAATGATGGATGTGTTTACTTCATGGCACACCATCCAGTAATCCGCGATGATAAAAAGACTACCCGTTTGCGTGTTGTGTTCGATGGTAGTATGCGGTCTAGAAGTAAAAAATTACTTAATGATATGCTTTATAATGGCGCTGTAGTTCAAAGCGAACTATTTGATATACTTGTGCAATTTCGAACATTCAAATTTGTTATTTTAAGTGACATTAAACAAATGGTCAGGATGATTAATATTCAACCTGATCAATGTTGCTTACAAAATATTTTGTGGAGAGAAGATCCACAAGAAGACATTAAATGTCTTCAGCTACAGACTGTAACCTATGGTCTTAAAAGTAGCAGTTTTTTAGCAACAAGATGTTTGGTCGAACTTGCTGTCAAAGAAAAGGATAAGTTTCCTTTAGCTTCAAGAGCCCTGCTTCAGAATACTTATGTAGATGATATTTTGACAGGGGGTCAAACTGCTGAGGAAACGATGCAATTGAAAATTGAATTAATTAATTTATATCCTACTGAACTATTACAACCATATAATACCTTGGTTACGATAATCATAAACAGGGTCTTAACTCCCTTGGGAGTTAAGGATATCAAAACTCCCAAGGGAGTTAAGGATTTCTATAACTCCCGCTTTTACCTTGAATAGGTAGAACTTTCAGAAAAAATAGAAATTTTGACAAAAAAGCTTTATTGAAAACTGCAATTCATCTTTTATTCTAAAAATCTATCAACTTTATTTTTATTATTACAAATAATAAATTTACAATGATCAAAATTGCCCTGGAAACTATTTCCATTGCTGCAATTTAATTTTTTTTCTGTATGGCTTTTGCTGTTACACATTTGAATTGATGTGCCTGCCTCTTCTGATCGTAAGGTAGAGAGCATCCGTGCCGTTTGATTTTTTAGCTCGATACTATCGGCTAAATATCCTTCCGCCACTGTGGAACTTTTCCAGCCTCCATGCCTCTTTAGGTTTGTCATAGTTGCACCTGCATCTGCTAGCGCAGTGGCAGAGGTGCGACGAAGACAGTGTCCCGTCTGGCAATTTTAAATATGATGCAATTTTACTGGGAATTTTCCCGAATGTATTTTTCCCGATTGGCTGGGAGGTGCATCTATTTTGGTGGTAGTTCAAAAAAAATCTTCCGATACCCTTAGGTCGTAATGACATGTAAAATTTCAATAAAGGCAGAGCAACGAACTCATCCTCATCAACAATCGTGAATTTCCTTGGTATACCCGTTTTACTGTCTGGTATACTCACGACCATAACCTTGTCCCGGTCCTCTATATCACTTAGCTTCATATTAAGAAGTTCTTGAGTTCTGCACCCTCCAAAATATCCCATTATTAAAACTATCTGCAAAACAGGTAATTAATACATACACAAAGAAATATAGAAATTAGGTTATTTACCTTATTTAATAAATGCATGTCATTGGGGCTTCTTTGAGGAACTTGGCGATATGCTGAGGGGACAATACCGCAGACTTTTTCGGTCTATAACCTTTGCTCTTTCGTTTCAAAAAGGCCTCCAATTCGTTGATTTTTTTAAAATCTTGTTTTTCGTGTATAGATAGCATGGATTTCAACATTGACCATTTAGTCCACAAGGAATTTGGACTAAAACTTTCTGACTGCAATAAATAAGGCACAATTACTTACTAAACAAAACATAATGAACAATAGTTACCGTACCATTTCTTGAAAATATGCCAAGAGAACAGTTTCGTCACTATTCTTTGCTGGGATACCTTTTTGTTCCAGCCAGTGGATATATTTTCTATACTCTTTATTATATAGAGTCTCACTCTTGGCTGGGACCAACGTTTTTCTTGCTTCCTCGGCTTTTTTCATTATCTCGTCCATTATAATAAGCTTTTTGTTCACCAAAAACGCGTTTCAACGACAAAATGTGACCTTTATCAATTATAAATAACAAGCCATAGTTACAGTGCCTCTGCCATAGTAACAAACAATAGAACTTGTGTCATAGACAAAGCTAGTACCTACTACTACCTTGTTTGTACCAGCAAGGCACATAGAAACGCACCTGAATGCTCATATAGGTAGTCAATGGTTAATTTCTTTATAAAAATGGACAAAATAGGAGAAATTCAGTAGGATATAAAATTATCTATGTACCACGGGAATTATCAGGTGCAGGAATTATCATGGGCAATTGGTGTCCCGAGGGCCAAAGGCCCTCGGGACACAAACTTTGCCCTGGGGTATTAACACCCTCATAATTCCCTTGATACATAAATAACTATTATTAAAGTTAGGCTCTTTTGAACTACACAAGTGGAGCTCTAATAGTCCTGAGCTTTTATCTGATATTCCCACCAATCTTCATTATCTAGATGAAGTTGATATTGACAAAAACAACACAACTGTCAAGACTCTCGGGTTATCATATGATACAAATTCTGATACATTTACTATGGCCTCACCAAACACAAATTCTACCTGCATAACTAAAAGGCAAATTCTGAGTCATATATGTAAATTTTATGATCCCCTCGGCTTTTTGGGTCCGATTTTAGTGGCGGCCAAAATTCTTATTCAAAAAATTTGGATTCTCAAAATAAATTGGGATGACATTTTGCCCGAAAAAATCTTAACAGAGTGGAATTTACTAATCGACAGTATTAAGAACATGCCACCAATAAAAATTCCCCGTGACTTACATTTCACGCACGCAGAAAAAATTGAAATTGTATGTTATTGCGATGCCTCAATTCTTGCGTATGGTACGTCCATATACGTACGTGCTTTATTTCCTGATAAAATATATGTCAATCTACTTTGTAGCAAATTTCGTATCGCTCCAATTAATAAAAGGTTAACTATACCCAAACTGGATTTGAACAGTGCTCTTTTAATGTCTATTTTATTTAAAAGAATTTTTAATGCTTTAAAATCAAAAATTAACAGCTGCTACTTATATTCTGATTCAGAAATAGTCTTGTCTTGGGTTGCAACCAATCCGATAAAGTTAAATCCGTATGTAGCAAATCAGGTTATACAAATACAAGAAAATACTAAAGGATTTAAGTGGTTATACATAAACTCAAAACAGAATCCAAGCGATTGTTTAAGTCGTGGCTTAAATGCTTCTGAGATAGTTTCACATGACTTGTGGTTTCATGGTCCAAAAGAACTCAGTGAAATAAATTTTAAACATAATGTTAATTTTAAAATTAAAATACCTGGTCCCCTACCTGAAGAAAAACTTAACGTTTTGACTCACATTTCTGATCCCATGATTTGTTCATTTTTAAAACAAGTTTCTGACTTTCATATTCTTCAGAAGAGAATTGCTTATCTTTTACGATTTGTACACAATATTAAAAATAAAAACAGCAAACTTGTTGATGAACACTTGACTTTGGACGCATCCGAGTTGGGTCCCAAATCTTATCCACTTACCTGCCCTTAAAAAGGTGTGGGCCGAATTGGAACCGAAGAATATATCTTAGATTCTAAGAAAAAAATGGGAAAAAATGGCCTTGTTGCCGCACTTCTAAATTCCTAACAAAATATAGTGGGATACTAATGGGGTATAATGGCAATTCTTTAAGCCGTGAATTGTGAAAAGTTGTACCTACAAAAAATTTTGGACAATATTGAAAGGTTCCATCAACATAGAACCCCAGTTAAAAATTTTATGTTAAGTGTTCGTTGTAAAAATAACAATATTGTTTAGTTTTTAGTATTGTTAATAATTGTAATTTATGCCAGATGCCTCTGACAGATGCCTCTGCCAGACGCTTCAGCCAGAACCCTTCAGGTAAAAAATAATACCAGAATTAATTCTGTTTTTTCATGACAATACGAGACAGATGTAAGAAAATTTGTCAAGCACAGGGTTTTTTGCGTTCAGGAAAGAGAGCATTTAGCAGTTCCATCCAACCGATACAATAAACAGGATCTGTAAAAGGTGAAGATATTTGTTTATTGCCTGTTCCTGGCAGTTTCCAGGGTGGTCCTTCGAAGAAATCACAACATAAACTTTTGGTCCTTCGAGCCGGATTCATCGATGATCTATGGAAAAGCACTAGAAGCAGGGATGCACGTCAAATCTAGCTAGGTGAGCTCGTTCTATGCTTCCTTTCCTTTCTTACAACACACATTAACATATCGAAACCTATCAAAATACAATTCGTTTTTTCGTAGTAACGAAGTTAGAAAGGTTCCACATATTGGTCCGACGTATCTATAATATCGCGCGTATTTCAAAATTTCGTTTTGAATAGGTTGTGTGTGCATTTTATCAATAAACAAAGAGTAAATTTCAGGTTTTCAAATCGCATTTCTACTTCAAACACGCTTGAAATAGAATTCTCGTATTCTCGTATCAAACCTCGATATCGATGAGGTGAAAATTTGTGATTTTACTCGTTTGCATAAAAATCATCGTAAAGCAAAAAATCGACACCATTTTGAATTGTAGTTAGCCAAAATGGTAAAAACCAAAACTAACGAAGCTCACATTTCTCGCCAAGAGGAAATCTCGGAATTACATCATGCTCGACAAGTTATTTGCGAGAAATTAGATCGTTTTAAAGCCTTTATTTATGATCATGGTGAAGAATTCTTTCAAATAGAATCCAGGTTGAAAACTGTCATAGTCGACTTTTCCGAATTTGACAAACTTCAAACAAGACTCGAATTTTTAGCTCCTCAAGAAAATGATAATCGTGTAGAAACAGAATCGGATTTTCACACAGTTATTTCAATCGCCAACAAAATTATTGACAATTTTCGAAAAGAAAATGATAAAATCGAATTTGAAGAAAGGAATCGCATTTATATGGATTTGTCAAGATCAAATATCCCAAATATGGGACAGGTAAGTACAGCTCAAACAACAAGTGCAATTGGTAAGTTGCCTGAATTAGGTTTACCTAATTTTTATGGACGTTATGAAACTTGGTATAGCTTTAAAGACATTTTCGACTCGATAGTGAACAATCGAAATGATTTGAGCGAAATAGACAAATTTATGTATTTAAAAATTTGATGTAAAGGCGATGCTTTAAAGTTAATCGATTCATTAAACGTCACCTCTACAAATTACTCTATTGCCTTAGACTTATTACAAAAACGATATGAAAATAAGCGGGCAATCATCAATTATCACATTAACAATTTACTATTCAATCTACCACAAGTTTCAAAAGAGTCTTCAAGTCAAATCAGGTCTTTATTAGATACTGTACATCAACATAAATCAGCTCGCGACAAATTAGATTTACCAGTGAATCATTGGGATCTGGTCCTTATACCAATAATTTTACAAAAATTCGATGATAAAACCAAACGCGAATGGGAATCTAACCAAAATGATCAAAATTTACCAAGTTTAAATGATCTTATTGAATTTTTAACAAAAAAATGTTTCACGCTCGAAGCAATAAATAATGACTTTTCAAAAATGCAATCAAATTATAAAACTTCTAATCGTAAAAATGAACATAGTGGCACTATACCGAAAGCTACTGAACGAAATAAATGTTTTATCACTCAAGAACATCGCTCTTGGGATTCAACACGTCAAATTAAATGTCAATATTGTCGAGAAAATCATTACATTTACCAGTGTCAAAAGTTCATAAATCTACCATGTAAAGAAAAATATGAGGTTATCAAAAGAAATCAAATGTGCAGCAATTGTCTAAGAACAGGCCATTCACGAAATGATTGCAAATCTAGCGGATGTAGAAAATGCAATTTCAGACACAATACCATATTGCATATCAATAAAAATCACAACGGCAATTCAATCAATAGACAAGGTGTAAACGAAACAACCACAAACCAACTATGCATCGACGTGGACGCAGTCGAAACACAAAATCCTCGAGTTCAAGTAGAAACAGCGTCTACCATATGTGCGATCGACAGAAATCAAAATACTAACCATCCAGAAAACAATCAGAACCCAATAAATCAAACTTTGAATACTAATTATTCATGTTTTAGCGTGAATCATGTATTATTATCGACAGCTACATTATATATTTTGGATTATCACGAAAATTGCCATGAATGTCATGCATTGTTGGATTCTGGAAGTCAGTCAAATTTAATGAGTGAATCATTATATAACAAATTAAATTTGAAATGTGAAGAAATAAATACACCATTATCAGGAATCAATCAAATAATTACTAATATTTCTCTAAGAACAAATACGACTATAAAATCCCGATTTAACTCTTTCAAAGCTAATCTATTATTCTTAGTTCTACCAAAAATAACCGAAAAGTTACCATTATATAAATTCGACAAACATTTTCTGAACTATCCAAAAAATATCAATTTAGCTGATAATAACTTCAATATCCCAAAAAATATCGATCTCTTAATCGGTGCAGGAGTATTTTATGAATTGCTTGATCGAGGAAAAATAAAGTTGGGTAAAAATATGCCGATTTTACAAGAAACACGTCTAGGATGGATTATTTCCGGAAATTTAAATATTAATGATACAAACATTCAGAAATCAGTTTGTAATTTGTCAAAAAATATAACAAATAACGAATTAAATGAGACTTTAAGCAAATTTTGGAAACTCGAAGAACTTCCAAACAAAATTTATTTATCAAAAGATGAACAAATCTGTGAAGATTTATTTGAAAAATCAACAACGCGCAGTCAAGACGGTAAATTTATTGTTCAATATCCTTTCAAAGACAATTTTGATAATCAATTAGGTGATTCAAAAGCAAATGCATTGAAGCGATTTAAAAATTTAGAAAGACGATTTGACAGAAATGAAAAATTAAAACAACAATATGTAGATTTCATGAAGGAATATGCGCATCTCGATCACATGACCTTCAAATGTAATTTGGAAAACGATGACTCCATCGAAAATAAATCTTTTTTTTTACCGCACACTGCTGTATTAAGAAATTCAATCACAACAAAATGTAGGGTTGTATTTGACGCAAGCGCAAAAACAAATACAAATATCTCTTTAAACGATTTACTGTTAACTGGCCCGACTATACAACCAGATCTTTTTGATATTTTATTACGTTTGAGATTACGAAAATACGTGCTTAATGCAGATATTAAAATGATGTACCGATTCATTTTAATTAACCCGAACGAACGATGTTATCAACAGATTCTATGGCGTTCAAATTGTGACGAACCGATACAAATTTATAGGCTAAACACGGTTACCTATGGCACATCAAGTGCACCATTTCAAGCCACACGTTGCTTGAAAGAATTAGCCATTCTGAATGAAGAAACATATCCACGAAGTGCGAAGATAATAAAAAATTGTTTTTATATGGATGATTTGTTAACGAGTGTGGATACAAAAGAAGAAGCTATCGAAATTTATCACGAACTTACAGAAATATTGTCACAGGCCAAATTCGAACTCAGAAAATGGTCCTCGAACGATATTTCAATATTAAATTATATTTCAAAGACAAGCGAAAGTAATGATAAAAACTTAATTCTATTTCATGATCAAAAAGAAATGAAAACACTCGGTATAACCTGGGATGCAAATGAAGATACTATAAAGTATTCGATAAACGTTACAATAAATGAAAAAACCATTACGAAACGAACTGTTTTGTCCGCGATTGCCCAGATATTCGATCCTCTCGGATTAGTAGGTCCTGCAATAATTACAGCAAAGTTAATTATTCAAGAACTTTGGTTGCTTAAAATTGATTGGGATCAAGAAATACCTACTAATTTGAAGCAACGTTGGTTAGAATTTGCATCAGAACTCGGATTTTTGAAAGATGTAACCATAAACAGACAAGTTTTACTACCAAATACGATATCTGTCAGTTTATATGGTTTTAGCGATAGTTCCGAAAAGGCATACGGTGCGTGTGTGTATCTTTGTTCCATTGATAAATATGGAAATCAAGCGATCAGACTTTTAACAGCTAAATCAAAAGTAGTACCAATCAAAAAACAAACAATAGCGAGACTTGAATTGCTGGCAGCGCATTTATTAGCAGAACTTGTTCATAAAGTCATATTTATTCTCGACATAGATATTACAAATTGTACATATTTTACTGACTCAACTATAGTTTTAGCTTGGTTGAGAATTGAACCATGTAAATTAAAAACCTTTGTAGCTAACCGCATCGCCAAAATATCTGAATTAACAAACATTCAACAATGGAAACACGTGAAAAGTTCTGATAACGCAGCAGATATCATTTCGCGAGGTTTAACTCCAAGAGAATTGCTTCATAGTGACATGTGGTTCAACGGACCAGCTTTTTTAAGAAATTCCGATATAATTTGTGATAGTATCTATGAAAATTGGAAATTAGAGTCAATACCCGAACTTAAAAATGATACCGTAACATTAAATATATCAAAACACGAGAATCAATTCAATATTTTCAATAAATACTCAACCTTATTCAAATTACTCCAAGTAATTGGATTCATGTGTAGATTCAAAAATCGAACGCTTAAAAAAATCTCAGCTGAATCAAATGTTTTATCAGTTGATGAACTGAACGAAGCTCTTTTAATTTCAATTCGTTTAGCTCAACGAGAATCATTTAAACAAGAAATTCAAGATTATATCAAATCAAAACGCGTTAGTAACAGCAGTAAAATTCTAAATCTAAATCCCTTTTTGGATTTTGATAGCATTCTCAGAACAGGTGGACGATTGACAAATTCAGAAACTAATTTTGATCAAATGCACCCCATTATTTTACCTTACAAACATCACTTAACCGATCTAATTATTCTCGATATGCACCTGAAACATTTACACGCAGGAGCTCAAACCTTGCTTTCAATAATAAGGTTAAAATATTGGCCCATTCATGGGAAAAGCGCAGTTAAACGAAAGTTGAAAAGTTGTTTCGCGTGTTTTCGCGCATCTCCAAATCCAGTTAAATTTCTAATGGGACCCTTACCTGGTTCACGTGTTAAACCTAGTAGACCGTTCTCGAATTGTGGCGTGGACTACGCAGGACCAGTTTATGTTAAGGAAGGTACGCTGCGTAAGAGTAAACTAGTCAAAACCTATATTTGCATTTTTGTATGTTTCGCAATTCGAGCAGTCCACATAGAATTAGTTCCGGATCTGACAACTAATGGATTTTTAAATGCGCTTAAACGATTTTGTTCTCGTCGCGGGAAGCCCTGTAATATTTATTCAGATAACGGTTTGAATTTTGTGGGCGCGAACAATTATTTTATCGAATTATACAATTTAATTAATAACAAGTCTCATAACAATGTTGTTTTCTCCTTTTTGGCTAACGATAAAATAAAATGGCATTTTAACCCCGCGTGCTCAGCCCATATGGGTGGTCTTTGGGAAGCAGCGATTAAAAGCACGAAATTTCATCTAAAGCGCGTTCTTGGCAACAATACCTCGTTGACATTTGAAGAAATGAACACACTATTGGTTCAAATAGAAGCATGTTTAAATTCGCGACCGATTACCCCCCTTTCCAACGACGTTAACGACTACACTCCTTTGACCCCATCACACTTCCTAATAGGCGACTCTCTAGCTAGTGCACCGGAAGCAGAGTTCGAAGATATTAAAATATCTCGCTTGTCACGATACCAACGGATACAGCAAATGCAACAACAGTTCTGGAATCGTTGGTCAAAGGAATATTTATCCAGCCTACAAACCCGTTCCAAGTGGAAGAAAGATTTTGCAAGTACTTTGAAAATTGGTACTCTTGTTGTACTTGTTGAAGATAATTTGCCCCCATTACGATGGCCAATGGCGCGAGTTATCGAGCTACACCGTGGCAAAGACAATGTTGTGCGGGTAGTGTCTGTTCGTCTCGCTAATGGATCAATTCTTAAAAGATCCGCTGCAAAAATATGCATTTTGCCAGTGGACTCCGAAAGATTAACCATTGACAATTTTATTTAATAGAACATAAGATCTTTGCATACATGCAAAAGATTAACATGTATTGTAATTTTATGTATTTTTATATTTCAGTGTCGCTTCTCAACATTTTATTTCGAAAAGCTAGATCTTTTCAACGCGGGCGGCATGTTTAGTTTTTAGTATTGTTAATAATTGTAATTTATGCCAGATGCCTCTGACAGATGCCTCTGCCAGACGCTTCAGCCAGAACCCTTCAGGTAAAAAATAATACCAGAATTAATTCTGTTTTTTTCATGACAATACGAGACAGATGTAAGAAAATTTGTCAAGCACAGGGTTTTTTGCGTTCAGGAAAGAGAGCATTTAGCAGTTCCATCCAACCGATACAATAAACAGGATCTGTAAAAGGTGAAGATATTTGTTTATTGCCTGTTCCTGGCAGTTTCCAGGGTGGTCCTTCGAAGAAATCACAACAAATATGATCAACTTTGTCGTTTAGCAAAAGAAAATGTTCATTTTGGTTTGTTTTTACCTCGTTGCCTTCTATCATTTCTTGAAACTCTTGGACGTTTTTGTGAAGTTTACACAAAATCGATGTTCTGGCATGATAAGCATGTTTTCTTGATCTGGTAATGTCATGTGTTGTTACTCATTCAAGATCGGATTTATATAATTCTTGACGTATCAGCTTTATGGGTTTCTCCGTAGGGTTATCCACAGCTGCTCTCTTGACGGATTGAGACAAGACTTGGCGAGTTAAGAGATCATTTGGTTGTTTTTCATGATTATGTCCCAACGTTGATTCGATTATGAGGTTTTCTCCAGTTGTTTTCACAAAGGCTTTGCAAAATGATTTTTTGCATGTACATATCCACCTTTTTACACCAACTTCCAAATCTTTTTGCAAGCAAAATTTGTACCCGTTGATCAGTAACAGCGATTTTCCTTTCTCACTTGAAAGTAGCGTGCATTCCATTTGTCTAACTTATCTGCTCTCACTAACAACACTTTAAACAGCTCAATTAACAACAAACGAATTTAATTAGCGAGTGAACTTAATAACCATGGGGTACCAACCTTATAACAATAAGAAATATACCTGTAATACCACCCTCCCGAACTTCCAATTAATTACTTGGGGTACCTACCATGAAATCTAAGAAACTATCTTAAATCGGCAACACTGTCCTATTAAAATTCAGTTTTATTCAATTATTTGGATATTATTGTGGACCCAATTAGGCCCTAGGCCGGACCCAACTCGACCATAATTAAATATACCTGCTAGAATTGGGACCCAACTCGGACTTCCCCCTTGACTTTAAATGAAATGGATAATTCCTTCAAAATAATAATTAAAATATGTCAATCAGTTCATTTTAGGAATGAACTAAAAGAGTTAAAACAAAATAACTACTTATCAAAATTTCCTATAAAATCCTTGGCTCCTTTTCTGGATGCTGAAGGCATTCTGCGCGTAGGCGGAAGGCTGCAAAATGCACAGATTCTTTTTAACAAAAAACACCCTATCATTTTACCAAAAGGTTGTCATGTAACAAACCTCTTAATTCAAAGAGAACATATTCGTCTTCTCCATGCGGGACCTAAACAAGTTCTAAGCAGCCTAAATCAAAAATTTTGGTTAATAAATAGTACTCGCGAAATAAAAAAGAATTTACATAGTTGTGTAACATGCTTTAAAGCAAAAGCACAGTGTGCATCTCAGCTTATGGGATCGCTTCCAGAAAATAGACTAAAAGCTATCCGCGCCTTTGAAATAGTCGGGATTGATTTCTGCGGGCCTTTTCAGATTAGGCAATCCAGAATAAGAAAGTCAATTGAAACCAAATCATATATCGCGCTTTTTGTATGCTTTGCTACAAAGGCCATACATATGGAATTGATGTCGGACCTAACCACAGATAATTTTATAGCTGCATTCAAACGATTTATTTATCGTCGTGGCAAACCGTCGCAAGTACACTGTGATAACGGTGGTACGTTTGTAGGTACAAAAAATAAACTTAACGAAATGTATAAAATTGTAAATAGTTCAAATAAAAATAAAATAAAAGATTTTTGCCTAGCTGAGCAAATAAAATTCAACTTTATACTCAGACAGCCAACAACGCGCACCACTCTTCACAAAATCCAACTGAAGGAACAAAAAGTTATAAATAAGCGCTGCTATCCGATGAGTCCTGAGAAACGAAAAATTCTTTACCGACAGCTAAATTAAATGCTACAGGCTGGGGTGATAGAGCCTACAACATCTGCCTACGCCTCACCACCAGTATTAGTGACGCGACCCGGCAAAGAACCTCGATTCTCCATCGATTACCGAGCAGTGAACGACATTACCTTCGTTAAAAGCACGACGCTACCCCGTATTCAAGACTGTGTCAAGCCCTTAGCGCAATCAAAAATCTTCACCTTGCTCGAACTCAAAAGCGGCTATTGGCAAATTCCAATGGACGAAGAAAGCAAAAAATACACTGCTTTCTCAACACCTGATGGGGCTTCCTACCAATTCACGGTTATGCCCTTTGGCTTGAAAAATGCGCCGAGTACATTCCAGAAACTTATGACACAAGAAGTTCTCGTAGAGCACCTTCAGCACTTCGTACACGTCTACCTAGATGACATAATTATCTACAGTGAAACGATGGAGGAGCACTTGCAACACGTGCGTAAAGTTTTTGAAAGACTGCGTATTCACAAGCTTCATGTCTCAGCTGCGAAATGTCAATTAGCCACGCAAGAACTTGACCATCTTGGATATCACTTAAAAGGTGACATAACAGTTCCACAGACCAAATACCTAAAACAGATTGAAACCTTCTCTCGTCCGGCGAACAAAAAGCAGCTACAATCTTTTATTGGCACTTCTAATTGGCTACGTGAACACGTTCCGCACATGGCTGAGGTTATGGCGCCTATCACGGACCTCTTGAAAACCAATAACAGCAGAGGCTTTGAATGGACACCTGACACTGATGAAGCATTTAACAAAATCAAGCGCATCATTGCACAAGCAAAACCTTTGAGCAGACCGGACTTCAGTAAAACGTTCATTTTACAAGCAGACGCCAGCAGCATCGGCACGTCAGCGTACTATACCAAGAAGATGGCGACCGAAGATTTATTATTTCGCACGCCAGTGCAAAGTTCAAACCTGCAGAAACAAAGTACCACATCAATGAACAAGAATATCTACATATCGTGCCTACCTAGAGGACAAACCGTTTATAGTCCGCACAGACAGTAAGGCATTAACTTGGCTGTCAGTTTAAAGACACCAAATCTAAACTGACTAGATGAGCGCTCCTTCTACAGGAGTATTCCTTTAAAATAGAACATGTTGCTGGCAAGGATGATGAACTTCCCGACCTCTTAAGTCGAGAACCGTACGACGCTCCGTACAATGCCGTACCTGACGATGAACGTCTAATATCACCGTTGCACTCTAATTGCAACGACGAAATTCTGTTAACTGAAGTTCAGATGAATGCCTTGAATGATGGAACCTTATATGACAAAGTTGCTGAGGCCCAGAGCACTGTTTGTAATATTAGCTTCGTTCGCACAGCGAAATTGGCAACCGGTTGCAAATCTATTTCTGCGCATGATTGGTTTTCAACCGGTTGGAAACTAGTTGTGGATAAATTTGTCTGCGAACGCGAAATTTGCGATCTGTTAATCGAGTGTCAACATCAATGTCAAAGTCGTCAATGCAGGTTATGTACCGCTAGTTGTTTGTTTATTTTTAATTTTTGGTTTGGTTATATCTTTGGTGTACAAACTTTTCTCACAGCTTTCTTATCCTTCGTGTCCTTTTATTTATTACCGTTACCCGTTACCCTTCCTTGGTGAGGCTTCCAAGGACGAAAATTGATATTTCAGTATGTACATAGAGTAGGTAGCAGAATTTAATTGGCCTTGTAAGTTCAATTTTTTTTAAAATTAAAGTAAATAATCCCATTACATTTTTTTGTTTCTAGAATATGTTTGATGACCAGGGAATAAGTTCATCTAGTAGTGATGAAGAATTTTTCTTAGAGCAGCGGAGATTAAAACCCAAAAATCAGGATTATTTTGAAGTCACTGTACCACAGTATAGCGAAGCCGAATTTTTTGAGCATTTTCGGGTTAGCAGAAGAGTTGCTACTGAAATTGCGAACAGATTCGAGCAATCAGAATATTATTTCCATCAGACTGGCGAATATGGCAAGCTAAGTGCTTCTGAATATACCCTGATTTTTTTATGGTTTGCTGGGCATGAGGCTGCATCCTATAGGGATGTATCCGATAGGTTCGGAATTGCTCTCAGCACTTTGTGGAAAAAATGATATATTTTCTAAGCAATTTGTCGCCCACAGTAATCACTTGGCCCACCCCTGAAGAACAATTGCTTATCAGACAGGAGTTTTCTGTTAATGGATTTTCTGGGGTTATAGGGGTAATCGATGGAAGCCATGTCAGGATTGATAAGCCCTCAGAAGACCCTGATTCTTATTTAAATAGAAAAGGCTTTTATTCTATGCAGGTAAATAAAAAAGATTATTATTAATTTCAAGCTAAGGTAATTTTTCCATCAGTTTCAGGTGGTTTGTGACCATCGAAGAAAAATAAGGGATGTTTTTGTTGGATTCCCTGGGTCTGTCCATGACAGTAGAGTTTTTCGTGCTTCTCCACTATCAAGAACCCTTCAAGAGAAATGCAACCAAAATTATCTACTGGGAGATAGTGGTTATCCATATCTTAGACATTTATTAACACCCTTCAAGGACTTGGGTAATTTAACGAGGCGACAACAAAACTATAATGTGAAATTGGCAAAAACACGTTATAGAATAGAGCATTGCTTTGGGATTGTAAAACAAAAATTCCGGCAGTTGTTCCATCTAAAGCTACGAAGAGACCATGATATTGCCAATTTTATTAGAGCTGCTTGTGTTCTACATAATTTGGCATTAGAAGATGACTTTCCATTAATGGAAGATGAGCTTCCTCCTACTGTTCATCAACAGAATATGCAAGAACACAACCAGAATCTTCCAGAAGATGAGAGATAGAGAGATGACCGGGATGGAAATCAATTTAGGAACGAAATTGCTAATAATTTACCCTTAAATTAATCCTCATATTTTTAACTGTACATATAGGTATTTTGTTTGTGATATTAATGCATAATGATGTTAACTAAAATATTACAATAGGTAGGTATACAGTAAGGGGCAAGCGACTAGGTATATAGGATCCAGCTTGACGAATTTACGACCGTCCGCAGCCTTCAAACACCTGTCGCTGTCGTTCGTTCGATGACTTTGACATTCGTTGAGTTTGTTCACTTCAGTACGTTCTATGATACAGACTTCAGCCCGGTCCAGACGTTACGTTACAGACTACTGATCACAACGTTTTGTCTGCAACGTGTTGAACTATGAACTATGCAGATTAAACGTTGTGCAAAACGTAGCTTTTGGACGGTGCTTTAAGATGTATCGTGGAGACTTATTTATGATTCGTGGCGATTTCCATTTGACAGTCAGTGCGCACTGAGTGTATCCGCATCTTTTTCTAAAAGCATGTAACATGTAAGGATAAGGACACATTTTTTATGAACTGGTTCGACAAATGGAAATCGCTATCAATTTACGCGTGTAGATAGCTAAGCCTTGGTTATCAATAGATTTTTTTTCGAACTGAAACAATCATCATAGCAAAGTCTAATATGATAGTATTTTTTCTGTTATTAGGAAAGCAAATATTCCAAACGTATAATAAATGAAGCAAATGTTCAAATAGTCCCCGTTTTTGAGCTAAACAATGACCTAAACGATCATAGATTGCTCTACGAATCCTATTTAGAGTATTTATCATAACAGAGCTGATAGATAGATCCCTCGAATTTTGAATCTCAGCTTCTCTAGGTTCAAATCATACATTTTTGACTTGCAATAACGATCGAAGTCGTTAGGTGTAAGATCAGGAGAGCGAGTTGGCCACAGTATTGTAGACCTTGAAGCAGAATTGAGACGGCTTGGAGAAGTATTATTTAAATAGGTACTCCAGAATGAAACCCGTAATGAGGTCTGGGCAACCAGCATGTTGGCGCTTTGATAAAGGACGACAGGACGCCCTACTCAAAGCCAAGCAACGCGATGTCGGGTTGGAGATTGGATGGGTGACCGCAGTAGTACGGGACGGTGGGTCGACCGCGCTGCCGCCAATCATCTGATCTGCAAGTATGAATGAGAAGGAGTAGAGCCCATACGAATGACATGCAAAAAGCCTATAAAGGCTGCAGTGTGGAGTATGAGCTCGAAAGGGTGAAACCAAAAACCTAAAAAAAAAAAAAAAAAAATGAGGGCTGGGCAACCATCTTGTTCAAACCATGTTCCATTAATTCTAAGACCCGCTTATCTTCTTATTTCTGTTTGCCGTTACTAAAGATCTAAATATTTTGGACCAGTCAAGTTACCATCAATGAATTACGGCCCCATATTATGTTCTCCACACAATTACTTTTTGAGGACGCTGGGTTCTTAGTTCAAAATACCCAGCTAAATTTCCTTTAGACCAATAATGGCTGGGACTAAGATTATGTCAACCATTCATCACAGTTTCACAAAACTTCATTCGCCTGATGTTGTCCTCGGGATAAATTTTTTGGGAGTTTTGTACTTTGTACAAATAATATATTTTTTTTTTCAGTAGCCTACGCACCATCCTTGTACTTGAGTCAATCTCGTGCGCAAGCGCACGAGTCGATTTAGTTAAAGTTTCGTTAGGTAACATGCCAACAACATAATTTCTTTTGCTTCTTGCTTCTCATTATTCCGCTCATGGTTTCGGGAAGTAACGCACCCGTATTTTTGAAAATTATTAGCAACCCTAACAGTGGCAATGCAGGAAGAAATCTATCAGGATAATTTCCTTCAAATTAATGTCTAACTTGTTGCTGTGATTTGTTGTAATGAATAGACGGAGAGAGGTCATTGACGGAGAGCAATATGCACCAAGAATGCTTTTTGAGTGACAGGTCTTTCTCCTTGGTGGTTTCTACCTGGTTGTCACCAGTTTAGCGCCAAATAGATATGTCATTTTGCGAAATGCGGACGCCTGCAAATTCGTCAGGTTACATCCTATATACCTAGTAGCCTGCCCCTCACTGTATAATGGCTATCACTTAAGGGATATTTAATTCAAGTGGAGCTTTGAATGTGACTTTTGTTTCTACAAGAGTCACAATCAAAGCTCCCCTGGGATTAAATATCCCTTAAGTTATAGCGGTGCAAATGTCCATAAATAATTTTTTGTTTTTATAGAAGTTTCATGTATTTTCATTTATAAAAAATATATATTTTGTATTAGAAAACAAAGTTATGTGGATATTTTACTTTGTGAATAATAAATCAATGTTTCCCTCGAGAGTTTTTTATTTCTTTTGGCAATAAAAAAAATCTGTTTTAAATAAAACTGGGTTCAAGGATATGAATAAAAAAAAACAAAATAACTTTATTTAGAACCTTTTCCAAAACATAACAAAATGAACTCTAAATAGAAATCAAAATAACTACATACTTAAATATAACTTTTTTAAAACTTTAAACATAACAATAAACTCTAAATACACACAAGGGCCCACTGCCCAGAAACCATCGAGGTAGAGCTGAGATCAAATTTTCTGGTAAAAAAAAACTTAAAGTAAAATTCACAGGTACGTATGCACATAATAATATAGGTCTGCTTCTGTAGAAATCACAGACCAGTCAGACTAAATTTCATTGGTTGAAACTAGTTTTCTGACTGTTTTCAACCAATAAAATTCGCTTTGACTGGTTTGTGATTTCTGCAGAAACAGACCTAAAACTAACACAACTACTACTCACTAAAATACTGATAACAAGAAAAATTAAAATACAATTTTAAATTTCATCAAAAAAATGTGGGAATGTATTCTGTTTTTCTAAAAGTGTCTTTAATAAGGCATTTTTTTCTCTAATTAAATTGTTATTTTCCTCTAGTAAACTATTTTTTTTTTGTTTAGTTGCATGTTTTTCTTTTTCTAAATTAAGGAGTTTTTCAAATTTCTCTTTTTCAAAGAATAACCTTTCTTTGTGTCGATTTTCTTTATCTTCTCTTAGTTTTTCAAGCGAGTCATTCTTATTTTTTGTTTTTAAATATCTTTTTGGTGTTGCAATAATCGCAACACTAGGTGTCTTGTTAGCTGTTGAACTGGGAATTGTGCCTTCCAAGGGATTTTCTGAGGGATCTTCATTTCTTTCGTGTATAAAGCTGGCTGATTCAAGTGTATCACTTTCATCAGTTCTTGGTTTTTTGGGAGGTCTGGTAATTGTTTCCGAAGAAATTACTATTGTGGGGTTAATATTTTTTTTCTTTCCTAAAATATCTTCCATCTCATTCGCATATTCAAAAACTTTTCTGCCAGCCCCAGTCTGATTTTTGTTATCGATAAATTTTTTATAGTTCCGTTCTAGAACCCTCCACCTATTTTCACAGTTGGAGGCTGTTACAATTAAATCATATAATTTTTTAAATTCATCTGAAATTACCTCCCACATTTATTTAAAATTTCTAATTTGTAAAGTGCCAACTTTGTTGCGGTATTTTTTGTAGATGTCCAATAGCTTAAGCGTATTTTCCCTTGTCCAAATAAATACTTTGCTTTCTAAGGGTTCTGAGGTGCTATTCTAAATAACATCGCCTTGTATGCTACTTGCCGTTACTGGAAATACCAGAAATTCCGATAAGCAACTACCTGTTAAAATATAAATTATTACATTTAGTTAGTACAATATGCAATAATAAACTTACCTTCCAGATTTTCCATGTTGAAAATAGGTTTTGTAAGAAGAAACGTTCAAATTCAAAATTACCTATTGAAACTTTAAATTTCAGAATCAGTTGATGTTTACACTCATCAGCTGATTCCATAATCGGTAAACGAACCAAATGCGCAAGACCAAACGTAGAATTTCTTACGAGTACGCGGATTATTTTGATGGTTGGAAACCGATAAGCGATCGGTAATTTTTCTTCTGCGAACGCCTGATTCTTGGTCAGTGGTTAGAACTTTCGCTTCTGCGAACGCTTTAAACGTTATACGCATGCGTCGGACAGTTTGTAACTATTTCTGACTGGTCTGCGAACGAAGCTATCCATTGCGCCAAGATGGCACTCAAACTCATCGACCTACGAGGCCCACAGTCTAACTCCGAGCGAAAGCTATTTCGACGATTCGTTGTAACCGAAGTCTTAGTATGGCGCCGTCATCCTGAAGGAGACAGGCTAGTTGTCCCTCGTCACTTAACAAGCCAAGTAATTCACACTCATCAAGATATCGAAGATCAAGCGCGCCCGGGTTACCAGGAGACCCTCATAAAAATCCAAAAACATTACTTTTGGGGATGGATGTTTAGGGACGTCCAAAACTACGTTAAAAAAATTATTATGTGCTCACTTGCTAAGCCCAGAATGTAGCATTTTCAATTTCTTGTTTAATATGCTACTGTGTTTTGCTCTAGTAGATATGATGCTATATAGAACTATAAAGAAATAAATGAATGAATAACTATCTTTTCTGTGCCCAGATTTTATTACCTTGAGTACTGCCTTCTACTGAAAGTTTTTTAGCTCAGGTTTGCAAGTTTGGTTAATTGATCTAGGAAGGTTTGATTCAGTACGGAGGGCCCGCTGTTATTGATAAGAATCTTATATAAAGGAGAGATTTTTTTCATCATCTCTGTTTGCAAATCCAATTAATAAATAATCTGAGGTAATGATAAATTGTTGTTTACTTCTTTTGATTTTTCATTTCGATCATGTCATTGTCTAGGCGTTTTCTTTAGACCTGTTCTACCTTTTGATATATGTTCCACAGCATACCGGGTGTTTTTCAAAACCCGCTCACCCCTATAACTTTTTTATTTTTCCAAATAAACAAATGAAATTTGGTGTGTTCACATGCACATCCGGGTCATAAATAAACACACCAAATTTCATTTGTTTATCTGGAAAAATAAAAAAGTTATAGGGGTGAGCGGGTTTTGAAAAACACCCGGTATACAAAAACAATCAGCAGGCCAACTTGAGTGACATCCCGTGTAATAAAGGAATTCATTGTCGGGATGTCACTAGCGGCCATTTTGGGATACGAGACAGGACCTGATTAACGTCGTATTGGTTTTAAATAAACTAATTTAATATTACTTACATATAATAATATTTATCCTTACTAATTTATTAATATTTTTAAATATACAAGAATGATAACTGATTGCACCATAAATGACAACACGAATATACTAAAATGACTTTGAAAATTATAACTAAAATTCCGCTCTACACCGCACGCCTATGACGTCCGGCAGAAATAGACAAATAAATTAAAATGTCGGCGTCCCTGCCGTTTAATGACAAGATGGTATCCCCTAATGGCGGCGTGCGCAGAAAAGATGCGCGTGAGAGTTAGCCTGCTGATTGTTTTTGTATATGCTGTGTATGTTCTATAGGCATTTTTCAACATTCACCAGTCATTTTTACACAACCAAACTTCCAGTTCGTATTCTTGGGGTGAAACTGAACACGCCTTTTTCTATAATTTTCTTCAATGTCAAAATTAGAAGTTTGACAAGTGAAAGCCTTCTTCCGAAATCTAAATGAAGAATCAGCCTTTTTGATCTTGAGACTTGATACCGAAAAGGTTGGTCTCGGCCCTAATTGATTTTGGGCGAGACTTTTTGGAATTTTGTGCCAGGGAACTCAAGGTTTAAACTAATTTCTTATTGATAATTGTCTGGAGTCGTCCCTTGGTCATTTTGGATTTTGTTTCGGACTCTTCCGAGCAGCTTTTGGAAGTTTAAGACTTCACCTTTGGTCTAGAGTATCCCTCAATTTGAGGTAAGATTATTTCTAATATTTGGGACTCGATTTGTTTTTTTATACGAACATCGTTATAGGGTCCTAGTGCTAGGCTGTAGCTAGACAGTCTTAGGCTATAGTTGGACAGTTGCTAGGCTGTATTTAGAGAGATTCTAGACTGGATCTGGATTGGAGCTTTGGTAGCCGTTCTTCAGCAACTCTCTTGGTACCACTCTGGCAGAACCACATTGAGTTCTACGTTAAACAGATACCACGTGGATAGGACTCATGACTCACTTACCATACCATTGTCTCTCTACAGTGAGACCAAACATGTAGATAACCTCACTTTTGGAACTTCTGGATTTACACATACATTTGAGGATAACAAGCACTTGTATCACATGTAAGTTACACCTTTTACTATATAGGCAAATCCTATGTAAATCACTTGATACTGAATTAGGTTCCGTAAGTGCCCCTTAAATAAAATTCTAGAATTTTACCCTGAGGTTGCCCTAACAATAATTTTCACCTTTCTGGTGTTGAATTTGCCTCTTGGTAGAGTGTAACTGATATTGTGGTTCTAATCTTTCACAAGTGTAAACAGACAGTTAAAACTGTTTATTTAAAAATCAATATTTTTATACATTATTTACATTCTTATTTTTTTTTTTATAATCAAATATTTATAAATTGGTACAAGCATTATTCTAAACACATTTTTAATAACCTCCTGGCTATCCCTATATTTTGTTATTATTTTTAATAAAGAAGCCAGATACATTATTGTACCTAATTAGTTGTTTTATTGATAGGCTCTCCAATTGCACAGGTTTTGTTTATAACATCATTAAGTTATCTTCCTAGTTAAGTCACAATTAACTTGGTGGCGCCCAAAGGTAAGATGTATACAAGGAACCCAGAGACCCATGGCCTCCGAACTGAAGCTGACTAGCCGTATGCAGTATAATTAGGCAATTGCCCAAATAAGTACGTTATACTTATCGGCGCCCAACGTGGGGCGTGGCTAACTTTTTGACACCCAAACGTGTGTGGCCCTTGAATACATCTCTATCTTAACAAGACAATTGGAGTAGTGGCTCAATAATTTTTTTGGAACTTTGTTTATATATATAATGTGTAATATTTTTTCAAACTATTTTGATTGGAGTTTCAATTTAAATGGTTCGTGAGTCCTACTGATTAAAGTTTACATTTTTGATTTAATATTAGAATACAGGCAATAGAGAATTATTAATTTGATTTATGCTATTGTAGCATTAAAACTATTCTCTATTTGCTGAATTTTCTTAACCAAGAGTGGTTCTGTTTTTTGGTAACTTTTGTGTGTAGGGACAATTTTTTTGTGAGTCGTTATTTAGGTTGGTTTTTGTGTTAATTTCTCGCTACAATGGAGGAAGTTTTTCGTAGTAATCATCTACTAGACTATGAGCTGGATTATGAGTTGAAAATTAGAGCAGTAGTTTGTAAACGTGATGTACAAGCGAAACGTAAGATGCTGGGCCTTCTTTTGAAGAAATAGAAAGATTCTGGGAAAACTAAAATCTCTGAAATCGTCCTGAACAACCTTGACTTTGATGAGGAAAAGGAGGAAATTGATAGGTCTATTTTGTCTATTACAAGTATTGTTGATGATTTCGAAGGTACTGTTCAAGATTCTACTTTTCTTCGTATGAAATCTCGTTTGGTTCATGTTTCAAATAGAGTGCATCGTATGCCAATACCTGTGGGAGATAGGGATCAACTTGATTATGTCAAGGAATGCTATGCAACTTGTTTGACATTAGAGGCCGATCTTTATGAAAAAGCAGAAAAGGATTCTCAGTCTACGCCTTCATCGCCAAATACATCAATTCAGCAGCCCATATTTAATATTCCACCTCCTATAGTTAGTTGCTCCAGTAGACCTCCTCTTGTCAGCGAATGGCAAATTAAATTCAATGGTGATGTTAAAACCTTGTATAACTTTTTAGAACGTGTCACAGAATTAGCTGAATCTCGTAGGGTGAATGAAAAGGATCTTTTCACTTCTGCAGCTGAACTTTTTACTGGCAATGCTTTTATATGGTTTAAAGTATTAAGACTTCTGTGACTGATTGGAAAGGTTTAGTGTCATATTTGAAGAGAGATTTTTTGCATTCTGACATAGAAGATGAATTGTGGGAGCAAATAAAGCACAGGAAACAGAAACATTCTGAGTCTGTAGCAGTGTTTATTGCTCACATGCGAATTCTATTCTCTAGGTTAGCGACAGCACCAGCTGAAGTAACAAAAGTTAAACATATTCGCAGGAACATTTTGCCTGAATATATCTCTCATTTAGCATCGACTGAAGTGAATTCAGTCGATGAATTAGTCAACTTATGTCGGAAACTTGAAGTGGCAACTTATTTTAAAAACAAAAATCATTCAGTTAGTGAGTTACATTACCCTCAGTCAGAATGTTCAACATCTTTACAAAGTGATTATGCAAATTCGAATAGGCATGAAGATAGGTCTAGGAATAGTTGTGGCTCTAAAAGCAAATCCAATTTTAACAATAAAAATAAAAATTCCCAAGTGAATTCAAATAGGTCTCGCAATAATTTTAATTCAGTCCTGGTTGTCAATAACCCAAATGCAGCTGGACCTAGTAGGGAATCAAAACCAATCACTTGTTGGAATTGTGACATGCCAAATCACTAACATGACACCTGTACTTTGAAACGTAAACTTTTTTGCTATAAGTGTGGTCACAAAAATGTAAAGTCTACTCATGTCCTAATTGTACAAAAAACTAGGCGTTGTGCAGCCTAGAGGCAGTTGTACAACTTTTCAGAAGTCCTCTTCTTTCAAGTTTTCCAGAAACAGTGCAGACTGGAAAAATTGGCTTAAATTTATTTCTGAGTTTAATGAGAAATATAGGAAGTGTGAATTGTCCCCTCTTTTCATTAGGAAACCTTTAGATAATCGGCCCTACATATCTGTCAAATTGTTTGATTCGGAAATTATAGTGTTGTTAGATTCAGGTGCTACCACATCTATTGTGGGTAGTAAAGGCTTGGATATTTTGGAACGTTTGGGTTTATGTGTTTATCCAAGTTCAGTTGCAAATATATGTACGGCAGATGGTACTCAGAAAGCTGTTACTGGTTTAGTTGATCTCCCAATTACTGTTGGAAATATTTGTCAGGTTCTTACAGTTTTAGTTGTGCCATCGCTGCCTCATTATTTCATTTTTGGTTGTGATTTTGCCGATCATTTTAAGATTACTGTTAGTTTTAGGGATAATTCTTGGCAAGTTTATGGTAATATTGATAACCATAAAGTCAAAACTGTCAATGTTTGTGCCAATAATTTTTGTTATCACCCTGTGCGACTTCTTTGTTCCTTAAGTTGTTGAGTATACATGATTTCTGTAATTTGTTTGTGACTAGTAATCTAAGAATATACTACTAGATGGCGCCACTGTATACTGTCAAAAGGTCTTGGTGTAGTTGGATCAGTTACTTGAATAAACGAAGACTCCTGACATGTAAAAGAAAGCTACCAGCTGTGTTTTTTATTTCTCCTCAAAATAACGTTAATTAACTTGTTGGAAGGGCATAATTCAACAGGTTATGGGCCCAGGGCGTGAGTACGGCCCTTAGTGATTAGTAGAAGAACAAGTTTTGGTTCCAGCAAATATTTTTGGGAAAAATATTTTGGTTGAAAAATTTTGAGGTTAGGAAAGAAATAAAAAAAGGTGTCCTTTTTCATAAGACCCAGTGTTGTGCATTATTCGTGAAGTTTTCAAGGAAAATAGAAGAGCAAAATGGCAACAGGAATTTTGTCGCTGCCCCAGTTATCCAGCACAAACTATTCTAACTGGAAGTTTCGGGTCGAGGTCTTGTTGGACAAGGAAGGCGTCAGGAGCGCAATTGAAATTACACAGGCAGAACTAGCTGCTCTCTTTGCTGAAGAACACAGTACATTTGTACGAAAAGATACGAAAGCAAAGTGTATAATTGTCCAATGCGTATCAGACAAGCATTTGGAGTTTATTAAGGATGCAAAAAGTGCTGTTGACATTATGAAATCATTAAGCAACGTTTTCGAAAGGAAAAGTACCCTCTCCAAGTTATACATAATGAAGAATTTACTAAAATTGAAATGTACTTCTGAAGATCTACAGGATCACTTTATGCAAGTGGAAGCACTGTTGAGAGAGTTGGAAGCAGCAGGTGCTAAGTTAGATGAGTCTGATAAGGCTTGTTATTTGTTGCTTACTATGCCCGAGAAGTATGATACTGTCATAACTGCTATAGAGACAGTCACAACTGCTATAACACTAGAGTTTGTAAAAAGCAGGCTTCTTGATGCTGAGTTGAAATTCAAGGACAATCAACATAAGTTCTCCGAGAACAAAAATTGTGCATTTCTTGCTGGTAACCAGAGGTACACGAAAAATGATGGGAAATGTTTTTTATGTGGACAGCCAGGTCACTTTGCAAGAAATTGTAACAAAAACAAACAAGAAAACAGAGGCAGAGGTGCAATCAGGGGTCGATTCAGAGGAAGAGGTAGACACTATGGAGGCTACAGGCAACAAGCCCAAATGAGTACCACAGAAGAAGAAAATGTACAAGAAGAGGATGAAGAAGGTATATGCTTCATATCAGAAGTGGTTAATGTAGGTATGGCAAAAAATGATGGAACATACAAGGAGAAAACCGGTGAGTTTTTAGATATTCGAGTTATTTTGGACAGTGGTGCAACCGATCATTTAGTAACTGAAAATGTTGTAAAGTATATGACTGATATTGTTGATTTGAAAAATAAGATTAGTATTAGGGTTGCTAATGGTAATATTTTGTCAGCAAATATGAAGGGAAAATTGATAGTTTTTTACAAAAATATAAGAATAGATATAGAAGCTTTAGTGGTACCTGAATTAACACACAACTTGTTATCAGTTAAGCGTATTATTGATAAAGAAAATAAGGTTATTTTCGAAAAAGATAGAGCTGTAATAAAAGGTAAAGGGCAAACTATAGAATGTAAAGCTAGGGGTAATTTATACATTGCAAATTTTATATTAAATAATAATAAACCTAAAAATTTTGTGTGTAACGCTATAACAGGCGAATTGTGGCATAAAAGGCTTGGTCATTTGTCAGATAATTACTTAAAAACATTGAATCTACCTTTGACTACTAAAATTTGTGGTTCTTGTAGAGAAGGTAAGGCTACTAGGTTACCTTTCAATGATCAAGTTCTTCCTAGGTCCAAGCACATTGGAGAGTTTATTCACACAGATATAGCTGGCCCAATCAAAACTCCCACACAAAACAATGAAAAGTATTTTCAAGTCATAATTGATGATTATTCCCATTTTATTACAGTGTATCTGCTACAGAAAAAATCGGAGGCTCAATTTCAATTAATGAATTATATTAGAGAATTAAAAGCTCAAGGTTACAGGTGTTCTAGGTTACGATGTGATAATGGAGGCGAATTTACCTCATCAGAGTTGAAAAATTTTTGCAAACAGAAGGGTATTAGATTGGAGTATACATTGCCCTATACGAGTCAGCAAAATGGAGTGAGTGAGCGGGCAAACCGAACTTTGTTAGACAAAGTGAGAGCTTTGTTTGCTGACACTAACTTGCCAAGGTATCTATGGGGCGAGGCAATTCGAAGTGCAGCCTACCAGTTAAATAGGTCACACCCACCAGATGTTTAGATGGAAATACACCAGCATATGTATTTTTTGGAAAGTTAGATTTATCTAAACTCAGAATTTTTGGAAGTAAAGGTTGGTTTTTGAAATCACCAAATTCTGGGGACAAACTGGAAACAAGAGCTAAAGAGTGCCGTATGGTAGGATACAGCACAAACGGATACCGTGTATGGGACCCTGAAACAAATGAGATTATTGTGACACGAGATATTAAGTTTGATGAGACGGACATAATATATAAGGAAGAAACCCAAGAACATACTGAAAATATAGAGAACCGAGTAGAGAACAAAGAAAAGGAAATGGAAGGAAATGAAGAAAATAATGATGAAAATGTAAATAGAACAAATGGAAATGTAAATAGAACAAATGAAAATAGTACTGACTCTAAAGAAGAAGAATCCATTTTTGAGAGAAATATCTATCAGAGATCAGGGAACAAGCGAAAAATCAATGTACCAACAAAGTTAACTGACTATGAACTATACTCTGCGTACTGTTTCATAACAGAAGGAGATGAACCAAATAGTTATGAAAATGCTATCAAAAGTGGAACTGACTGGCAGTGTGCAATAAAAAAGGAGCTTCAAGCTCACGAAAAACATGGAACTTGGATACCCGCAAAATTACCGGTTAATAAAAAAGCTATTGACACCCGATGGATTTTTAAGATAAAACAAAACAGTGTAAAAAAGGCTCGACTTGTAGCAAAGGGATATCAAGAAGAGTGGCATTACAACGTCTATGCACCAGTAGCCAGATACCAGACGATACGAATGTTTATAACATATGCTTTACAAAACAATTGGAAAATCACCCAACTAGATATACCCACCGCTTTTCTGCATGGAAATTTGAATACTGAAGTTTATATAAAAATACCAGAGGGAGTAACAGTAACAAACAAGGAACACAACTGTCTACAACTAAAAAAGGCACTTAATGGATTACGAGAAGCTCCCAAAATGTGGAATGAACGTTTTCAGGAATTTGCCAATAAAAACGGTCTAAAACGCTCAGGTAATGATTTTTATTTACAATCATACATGTAATGTTGACTTTACTGACTTTTAAAAAGTTCGAAAATGTCACTTTTTTGACTTTTACTTTCGGCCCACGGGTCGAAAGTTTACTTTCGACCCGTGGGCCGAAAGTAAATGAAATTTTTAAAATTTATTGTATTTTTTGACTTTTAATTTCGGCCCACGGGTCGAAAGTAAACTTTCGACCCGTGGGCCGAAAGTAAATGAAATTGTTAATTATTGTATTTTTTAGCTTTAATCCAAATGAAAATTTCAAAATTCGAATGATTGTAAATAAAATAGTATACATACCTCGGTGAAAAGTTTCATTACCGTCTCGAGATTTCAGTTAGACCTCGGCTGCGCCTCGGTCTAACTTAAATCTCTCGACAGTAATGAAACACTTTCCACCTCGGTATGTAATATACTATTGTTTGTATATAGGGGTTGATGTATATTTAATTATTTGGGTTGATGATATAATAGTGACAGGTTTACAAGGTGATAAATTAATCAATGCTCTTGAAAAAGAATTTTCTGCTAAAAACTTAGGTGAGTTGAAAAATTTCTTAGGTATGGAAGTTAAAAATGTCAATAATAAGAAATGCATTAATCAGAATAAACTCATAGATAAAATATTAGAAAAATTTGGAATGTGGGATTGCAAAACGGTTCAAACTCCCATGGAGGCAAATTTTCAAATTAACTTAGAATTAGAAATTAAACCAAACATACCGTATAGAGAGTTAATTGGGTCACTACTTTATTTAGCAACAATAAGCAGACCAGACATAAGCTATGCCGTTATATTTCTAAGTCGTTTTTTTGACAGACCAACAGAACAACTTTGGCAAGCAGCAAAACCAATTTTAAGGTATCTCAAATTGACACAGAACTATGGTTTAATCTACTCAGAATCAAAACATGACAAAAATTTTCTTACAGCTTATTCAGATGCAGATTGGGGTACTGACCAGATTGACAGAAAGAGTGTTAGTGGATGTGTAGTCTTTGTCAATAATAATTTAGTCTCATGGATCTCCAGAAAACAAAATGTTGTGGCTCAATCTAGTTATGAGGCTGAATACATTGCAAGTGCAATATCTGCTTCAGAACTAATCTATTTGAAAAGTATTTGTTCCGATTTCTCTTTACAGGATGTAACTGCTGATTTATTGATTGATAATCAGGGTGCTTTACACTCTACCCAAAGTTTTGAAAACAGTAAGAAGTCTAAACATATTGACATCAAATGTCATTTTATCAAAGGTGTTGTAGCCAAGGGTGTCATTCAAACTGAGTACATTCAAACAAATGAGAATACCGCAAATATTATGACCAAACCTTTAGCCAAAGAAAAATTTGTACATTTAAGAAACAAGTTAGGTCTCAAAGAAATGATGTAGAAACTTGTATTCATTTTTAACATTGCCTTACTTGTGTATTATTAATATTATTTGTATTATTTTGTCCATGCTAATGTGATGATTGAAAAGTGTTTATTTTTATGGACTTTAAATTAAGAAAACTATTATTGCATTATTGCGTTGTATTATTTAAATTTTCTTTAAAAAAACTTGAGTTTGCGTTGTTTGCAATTTAAAATTTTGTTTGTTATAAAAGTGTTTAAATTGAAGGGGGGTGTTGAGTATACATGATTTCTGTAATTTGTTTGTGACTAGTAATCTAAGAATATACTACTAGATGGCGCCACTGTATACTGTCAAAAGGTCTTGGTGTAGTTGGATCAGTTACTTGAATAAACGAAGACTCCTGACATGTAAAAGAAAGCTACCAGCTGTGTTTTTTATTTCTCCTCAAAATAACGTTAATTAACTTGTTGGAAGGGCATAATTCAACATAAGTGACCTCTCTAATTTCGAAAGGACTTGTGCTGAACAGGTTATCGCTTCTTTCAATGAAATTGTGAGTAAAGACCGTCTGGGTAGAACTGACAAATTGACTTTGTCCATAGATACTGGTGATGCTAAACCATTTCATAAGAAACCCTATCCGATGTCGCCATACATGTCTCAAATCTTGAATAAAGAAATTGATGATATGCTCAAGTTAGGTGTTATAGAGCCATCTCGTAGTCCTTGGTCATCTCCGGTACTCTTGGTCAAAAAGTCTAGTGGAGAATATAGGTTATGTGTCGATCTAAGGGGTATGAATGCTCTCACATGCTTCGACAGCTACTGCTTGCCTAGCATTGATAGGATTTTGAATTCCTTAAGGAATGCTAAATTCATCTCTTCCATTGATCTTCGGAAAGCATTTTGGCAAATTCGACTTAGTGAAGATTCGAGGGATAAAACCTCCTTTAATGTGGTTGGACGAGGTTCATTTAGATTCCAAGTTGTGCCGTTTGTAGTTTGTGGTTAATAAGAAATCTTCCAGCTTTCTTATTTCTTTTTGGAAGGGGGTAATGTAGCATTTTCAATTTCTTGTTTAATATGCTACTGTGTTTTGCTCTAGTAGATATGATGCTATATAGAACTATAAAGAAATAATTGAATGAACAACTATCTTTTCTGTGCCCAGATTTTATTACCTTGAGTACTGCCTTCTACTGAAAGTTTTTTAGCTCAGGTTTGCAAGTTTGGTTAATTGATCTAGTAAGGTTTGATTCAGTACGGAGAGCCCGCTGTTATTGATAAGAATCTTATATAAAGGAGATTTTTCTTCATCATCTCTGTTTGCAAATCCAATTAATAAATAATCTGAGGTAATGATAAATTGTTGTTTACTTCTTTTGATTTTTCATTTCGATCATGTCATTGAACAGCTGTTTTGTCTAGGCGTTTTCTTTAGACCTGTTCTACCTTTTGATATATGATCTATTAGGCAATCTACTGACCTGTCAAAAACGAAATTCAATATGGAAGTTCGGGTCAAGCATTGGGTCAAGCACTGTGTTGTTTATTCTGTATGTCATTGATTCTGTCACATTCTGGACAAACGTCCAGATTTGAATGATCGGATTTTGTATTTTTTTGTGTGTTAAGGTATTGTGTTAATTAAAATGCCAGCGATTTGCATCGTAATTGAGTGTGGAAGTCGAGGTAACAGGAAAAATTTAAATTTTTTTTCAGTTCCTGCTATTTTAAATCATTGGCAACGCAGGGCTTTATGGATTGCTGCAATTAAAAGAAAGGATGTAACAGAGGCTCGATTTTCCCTTAATAATAATACCCTAAAATATCCACTCTCCATCTCAGAATTTAGTAATAAATTAAAAAATACGTAGAAACACTATAAACACTATAAATATCACTTTGAAAACAACAAGGGCCAGAACACTAGAAAATACGTTGAAATACTAAAGACTATAAAATTCACTATGAAAACAAAAATGGCCAAAACCAATAAAAAATACGTAGAAACACCAAAGACTATAAAATTCACTTCGAAAGCAACAAGGGCCAGAACACAAATGTGCACAAATGTTCTCCTTATGAACGTCACCGGCTTGTCACCCTTGTCACGGCAATATTTGACCCGAACGGCCATTATAAAATCACGTGATTGAGATTGCCTAATTAGACTATCCAAAACACGTGACACAAATATGGCCGACAAGAGGCACACAAACATTTGACACAAACACAAACCATAACGTCATTAGGTTATGTCATTAATGATCATAATCAAATACTCATTTTCTATTGTGTGCGTCTCAATTTTTGGCCGTTTCTACCCAATTACGGAATCCCTATTGTTTGGGCAAGATTGCTCTACCTACATTTTACTTGGACACCCAGGACCTACCCTTAAAATGTGAAAATATTTATTTGTTGCAACTCCACCGTCCAGTGTTGTGCTACGTACTTTAAATAATGGATACAGGAGCATCTACAGAAAGACGATGAATCAGGCAAGGAAGATTTATTACAATGAGAGGTTGGGCATCCGCATCCAATAAACAAAAAGAGTAACGACCTACGCGAAAAAAAAAAAAAGAAATATACATATGTGCTTCCAATTTGAAAGCAGATAATATTAACTCATACTACTGTACGATTGCTCACAAACTGAGTACCTATCAAAAATAGAAAATCTTCTGGATGGGACGATATCTCAGTTAGGCTGTTGATGTGTTGCCGGATCCATTATTAATTCTTTTCTTACCGGAAGTTTTCCCTCATTTTTGAAGCAATCTTGGGTAGTACCTTTGTTTAATAGGGGGGTGATAAGAATTTACCATCTTATTACCGGCCAATATCCTTACTGGCAACTTAGACTAAAATTGTAGAGTGGCTAATTAAGGTGGATGGTGAGCTTCCTTGAAAGACATAAATTGCTTTCTCTGTCTCTGTTTCAGCAGTCAAAAAACACTGATGATGCCATATTTCATCTCCTGGATGAGCTGTATTAGAAGATAAATGACGCGGTAGTTTTTTGTGACCTGAAAAAAGCTTTCGATTGTGTCTGTCATGAAGTACTGCTTCTAGGGGTGCAGTACTTCTGAGGGGTTGGATATCACTGCAGGAGTGCCCTAGGGATCTGTTCTATTTCTAACATTAATAAAAATACGAGTGAAAAGAACGAGTATCAAAACGCAAATGAACAATGAGCACTATTTTTTGGAAAAAAATTTCATGACACATTGAATGACACATAAAAAAAGGGTTTGTGTGCCTCTTGGCGGCCATTTTAATTCAAGTTTGACAGCATCTTGGATAGTTCAATAGGCATTTTTCAACATTCACCAGTCATTTTTACACAACCAAACTCCCAGTTCGTATTCTTGGGGTGAATCTGAACACGCTTTTTTCTATAATTTTCTTCAATGTCAAAATTAGAAGTTTGACAAGTGAAAGCCTCTTCCGAAATCTAAATGAAGAATCAGCCTTTTTGATCTTGAGACTTGATACCGAAAAGGTTGGTCTCGGCCCTAATTGATTTTGGGCGAGACTTTTTGGAATTTTGTTCCAGGGAACTCAAGGTTTAGACTAATTTCTTATTGATAATTGTCTGGAGTCGTCCTTTGGTCATTTTGGATTTTGTTTCGGACTCTTCCGAGCAGCTTTTGGAAGTTTAAGACTTCACCTTTGGTCTAGAGTATCCCTCAATTTGAGGTAAGATTATTTCTAATATTTGGGGCTCGATTTGTTTTTTTATACGAACATCGTTATAGGGTCCTAGTGCTAGGCTGTAGCTAGACAGTCTTAGGCTATAGTTGGACAGTTGCTAGGCTGTATTTAGAGAGATTCTAGACTGGATCTGGATTGCTCTCAGTTGGGGCTTTGGTAGCCGTTCTTCAGCCACTTTCTTGGTACCACTCTGGCAGAATTACATTGAGTTCTACGTTAAACAGATACCACGTGGATAGGACTCATGACTCACTTACCATACCATTGTCTATCTACAGTGAGACCAAACATGTAGATAACCTCACTTTTGGAACTTCTGGATTTACACATACATTTGAGGATAACAAACACTTGTATCACATGTAAGTTACACCTTTTACTATATAGGCAAATCCTATGTAAATCACTTGATACTGAATTAGGTTCGGTAAGTGCCCCTTAAATAAAATTCTAGAATTTTACCCTGAGGTTGCCCTAACAATAATTTTCACCTTTCTGGTGTTGAATTTGCCTCTTGGTAGAGTGTAACTGATATTGTGGTTCTAATCTTTCACAAGTGTAAACAGACAGTTAAAACTGTTTATTTAAAAATCAATATTTTTATACATTATTTACATTCTTATTTTTTTTTTTTATAACTAGGTCATGAGCGCGCTTCGCGCGCTTTTTTTTTAAATCAAGTCCATCAAAATAATTATAAAATGGAAAATATTTATTAGGTGTTGTACAAAAAACAGCATAATTTTTGATTTAAATGTACATTATACATTAAATGTAACAGTGAGATAAGTTGTATAGATGTTATTCTAGTGAAGAAATTTCAAATGCGATGGATGGAGTTGGTGACTAATTATTTTTGTATGGTATATCATAATGATTTTAAATCGATCACATTTCTTGAATGTACGGTGTGCGTATGTCTACTTATCTCATTCTGTTTTATGGAACTCGTAGGTGTAGGTATACATTATTCGAAGTGGTTTATTTAAAACAGAATAATCATAACCATAATCAAGGTGTTATTATAAACCGAGTTAGTAACTATTTATGTGCTGTGGTATAATACGAGATATCGAGTCTTAATTTTTTTTTTACATTTTCATGAAGTTCCTTTTTTTTTATTAGGCCAGTTATTGAAGTCTACTCGATCAACATTTTACTGCAAACAATCGAAAAAAAAAATTTTTTAAAAGATTTTAAATTCAATTGCTCAATTATTCAACTTCATTTTTTGTTTGTACCTACGTGGTAGACATAAATTTTAAATGTGATCAAAGTAGTTGGTGAATTATTACTTTTGCGGTACATCGTAATGACTTTAAATCGATCTTATTTTTTGAATATACGGTGTGCATATGTCCAGTGCAACTTATTCTATTTTATGGAACTCGTAAGAATCCAAAGTTTAAAGAGTGCTAAGTCTTCATGTCGTTCTTCGTTATTTTCAATCATTTATGTTTATCGTGTTCAGGTTTTTGTCTTGTGATCTTCAAATATCTTGTAAATAAGTTGTAAAGATCTTCTGAAATCACCTATGACTGCGAAATTTCAAAATTAAATTATCAAAAAAACAATTCTTTAAAAACATGGTTTTTGACAACACTATTGCCTCTTTGTTTCCCTGAATAAAGTTTGAATGAGTCCCACGAACGAACTCTGAAAAGCGCCACATAAAGTTGTCCGTGACTAATACATCCTTTCTGGAGATCAATTACTATCCTATCAAATGTTTGTCCTTGAGATTTGTTAATCGTAACTCATTGCAAAGGCTAATTTTATTTTAAAATTGTCTTTGTTTGAACGTAAAGGGGTAGACGTTTTCGCAGTAGAGTGTTATTCGATTTATGAACACTATTTCTCCCTGTTTATCTACAGTCAATATCTCACAGCGTAACAGATTATCCCCAAGTTCCAGAACTAAAGGCCTTGTACCATTGCAAAGGCCTGCACTGATGCTTAGATTTCTAATAAGCATACAATAGAATTCGTTTTCAATCGTAAATCATGGAGCGGGAATTCGGCGGATTAAGCGAATTTAAATATTTTGGAAGAATAGCATCATTTAGATCACTATTATCACAGTTCTTGACACTATCTATACTGGTGTAGAGTTTTTCGGTCTTGACGTCCAACAGTTCGACAACTTATTCGTTTATTTCTTCGACATCAACATTTCTTGCAGAAAGTATTGCAGATTTGGTCAAGTCCCTGAATCTTCCTTCTTTTAGTATTGTTCGTCGACTTTTCGTATGAGGAGCGAGGGGGTGAAGCGAAAACCAGGGGTGACCTTAGGTGACCATTGGCGTTCAAATGTAGGGTGCCACCAGCTCACATTCCTTTCGAGTATTAGATTAAAATCGACGGACTTTACTTCTCATAGATGTTTTCAACAATATCCGAATTATCAATACATTTCTCCGACAATTTTAGATTGTCGTTAGAATCATTTAGTGTTCGTTATCGCATAAAAATGGCTCAATTTCAGCAATAAGTGCTTAATATTGGCCTTTAAGGCGGCAACCGTTCGAGATTTGTCAACATAGACTTTGGATTTTAGAATGCCCAGAGAAAAAAATCCAGTGACGTTAGGTCGGCCAATTGTGGATTCTGAAGGACGATCGTTGACATCATAAATTGCACGGAGTGCACGAAACGTTTTCCGAATAGAACATTGGTTTTGATAATGATAATAATTTTTAACAATTCCGACGCGTTGCTCAATCGTGTAGCGCTCCATAATAAAATGCAGAGACTAATTGAATACGGCTGCCAAAGATAGCACCTGTGTGACTATCGAGTTTTTCATGGGCTATTGTCAAACATCGAGCGTTACTATTGGAAAACCCTATACATACCTAGATTCTTCTATTGGACCTCGAAAAAATATTAAACCACTTCCTTGCTTTGAAAAACAACCATCTACAGAGCAATATCTAATAGCACAGCTAATAGGCATATTGTCAGAGAATTGTCACATAAGTAACAAATTCACAGTCCTTCACAAAGATGCAACCGAGGAGAACATTGAAAATGCCGAAGCAAACTTCAACGCTAATGCTTGTGATTATTGTGAGCTTTGAGATCCGCTAAAATTCAACCCTTTCCAGATTTTCCAGAATTTTTCCGACCCAATCCAGAAATTTCCATGCGTTTTCCAGACGTTTCCAGAAATTTCCAGACTTTATCCAGATTTTTCCAGACTTAGCTAGACTTTATGCAGACTTGTCAAAATTTCTCCAGACCTTATCAAGCCTTTTCCAGAGGTTTCCAGACATTTCCAGACTTTCCCAGACTTTATCCAGACTTTTCTAGACTTGGCTGGATTTTTCCAGACTTTATCCGGACTTGTCTAGATTTCTCCAGACCTAATAGAGCCTTTTCCAGACGTTTCCAGAAATTTTCTGGCTTTTCCAGACTGTATCCAAACTTATCCAGACTTTTCCAGATTTAGCTAGACTTTATCCAGACTTGTCTAGATTTCTCCAGACCTTATCCAGCCCTTTTCTGACCTCTCCGGACTTCTCCCAAACACTTTCCCGACTTCAAATACACTTTTCCAGACTTTATCCAGACTTGTCTGAATTTCTCCAGACCTTATCAAGCCTTTTCCAGACGATACCAGAAATTTCCAGGCTTTTCCAGACTTTATCCAGACTTTTCTAGACTTGGCTAGATTTTTCCAGACTTTATCCAGACTTGTCTAGATTTCTCCAGACCTAATAGAGCCTTTTCCAGACGTTTCCAGAAATTTTCTGGCTCTTTTCCAGACTTTATCCAAACTTGTCTGAATGTCTCTAGACCTTATTAAGCCTTTTCCAGACGTTTCCAGAAATTTCCAGGCTTTTCCAGACTTTATCCAGATTTTTCTAGGCTTAGCTAGATTTTTCCAGACTTTATCCAGACTTGTCTAGATTTCTTCAGACCTAATAGAGCCTTTTCCAGACGTTTCTAGAAATTTTCTGGCTCTTTTCCAGACTTTATCCAAACTTATCCAGACTTTTCCAGACTTAGCTAGACTTTATGCAGACTTTATCCAGACTTATCTAGATTTCTCCAGACCTTATCCAGCCCTTTGACCTCTCCGGACTTCTCCCAAACACTTTCCCGACTTCAAATACACTTTTCCAGAACTTATCCAGACTTGTCTGAATTTCTCCAGACCTTATCCAGCCTTTTTCCGACGTTTCCAGAAATTTCCAGGCTTTTCCAGACTTTATCCAGACTTGGGTAGATTTTTCCAGACTTTATCCAGACTTGTCTAGATTTCTCCAGACCTAATAGAGCCTTTTCCAGACGTTTCCAGAAATTTTCTGGCTTTTCCAGACTTTATCCAAACTTATCCAAACTTTTCCAGACTTAGCTAAACTTTATCCAGCCTTATCCAGACTTTATGCAGACTTGTCTAGATTTCTCCCGACCTTATCCAGCCCTTTCCTGACCTCTCCGGACTTCTTCCAAACACTTACCCTACTTCAATTATGTATAAGTAATTGCCTATCTATGAGTCGGCACTTAATGTATGCAAAAGCGGTAACAACCTTGAACTAACATAAACATATCGATTTTATATTCCGATTGCCTTATTTGCATAATTAAAGCGGTGACAACCTTGAACTAACATCTCGATTTTATAGTCAGATCAAATATTTATAAATGGGTACAAGCATTATTCTAAACACATTTTTAATAACCTCCTGGCTATCCCTATATTGTGTTATTATTTTTAATAAAGAAGCCAGATATATTATTGTACCTAATTAGTTGTTTTATTGATAAGCTCTCCAATTGCACAGGTTTTGTTTATAACATCATTAAGTTATCTTCCTAGTTAAGTTACAATTAACTTGATGGCGCCCAAAGGTAAGATGTATACAAGGAACCCAGAGACCCATGGCCTCCGAACTGAAGCTGACTAGCCGTATGCAGTATAATTAGGCAATTGCCAAAATAAGTACGTTATAAGAAGGCAAATTCCGGCACTTCAACGTGCACACACTTCACCAAAACAACCCTTCGAAACACTGTCAGTCGACGTACTGGGGCCATACCCAGAGTCTAAAATTAACAAGAACACTCTTATTGTTCTTATCGAAGATGTTTTCAGCAAGTGGGTTGAGGAGTTCCCATGTCAGCGAGCACAATCACGGGATATCTGTCGAATCCTGACTACTGAACATTTTCTACGAACAACATGGTAAAATTCACAGTAGCTCGTCAATATACCACCAAGAAGCCAACCCTGTTGAACAACGAGTCCAACAACTCAAAAAAGTACTCAGCGTCTTGCTGCACGATAAGAGAGAGACTCTATGGGAGCAGTATTTACCTAAGGCACTTCAAATCCTTGGAAGCCGGCGCAACCGCGAGAAGGGCGAAACCCCTGCCGCTTTAGTACTGGGTTACGAGCTACCGTGCCCAGGCGAATGGAGAGCTCTATGAAAGAGACATAATAAACCAAAACAAAACAGGCCAAAGGTCCTCAAAGAGGCTGTCAAGCGCACGCTGGAATTCCAACGCAAGGAATATCCCGAGAACCGTGACCCACTTACAACATTTCGGGTGGGAGATCGCGTAACTGAGCGTAATCGCCCTAGAGGAGCCTTTGCCCCTATATGGACAGGCCCTCATCAAATAGTAAAAAAGACTGGAGAAACGACATACGAAGTACAGCGGAAAGGCAGAGGAATAGCGGGCGATAGAGCAGGCAATAACAGACCACGTACCTTTAGAATCGGAGGATAACGAAATCCAACTCCCAGAACCTATACTAGTCGATGTAGAAATTTTCACACTCGAATTTGTAAATACGAAAGACCTCGTATAGGCAAAACCGGGAAAACATGCAGCCTAGCTTTCACCTCTCCATAGGCAAAACTAGATTCAAAAAATACTTGCAAAACTGAGGCTTTGCCTAACTTTTGAAATCTTTTTTGTCTTGGGGGTGTTGCGTTGCATGGGATTGGCTGTTTTTCGTTGTGGGCGGAGCTTGTAAAGGGTATCGGCCAAACGTATAAAAATAACCGTTTTTAGGCCAGAGTTAGTTAGATCTCTTCAGGCAGTGACTGAGACTTCATCTCGTCTGTCTGCCCCGTTCTCTGCGCCAGAGACAAGAACAGCTCTCCCCTTATTTGTTCGACAGGAATGCTGTGACATGTACCCGGCATTCAGGAGCGCGTATTAGGCTGACAACGTTCTGCTGTGAGTTTTCTTGCCTTAGGGATCGCTTTATGCGGCCGGTAGACGGGCTTCTCAGGGCGTTGTTGGTGCGAACTACCTAATAGGTACGGAGAAAGAAGAAAAAAAAGAGAGAGCCATTGTTTCACCTCTCGGGCGCGAAATAAGGCTTCCGGACAAGCCCAGTTCGTCGCAAGGAAACCTGCATCAATCCTCGCACTGGAGGTTGGTGTCCTGGGGGAGTACTACGCATTAGCTTACCACCAATCCCCGACGAAGCCCTTTTCCCTACAACATGCTCGTGTATAAATGCCTATCATTACATGATCATTGCCTAATATACTATTTTTCTACCGACGTTTCATAATACGCTATTAAACGATTGAAATCTGTTTCATCCTAAGCCATGTCTGGCAACCATGTTGGATATATTCTCTACGTCATTCGCAAAAACATCGAAAAAAGTAGTGTTGTTTCTGATTAACAGGTTATTAAACCCATTTATCAAAATTCAGTGTGAAAAGTTACTCGAACCGCCACAAAAAGACTTTGTTTACGTTCATTTCGGTGTGCTGAGTGTAGGAATGTGGTGCAACGTTGCCAAATTTTGGTATTGATTACTATTGATTTTCCTTGGGATTTTGTTCTATCCTTGCCTTGGTTCTACCGATATGGATGGTAATGAGGAATTTACGGATGTTTGTTTGAAATGCAGAGAGGATATCGAAGGTCAGGAAATTTTTGAATGTGACTCCTGTTTGAGCGAGATTCATAAAACATGTGATGGTTTAACATCGTCAGAGGTCCGAGTGATGCCACTTCAGAAACGATTTTTGATGTTTGTCTGTGACTCATGCAGACAAATTTTAAGGAGAATGCCGATGATTATTAGCATGATTGAAGATTTGAAGAAGGATTTCTCAACTTTTAAAAATAAATTTGAATCAGAAACGAGCCCTGTGAATTTTATTCAAAATAAAGTTACATAATATGCTGATAAGGTCTCTGGTGAAGTCAACAAAATCAAGAATATCCCCAGCTTAATTCTAAAGCATAAAAAAAACGAAACACACAAAAAACCAGGGAAGACTTACACAAAAATATAAAGCTGCCGGCGCTTAATGTCGGAGTGAGAAGTACTAAGGAGATTAATGATGGTGGAATGGTCATAAAATGTGTGACTAAGGTAGAAGTCGAAACACTTCAAAGAGAGGCGCAAAGAACGCTGAGCAATGACTATAACGTCCATGTTACCATGCTGAGATGCCCCAGACTGAAAATAGTTGATGTCACACCGGAAATATCACTAGACAATATTGAGGATGACCTCAGAAGACAAAATTCATATATTTTGGAAAGTGATTACCTTAAGGTAGTCTTTGTGAGGAATCATAGTAACAAAAACACTAAAACTATATTTTTGGAGTGTTCTTCCGAACTTTTCCATAAATGCGTCCGAAAAGGAAGGGTTTATTTGCAGTGGCAAAACTGCAGAATTTTCGAGGATATTACTGTCCCAAGATGTTATAAATGTCAGGGCTACAACCACAAACGTACTGATTGTAAAAATTCTTCGGTATGTGGCTACTGTATGGATGGTCATGAAACAGAACAGTGTAGTAAACATTTTAAGAGGTGTGCAAACTGTACTTCTGCCAAATCTAAATATAAAAAAAATTATGATGCCGCTCATGAAGTCAATGATCCTGCATGTCCTTCCTACAAATACATGCTAGATGTTGTACGGAGCAAAATAGATTATGGAAAGCAATAAATGGCTGCAAATATGAAAAATCTTCTCGAGAGTTTAGAAAATATGGAGGAAGCTGCAGACATTGCACGGGGATGTCTCAAGTGACATTCTTAAATCTAAAATCAATATTCTTGGAAAAATTCTGAATCTAGTGCACATAAATATCAGAAGTGTGGAAAAGAATTTTGACTCTTTGTTGGTGTCATTGGAGGCTTATGGTCTCGACTACTGTGATATTATTGTACTGAGTGAAACCTTCCAACATTCTGGTTGTGAGGTCGAGCAGTTCAATTTGCCTCGTTACTCTGTCCATTATAAAAATGCAAGTACAAATAAAAATGATGGTATGCTAATATATACAAAAGATCATTTGAATGTGCACATTACATATGTCTTGCTTCCTGTATCTCATGTCACCCTCAGCAGGATTGAATTCAAAGTGGAAAATGTTAGTGTTGGTGTAACTTGCCTATACAGACCTCCCTCAACAAGAAAAAATTATTTTGTCAGCGACTTAGAAAACTACTTCACCGACAATCTTACAAACCAGATTGAGATTTTTACGGGTGATAATAATATTGATATTTCTGACTGTGATGATGAGAGTGTTAATGGTTATCTGTCAACCCTTGGCAACCTTGGTTTCTTCTCGTCTATCAATTGTCCTACCAGAGTCACATCAACAACAGCTACCTGTATTGACCATATTTTTTTCGTAAGAAAATTAATAATTCCTTAATTAATTGCCAATTTTTTATGTTGGACTCTGACTTGACTGATCACTATCCCGTTATGCTTAATGGGAGATTGGGTAACTCTAAATGCGATGGATACAAACAAGACAACGTGAAATCAGAAATCACTTCTATTGATTACGCTGCTCTATATAACTCTTTTGCAACACAGAATTGGCAACTGGTTTTGAACTGCGCAAATTCTCAAGAAGCAACTAATATATTCTATGAAATCTTCCAAGAGCTGCTTCGTGGAGCAAAATCGACTAAAGTCATCGTAAATAAATCAAAAAAAATTAAACCTTGGATCACCTTTAGTATAGTAAATTCCATAAAAAAAAGAGATAAATTAAAAAAAAATATATTTACAGTCACAAGATGAAAACTTAAAAACTCAGTAAAAAAATCACTAAATGTAAATTTGACTATTATAAAAATAAAATACATGAAAGTCAAAATGATGTTGAACAGATCTATAAAATAATATGCAATGCAACAAATGAGAAAGTCAAGAATAACGACAAAATTAACATCTTTGACATAAAAAATAAAGCCTTTCAAACAGACATTGACATGGCCAATTTCTGTAACAATTTTATCCTACAGCCGTGCGGAAAAATCGATTTTCCGCACTGATATGCGTGCGGAAAATGAGTTTTCCCGCACGGTGCGGTAAAACTTTTTTTTTGACATATCAGTGCGGAAAAAGTTTTTCCGCACGGCTGTCAGTGCGGAAAAAAATTTACCGCACTGATATGTCAAGAAAAAAAAGAAAAATTTTACATTTTTACGCCTGTTGGAAAAATATTGTACCTAACACTTGCGGAAAATATTTTTCCGCACTTGTTAGGTAAATAGCTATTTTATATCAATAGGAAAAAATATGGCTGAGAAAATACTACCGGCCAAGGAGCCAAAATGTACTATTAATGAACCACTATCATCTCTCTTTTTAACACCTGTAAACAATAACGAGTTAATAAAACATATCAACTCACTTAAAAACGCCTCGGCCCCTGGTATGGACGGTATATCAGCGAGAGTAATAAAAACTGTGCATCAACATATTTTGGAGCCATTATCTCATATTGTGAATTTAATATTTGAGACCAGTATGGTGCCTGCGGAATTTAAAATTGCTGTTGTGACAACCATCCACAAGGCTGGCAATAAAAATGATATCAGTAACTAAAGACCGATAAGTGTCATCAATACCTTTGGAAAAATATTTGAAAAATGTCCCAAGGAGAGATTGATGAAATTCTTGGTTGAGAATGGAATTTTATCTGGGAGACGATCGCATTTTTCCTACCCCGATCGAGTTATGTGTCGACACTATTATTGTCAAGGCGTACCTAAAAATATGTATTCGTTTTTGAGATGGCAACGTTGCACGTTGCACGAGACGCCTCGCTCTCTTCCTTCAGCATGGCGGCTAGACAAAGTTGTACTTTAGTTCAATCCTTATAAAATAATAAATTAACGAGTTTACAGTCCACTAAAAAGAGTTTTATTGAAGGCCCCATCATTGGCCATTCGAGCAGGATTAACTAGTGTGTTTTATAAAGTCTAGCCAAGCCGTAATTATTGAGAAAATCCAAATTGTTTGGTAAAATGTTGGCGGATTAGCAAGCAGCCAAGTTCCAGCAGAGAATCGGAAGACAACACGGGAGTTGGATCGTTCCACCACGGGTTCTCCGAGGGGCTTTTGAGGTGAGAGATATTAATAAATTAAATAGTAAAAGTATTTTTTGTCTGAGTTGGAAATGTCCGAGGAAACAAATTTAAAGGCAAAAAAAACTGCTTTGAAAAGTAAACTTTCTAGATTTAAAAAGTTTCTTGGTGGTTTTGATAGAGATGATTTAAATGATGAAATAATTGCTGAAATTGAAAGTCGTTTAGAAAATGTTGAACCTTGTTTAAGTGAATTTAGCGAAATAATTTTACAATTAAATGTGCTAATTAATAACGAAGAAGAACTTAATAAAGAAGAACTCGAATTTGAGACAAAATTTTATAGTACAATCAGTAAAGCTAAATTATTTTGCAAAATATTTTATAATTATTCGGATACAAATTCGGGGTCTCAAGCTCAGTCCGAAGCAGGTGCGAGTGGGAATAGTATCAGAAGTAATAATGCGAGTAATAATGCAAATAATAACGTAACACCCACAATAAGGTTGCCTCCCATAACCTTGCCAACATTCAATGGACATTATTGTTCATGGTTAGAATTTAAGGATACCTTCACAAGTTTAGTTGATGATAATCAATTTCTAAATGATACACAAAAATTTTATTATTTAAAATCTTCATTAGATAAGAGTGTTCTTGAAGTTATACAGTCCGTGGAGGTTACTGCAATTAATTATAAAGTTGCCTGGCAAATTTTGGTAGATAGGTTTGAAAATAAATCTTTGATGGTTCATAATCACATTCAGAGTATATTTGAGCATCCTAAATTAACCTATGAATCCCACAAGGGTTTAAGAAATTTGTACGATACAGTGACTAAGCATTTACGCTCATTGAAAAGTTTGGGAGAAAAAACCGAGTCTTGGGACAGACTAATTATTTATATACTTGCAAATAAATTTGATTCTATAACACGGCGTGATTGGGAAAATTTTAGTTTTGAAGGTGATTTACCAAGTTTAGAGGATTTAAACAAATTTCTTAAATCTAAGTGCGAAATATTAGAGAAGATTGAATTAACTTTTCAGGATAAAATTCCATTTCATAGAAATAAAAGACCTGGCAGTCATGGATTAGCAGCAGTAACAGAGAATTTTACGTATCAATGTTACCATTGTAAAAAAGATCACAGTATTTTTAAGTGCGAATTATTTTTGAATCTTTCCGTAAATCAAAGAATCGAAGTTGTAAAAAAATTGAAGCTTTGTCTAAATTGTCTCCGACCATCACATCCGTCTTGGAAATGTAAATTGAATAGAAAATGTAGCAAATGTCGTAAAGGTCATAACACAATACTTCATTCCGATACGTTAAATAATTTGAACAGCGATACCCGAGGTGCAAATAATTCCTTCCCTAGTACTTCTAGCAATTCCGACGGGATGGGGCCGCCACCGCCAGCAAACGCAGAAAGTTTTGTAGCTCACGCACGACCGAGCGAGGTTGCCGCGCCATGTAATGAATCGCAAGTTTTGCTTTCAACGGTACTGATTCAAATAAATGTAAATAATAAGGTATTTAAATGTCGAGCGTTGTTAGACAATGGATCGCAAAGTAATTTTATTACTGAAGGGCTTTGCAAAAGACTAAACTTGCCAGTAAATAGTAAAAAGCACGCAGTTAAGGGTATTGGACAAACTTTAGCTAATATAAACAAGCAAGTAAATATTGAAATACGTTCAAATGTAAATAATAATTTTAAAAGAAAAATCAATTGTCTAGTTATAAATAAAATTACAGATAATTTACCCCTGTATACCTTTAATAAAAATTTGTTGAAAATCCCTTTTGAAATTGAACTAGCTGATTTTGAATTTAATATTTCGCAGGAAATTGATCTTTTGTTAGGATCGGAAATATTTTGGGCTATTTTGGGGCCAGATCAAAAATCGCTTGGGAGTAAATTACCTATTCTACAAGATACTTTATTGGGTTGGATAGTTGCGGGTAATATGGTTATTAGGAGACAGGCTAATAAGTCAATAAATTGTTTGAGTACTTTACAAGATTCTTTGTTAGATAATGAAATATTACGATTTTGGGAATTGGAAGAAGTGAATAATAAAAAAAAGATATTATCAGAAGCGGAAATTTATTGCGAAACATTTTTTGAGCAAACTAAAAATAAAGATAAAAACAACAGATATATTGTAAAAATACCTTTTAAAAATACTCTTTCTAATTTAGGTTATTCTCGCGATAATGCCTTACAACGTTTTTATTCCTTAGAAAAGAAATTGAAATTAAACAAGAATGTTGATTTAAAAAATGATTATGTAAAATTTATGTCAGAATATTCTACTCTAAATCATATGTCTGAATTTAATGATGTCAATGAGGCAGATCAAGACGGATACTATTTACCACATCATGCAGTGGTTAAAAATACAAGTCTGACTACAAGAGTTCGGATAGTTTTTGATGCTTCTTGTAAAACCACAAGCGCATTGTCATTAAATGATGTACAGTTTACAGGTCCTACTCTGCAACAGGATATTTTTGAGATTTTAAGCAGATTTCGTATTCATAAATACGTCATGACAGGAGATATAAGTAAGATGTACCGACAAGTTCTTGTTCATGAAGATGATCGAAAATACCAAAAAATATTTTGGCGTCCTGAGTCCGATCACGAGTTAAAATGCTATAAATTACATACAGTAACATATGGAACAGCTTCGGCACCCTATTTGGCCGTGAACTGCTTATTTGACATAGCGGAAGAAAACAAAGATAATTCGTTGATCAGTAAAATAATAAAGCAAGATTTTTACATGGACGATTTGCTAACAGGTGCGGATACACAAGGGGATCTTTTGTACATCCAAAAAACCATTTCAGATACTTTAAATAAATCTGGTTTTGAACTCCGTAAATGGTTATGTAATAACAAGGATATATTGAACAAATTCGAAATAAATAACGATTTAGAGGTAGCTACTTTGAGTATTGGCCAGAATGAACCTAACAAAACCTTAGGTATATTCTGGGATGCCCAGAGTGATTCGTTAAATTATAAGATTAATTTGGAAGTCAATAAAATAGAAAAAATTACAAAGAGGTCGATATTGTCAGCTGTGGCCCAAATATTCGATCCGTTGGGAATATTGGGACCTGTGATAATTATTGCTAAATTAATTATCCAAGATATCTGGAAATACAAACTGGACTGGGATGAAGAATTACCGGAAAGGATTAGTAAGCTTTGGAAGGAATTTCGAAAAAATATTTTATTAATAAATCATTTTAAAATAAATCGATATATCATTGATTCTAATCATATTAACATTGAATTGCATGGATATAGTGATGCATCTATAAAAGCCTATGGTGCTTGTATATATTTGCGTTGCCAGTTACAGTCTGGAGAGTATATAAGTAATCTTTTATGTGCTAAAAGCCGAGTAGCACCACTGAAGCAAGTGAGTCTTCCCAGACTGGAGCTTTGCGCAGCGCAACTTTTAGCTAATTTAACAAATAAAGTTTTGAATAGTTTACATATCAAATTTAGTAAATGTTATTATTGGTCAGATTCAACTATTACTTTGTGTTGGATTCGAGGTGAAGCATCATCTTGGAAAACCTTCGTCGCCAATAGGGTCAGCGATATTCAATCACTTACTAATAAAAAAGATTGGAATTATGTGATGTCTGGAGAAAATCCAGCTGATTTAGTATCTCGTGGCGTTGATCCTCAAGTACTTACAGACAATAATTTATGGTGGCATGGTCCAAATTATCTTTTAACAGACAACTGTCATTGGAACACTTTGGAATGCCCGGTAAACGAAGAAATTCCGGAACAAAAAACAGTATCTTGTGTAACGAATTGTCCTACTAACACAAATTTATTTTACAAATTATCCAGTTGTTCCAATCTAATAGAAATGTTGCATGTACTGTCATATGCTTTTCGTTTTTTACAGTATATAAAAAATAAAGATAGACACGATAATACATCTGCGCCTTTATTACCTGAAGAAATAGATCGATCTTTAAAATTTTTAATTAGAGAGTCTCAAAGGGAGATATTTTCCGTTGAATTCAATAATTTATCAATAGGAAAATCTATCCCTGCGAAAAGTAAAATATTAAGTTTAAATCCAGTTTTAAGGAATGATCTGATTTGTGTAGGTGGCAGGTTGAAAAATGCGAATCAACTAGATGAAGTAAAGTACCCAATTATCTTACCTCACAGTCATTATTTAACAAAATACATTTTAGAAAATGAACACAAACGGCTTCTACATTGCGGAGCTCAGGCTCTTTTATATTCAATTCGTCAAAGGTACTGGCCAGTGTCTGGTCGTAGTATGTGTAGAAATATCGTAAACAAATGTTTAAATTGTTTTAAGGCTAAACCAAAGAGCACTAATTATCTCATGGGTGATTTGCCAGAAGTACGGGTAAATACCTTTGGAATTTTCGAAAATGTTGGCACGGACTATGGGGGACCATTTTATATTAAGAATAAAAAAGGCCGAGGTGCTACAAGTAACAAGTGTTACATTTGTTTATTTATTTGCATGAGCACTAAAGCAGTGCACCTCGAACTTGTTTCGGACTTGACCAGTGAATGTTTCTTAGCCAGTTTAAATAGATTTACCTTTCGACGTGGCAAACCTAAAAATATATACTCCGATAATGGTACCAATTATGTGGGTGCTAATAGGGAAGTAAACAAGGTTTATCAGTTTTTAAAAGAAAATTCCGCGTATATCGGAACTAAATTAGCCGACGAGAACATATTTTGGCACTTTATTCCTGCAAATTCTCCCACTTTCGGCGGACTTTGGGAGGCAGGAATAAAGAGTACCAAGTCTCATATTAAAAGAGTTATCGGTAACACGCCTTTGACATTTGAAGAATTCGGAACTTTTTTGATTCAGATTGAAGGTATTTTGAATTCTCGCCCTCTATGCCCCTTAACCCAAGATCCAGAAGACTATTCGGCGCTAACTCCAGCCCACTTTTTAATTGGACGGACGATCACCTCAATTCCTGAACACAATTTGACAGATATTGCTCAAAATCGACTGTCCAGGTGGCAACATATTCAGGTAATGGTGCAGCATTATTGGCAAAGGTGGCAGAGAGAGTATTTAGGAGAACTTCAAATCCGGACAAGGTGGCGAAGGCGATGTGAAGACATAACGAAGATTGGATCTTTGGTCCTTATCAAAGATGACAATGCACCAGTCCTACAATGGCAATTGGGACGTGTCATAGAACTGCATCGAGGTAGTGATGGTATTATCAGAGTGATTACCATAAAAGTGCGATCCGGAACAATAAAGAGAGCAATTAATCGCGTATGTGTCCTTCCTATCGACACAGATTAATATAATAAACAAAATTACTTTTTTTCTTTTTCATAACTGGGATATTCGCTTGCGATTGTTTTGCGTTATTTTTTCTTGTGTTTTTAGGATTAAGAATTTTTTAGTTGCTTCTTTTGATTAAAAAATTTTTGAATTATTTAATGATTTTACATGTACTTATTATTTTTTTTGTGGTTTGTTCAACCATTTTCTTAAACGTTGTAACTGAAATTAATTGTATTTATTTATATAGAATTATGTATTTATTTTTGGAAATTTCAAGGCACTGAATCTTTGTGCTAGTTTATTGTTTTTGTTATATTATGTATTAACTAGAAAATACTGTGCTTTATGGGTGAAATAACTATGCAATATTTTTTATATTTTGCAAACAAAATGTTATGTTTAATTTTGTAGGGTTAGGTGTTATTTGTTATTTTAGCCATCTAGCTTTAATAATATTTGTTATTGATTTTTTTTGAAAGTTCACATGCCATGTCCTTTCAAGGCGGCCGGTATGTCAAGGCGTACCTAAAAATATGTATTCGTTTTTGAGATGGCAACGTTGCACGTTGTACGAGACGCCTCGCTCTCTTCCTTCAGCATGGCGGCTAGACAAAGTTGTACTTTAGTTCAATCCTTATAAAATAATAAATTAACGAGTTTACAGTCCACTAAAAAGAGTTTTATTGAAGGCCCCATCAATTATCAATATATAGTATTATGTGCATCTAGTAACCTGTATTCCTGCCTGAGAGCAAATGCTGCCGGAAATATCTTTTATTTGTCACTCATTTGTAAAACGTCATTTAACAAGTCAAAACATAAACAACGAAAATTGATTTTTACCAGTTACTGGCTCTACTGACTTGTAAAATTGACAGCTAAACTGTAAAAACTTTTTTTTTACTACTAACCTGAGAAGTAGTCATTATTCAATATATTTTTCTCGGAAAAAATTGAATTTCTCTCCCTAGGTTAATAATGAAAATAATGAAAAAAAACCTAGGTCAATAATGAAAATGACGTCATGACGCAAGGATATTGTCATAACGTTACAGGTTTCTATTGGTTTAATTTCAATTTCAAACTGTCAATTTAATCAAAAAAACAGGTTCCTGTATGTATCATAGGAAATTACCATAGATGTGGATAGAAGGCAGCACTTCCAACTGGAAAAAATAATTTGAGCACAGATTTCAAACTTATTTTTTATTTTCTACTATAGCAGTAGTAAAAAAAATTCTATATATTCCACGGTAGAGAAAGTCATTATATACCTTTCGCATTATAAAAAAGCGCTCGGTATATAATGACCAACTTCTCTACCTAGGTATATAATGTACTATTACAAGTCAGTAGGGTCAGAGAATTATTTATTAAAATTGTATTACCTATATGTGTTAATTTTTTATTAATTGTTTAAGATTGTTTACAAATGAGTAACAAATAAATTATTGTACATCATACGCCAGGTATCAGTTTTTACTGGCTCTTGAAGGTGACAAGCTCGCCTGACGGCTCGCTAGTCATTTCCTTCAATCACCAGTAAACAGTAAAAACTGTTTTACCTGGCTAATAATGTAAAATACTATTAACAAATTATTAACAAATTGAAAAAAACGTAACACTACCCCCATCGAGTTATGCCCTAAGTAGGGTATCAGATTGAAGGTCTCGATGTCCCCTATCTAAAAAGTCGATCCTGCCTCGTGAGAACTTGCCGGAAAAGGGTGGCAGGACAGCTTATTGGGGCAAGGGCCCGCGGTGACACCTATCAAGCTTTGCACTAAATGATGTGTCAAATTAAAGGTGTCAATAAGTTGATTTAAGGTCTGTTCGCACAGAAATCACAAACCAGTCAGAGCGAATTTTATTGGATGGAAACAGTCAGGAAACTAGTTTTAAACAATGAAATTCATTCCTTCTGGTTTGGGATTTTTGTGCGAAGAGACCTTAAATCAACTTATTGACACCTTTAACTTGACACATCATTCAGCGCAAAACTTGATAGGTGTCAAAGCTGAGACCGCGGGCCCTTGCCTCAATAAGCTGCCCTGCCACCCTTTTCCGGCAAGTTCTCACGAGGCAGGATCGACTTTTTAGATAGGGGACATCGAGACCTTCAATCTGATACCCTACTTAGGGCATAACTCGATGGGGGTAGTGTTACGTTTTTTTCAATTTGTTAATAATTTGTTAAAAGATATTTCCGGCAGCATTTGCTCTCAGGCAGGAATACAGGTTAATAGATGCACATAATACTATATATTGATAATAGTGTCGACACATAACTCGATCGGGGTAGGAAAAATGCGGTCGTCTCCCTAACTATTTGGCTTTGTGGGTGGAGTTAGCACCTGTGATGCTATGTATGAATTGGTGGAACAAATAACTGCAAAGCTAGATGGTGGAGAGAGGAGCATTGCTGTATTCTTGGACCTGGCTAAGGCCTTTGATACTGTGCCCCATGATATTATGTTGTTGAACACACTTGAGAAGTGTGGTGTAAGGGGTAGGGCATTGGAAATCTTTGTATCTTATTTGAAAGGCAGGAGACAAGTTTTAAAAATAAGAAATGCTCACAGTGATCCTCTTGAAACCATGGTTGGTGTCCCACAAGGAACCGTACTTGGTCCCTTGCTGTTTATCACTTATATTAACTCTATGATATTGCTCGATATTGGGGATTCCCTCATTTCATATGCAGACGACACTGTCTTGGTTTTCTCGGCCAGAGACTGGGACTCTGTTAGAGATATGTTGGTTGAGGGCCTTTCTAATGTCAGGAATTGGCTGGATTATCATAAACTTTCTTTAAATTTAGATAAAATACATTATATAGCATTCTCTTCAACTAATGTTAATCGTCCTAATTTCTCTAGCATGGACATAAATGGAATGGATACATCGATAAAAGAGGTTTCTAATACGAAATATTTGGGAATAATTATTGATTGTCACCTTAAATGGGAACACCATGTTTTTAGATTGAAAAACAATCTTAGGAAACTTATTTACAAGTTCTATATTTTGCGGGAAATAATGTCAAAACAGCTTTAAACTATGATCTATAAAGCACTGGTGGAGTCATTAATTAGATATGGAATTGTGATATGGGGAGGGGTTTATAGTTCTGCACTGTCCCAGCTCGATGTTACTCAAAACTATATTCTTAAGGTTATGAATAAAAAAGAAAAACGATATTCAACTATACCATTTCCAGAATTATTTCACATTAGTGAAATTTGATTTCAAATTAATGAAAACTAAATTCACATCAGTGAAATCTAATTTCGCTCAAATGAAAATTGATTTCAAAGTAACGAAAACTAATTTCTCACAAACGAAATTTGACTTCACATTTTTGAAAATGAATTTCAAACTGACCCTATAATTAATACTCATTTTTCAAACATTTATCATTTCAATTTGAAAAAAACATCAACAACGACATTTATTTCAACCTTATGAAATAAACCCACCGAGTTTAGATAACATGAAATGCAATCATGAAAAAACAATACCTATAATAATTATGAATTATTTAAATAAATTAAACTTCAGTTTGTCAAGTCACGTGGAAAGGTATAATGCAGCTATCTCAAGAGTGAGAAGATTCAACTGAAGTTCAATTTATTTAAATAATTTATAATTATTATTGTTAATTGTTTCATGATTGTATTTTATCTAAGTGAAGTTCCTGTCCTATCGGTATCCAATGAAGGGGGTGATTCGTCGGTTAGATCAAAAAAAATAATAAAAAATGTGTCTTTTTACAATTTTATCAATGTATTGTGATTTTGTTGTGTACAATTGAATGTTCCATCCTGAAAAATCTCGCACTATATTATATAATTCTAGCCACATAATTTTTTAAGTACAAGGCATGTAAACTTCAGTTTTTTGTTAGCACTTTTTTGATGTTCCCAATATATATTTTAACCCCGATGAAGCCCTAAACTTTTGGGCAAAACGTTGGCAAAGACTTAACAGGCCTTTTATGTTTTTTTTTGTCCTAACCGACGAATCACCCCCTTCATTGTAATTATATTATGTGAACTTAGTGGGTTATTTGATTAGGGTGAAATAAATAACATTAGTTGATGTTTTTTTCAAATTAAAATAATAAATGTTTGAAAAATGAGTATTAATTAGGGTCAGTTTGAAATTTATTTTCAAAAATGTGAAATGAAATTTCGTTTGTGAGAAACTAGTTTTCATTACTTTGAAATTAATTTTCATTTGAGCGAAATTAGATTTCACTGATGTGAATTTAGTTTTCATTAATTTGAAATCAAATTTCACTAGTGTGAAATAAGGCTGGAAATGGTATAGTCTTCTGTATAATGAAAATATTTTTAATGTTAGATCCTTGTATGTGTTTTCTGTATGCTCTTATGTCCACAAAGGAGAGAACCTGAAGAAATATGTTGACCATTGCCATACGACAAGGAGTAGAACACTGGGCAAACTGCAGATTCCAAGTAGTCATAAAAATATCAACCAAAGATTTATCAGTTATTTGGGTCCAAAATTCTACAACCTGCTGCCTGAGAATGTTAGAAGGCTGAAAAACATGAAAATATTTAGCATAGCCTGTAAACTTTATATATAAGAACAACAAACAATTTATAAAACTACTATAAACTTGTAAAGACCTATTGGTTTTACAATAAGGTCCTAACTTGTATGCACATTGATATTAATTGTACATAACATTTGGGTTTGGGTTCTATCAGCACATACAGCTGTTAAATCAGCTAGGTGCTATTATTTGTGTATTTTGACTATAATTTATGTACTACTAGCTGACCCGGCGAACTTCGTTCCTCCTCTGAATTATTAAATACCTATTAAATGTTGTGTTAACGTATCTAAAGTGCGTTTTTTTTTAAAGATAAAAATCAAAATGACATTATGTTGGCAATACAATGTAAAATTGTCAATGCTTTCAAAATTTTTATGTGGAAAAGGCTTGTGTTGCCAACATAGTTACTAAATTTTTGAATTGGGGAATAATCTTTAAAAAAAAAAAACAGATTTTATTAACTGAATTAAATTCAGTTTTTTTCGATGGTGAATTTGGCTTTGGTTGAAGAAAATTAATTTTTACTCTCTGGATCAGAAGTCACCTAAAATTAAAATTTTACATCATTCCTTTTTAGGCATCTTGTGGGCATTATTCTTATAAAGTCTACCACCAAATAAATAAACTCAGGCACAAGAATGTTCAAAAAATGTAAAGAAAACAAAAAAAATCTCCAGCGCAGCCCTGTTTCATTTTATCTGCACTGCATGCACTGCAATACTCCATCTGTTCTACTGTATCTGCACTATTCTATTTGATCTACTCTTTCTGCACCACTTTATCTGATCGGAATAGTGGAATAGTTCTGTTTGGAATAGCTCCAGTTCCTTAGCAGTATTCTGTTCTACTGTATCTGCAATGAAATTACCGCACAACGGCGAGCTTCGTTCTAGGTACCTATCATATATGGCGCCGTATACAAAATGGTTGTGGCGGACTCATAACCTGGCTCTCTGCCACTCGACATCAGCCGGACGGAGCACTCCGAACAGTCGCCAAGGAACATGGCTGTCAAGGGATGCCTAAGAGGAGAAACGGAACTTAGCCACAGAACGTCAATGGTCAAGCGTCAAGAAATGACAGGGAGACCAGTTCGCGCTCTTTCGGAATGAACGAACCAACAACAAAATAAAATACACAATTAAAACATTGTCATTCTATTTATTTTTGGACATTTTTACTGTGAAGAACAATTAAAAATAAAGTGCTTTCCTCAAATTGTTTTTGTGCAAAGTGTGTGACAATAAAATCCACATGGTTTGCAATGAAAATGTGACGGTAAACTTGGTATCGGTTATAAGAGATGGCGCCGTATGCGGGCCTAGTGAGTTTTTTTCATAAATAAGTAAAATAGATATTTTTTTTTTTTTGTTTTTTTTTTTGGATTTTTTCGATTTATTATCGTAGGATGGACAAAGACAAATCTAATAAAGCAAAAATCATAAAAATCAGTCCAGCCGTTCTCGAGTTATAAGTGCTTAACACCAACACAACTGTGTTTTATATATATAGATGTTCTCTAAATAATTATCAAATGTTGTTAAATTACTATTATATTATTATTAAATAAATACATTACATATAAAATAAAGGAACTACATTATGATACAGATTTTTCAGCCATTGGAATCGAGTTATTTTGAACATGAATAATGTTTGTATAAAAATAAGAGACTTGTGTTGGATTATTTCTATAAGTATTTATCAAAAAAAAAAAAACAACAACAAAAAATTATTAAATCGGGTGCCGAATTTATGCCCAAATGACGTCTAGATCCTAATTTTCGAAATTGTCAATGGTTGTCAACAATTGTCACCAGTTGAGAAGTTAACTATTCTTAAGGGGGCAACATCGCTCCCATGCACACTATACAAAATACAGAAATCGGTTTTAGACTACAAAAAAAAACCGCACATCAGAATTTGCCGAAATTTGGCATAAACATTCCTTGATCGATTATCTAGAGAATAGTGCAGTTAAATTTTCCATATTTCGAATTTTTTTTTGGCCTATATTTGCCACGCTTTTTCGCTGATTAAGAAAAAAAAATAAATTTAGAAAAATAAATTTAAAAAAAAAATTAAAGTCGAGAATAAAAAAATTAAAAAAAAGTAAAATAAAAATAATGAAAATAAAAATAATTGAATGAAGAACTTGAGATTGTAAGACTGAAGGTCGAAGTGCGTGCAAATTAAGCCCTAGCTCAGAACTAAATATTTCGGAGAGTAGGGGTGGGTTTTAGTTTTGGGCGCCACCGACTCTGAACAGATGAGTCGGACTCTCCAGGATGGTATCTGGCTTCAGGTCCTCACAATCCAAATAATAATTAATAAAAAAAAATAAAAATATTAGCAAAACCAGGCTGTGTGCATAAAACCAAATAAAAGTCAAGATATCAAGTGCTACAGTCGTTTAATCACCAAATAGTCGCAGTCCACAATGAACAATAATTTGAATTTAAGAGGAAAAAAAAATAATAATAATCAAGTAAATGCAAGCAATAAGTAATTAACAAAATGACAAGCAAATGTAAGTAGTAATTAATAAAATGACCTTGTCATGAAATGTCAACCAACAAATACAGAAATGCGATACTATAGTCATGAAGCGTTAACTAACAAATACAGAAATGCAATAACTATAGTCATGAACAGTTAAATTTAAATACAAACATGTCATTGAGACTCAATGACCCAAATGAATAATAATAAAAAAAAAGGTATAAATAGAAAAGTTGTTAATGTAAATTGAAGAGAAGAACAAAACAAAAAAAAACAATAAATTAATGAATAATAAATTGGAGCGGTTATTTTACACTTACGTAACCAGAACTACCAGTAAGTTGACATTAATTCAACAGGTTACGTCTAGTTAAGTTACCCATTTTATAATTCATTTACCACACTAGGGGCAAGCAATGAATTATACCCTGAAATACCGAGGTGATCACCGGGTGTACAAATAGGGACAGAATGTAAATAAACAATAATAATAAGTAGGATAACTAAAACTAGTACGATACCAAAATTTCCCAGATGGTGGTGGTTCATTCAGTTCACCAGATTAGTCCTGGCCACTGGTTGTGGTCAACTTGTTCGATGACTTGCGTAACCGTCCGATTACTTAGGCTGGTGTCTGTTAGCCTTTTGGTTCAATTTCGGTTACAATTGAACGTCTATTGTTATAACCGTGAGGATATACTCGATGGTAAAGTATAACCCCTCGTGAAAGGAAATACCCTCGTGAAAGGAAATACCCTCGTGAAAGGAAATAACCTCGTCAAAGGAAATACCCTCGTGAAAGGACCCTAAGAGAAAAACTGTTATACACACTGTATTTGTAATTGAACTAATAGCGAAGCACTTCATGAATAAATTGAATTAGAAAATGAAACTATAATGATTAGTTCCCAATAGCAAATTTACTTGATAAAAAAAAACTATAGCTCTTGAAAATTATTTTAATAGAAAAATTGAACATTAAGATATTAATTAATTAAATCTCCAATTAATTTGCCACGCTTTTTCGCTGATTAAGAAAAAAAATAAATTTAGAAAAATAAATTTAAAAAAAAAAAATTAAAGTCGAGAATAAAAAAATTAAAAAAAAGTAAAATAAAAATAATGAAAATAAAAATAATTGAATGAAGAACTTGAGATTGTAAGACTGAAGGTCGAAGTGCGTGCAAATTAAGCCCTAGCTCAGAACTAAATATTTCGGAGAGTAGGGGTGGGTTTTAGTTTTGGGCGCCACCGACTCTGAACAGATAAGTCGGACTCTCCAGGATGGTATCTGGCTTCAGGTCCTCACAATCCAAATAATAATTAATAAAAAAAAATAAAAATATTAGCAAAACCAGGCTGTGTGCATAAAACCAAATAAAAGTCAAGATATCAAGTGCTACAGTCGTTTAATCACCAAATAGTCGCAGTCCACAATGAACAATAATTTGAATTTAAGAGGAAAAAAAAATAATAATAATCAAGTAAATGCAAGCAATAAGTAATTAACAAAATGACAAGCAAATGTAAGTAGTAATTAATAAAATGACCTTGTCATGAAATGTCAACCAACAAATACAGAAATGCGATACTATAGTCATGAAGCGTTAACTAACAAATACAGAAATGCAATAACTATAGTCATGAACAGTTAAATTTAAATACAAACATGTCATTGAGACTCAATGACCCAAATGAATAATAATAAAAAAAAAGGTATAAATAGAAAAGTTGTTAATGTAAATTGAAGAGAAGAACAAAACAAAAAAAAACAATAAATTAATGAATAATAAATTGGAGCGGTTATTTTACACTTACGTAACCAGAACTACCAGTAAGTTGACATTAATTCAACAGGTTACGTCTAGTTAAGTTACCCATTTTATAATTCATTTACCACACTAGGGGCAAGCAATGAATTATACCCTGAAATACCGAGGTGATCACCGGGTGTACAAATAGGGACAGAATGTAAATAAACAATAATAATAAGTAGGATAACTAAAACTAGTACGATACCAAAATTTCCCAGATGGTGGTGGTTCATTCAGTTCACCAGATTAGTCCTGGCCACTGGTTGTGGTCAACTTGTTCGATGACTTGCGTAACCGTCCGATTACTTAGGCTGGTGTCTGTTAGCCTTTTGGTTCAATTTCGGTTACAATTGAACGTCTATTGTTATAACCGTGAGGATATACTCGATGGTAAAGTATAACCCCTCGTGAAAGGAAATACCCTCGTGAAAGGAAATACCCTCGTGAAAGGAAATAACCTCGTCAAAGGAAATACCCTCGTGAAAGGAAATACCCTCGTGAAAGGAAATACCCTCGTGATAGGAAAATACCCTCGTGAAAGGACCCTAAGAGAAAAACTGTTATACACACTGTATTTGTAATTGAACTAATAGCGAAGCACTTCATGAATAAATTGAATTAGAAAATGAAACTATAATGATTAGTTCCCAATAGCAAATTTACTTGATAAAAAAAAACTATAGCTCTTGAAAATTATTTTAATAGAAAAATTGAACATTAAGATATTAATTAATTAAATCAGATTGAATCATAATAAAGCTTTGATATTGATCAAGAAAAACGTGCCCCGAGCCTGCAAAAATTGTTATAAGGTTATGTTTCTTTTACCTGTTGAAATAGGGTTTTTCGCCTCGAAAATCTCTGGAAATCTGGATCGAGGATTGGATCTCCTAGAGAGAGTGAGAATTCTCTACTCCTTAGGGCAGCTTCCAACTAAATTAAATTGAAAAAGTCAGACTCTACTATAAGAAAAAAAACGTGTAAGCAGCTTACCACATTGGAGTTGTAAAAATCCGAATAAATCGGCGAAAATTATAACACTACGAAAACGTAAGGCATGAAGGCAACTAAATGTTATAACTTCAAATGAGAATTTAGGGTCGAAATCCCACAAAGGCGAAGACAATCTTCATAAAGACCCTAATTCTCCAACGTCCAGATGTGAAAAGAAATGTGTTACACCTTCAATTAATAAACTAACCTAACCCAAAGGAAGGAATTCAGACTTAGAGATGATCGAGAACAACGACAAACAACAACAACCAATCGACAGAATTCCCACTTACCAAAAATTGCACACAACAATATAATCCGAGAAAAACGACAACGGCTAATGAATTATGATATTAACAACAAACAATCAACCCATAAAACAATCAAAACTTGAAGAATACAAAATAGAGCAAGTGTTCCGTTTTGAAAATTAGAGAGCTCAAGGAAGAATCGACGAAATACTGAAAACATCACTACTCCACCGCTGGTTGACAGAAATTTTTGACAATCAAAAGTCAAAGAAACGAAATCACAGGGTGCGTTCCAGATATCTCAAAGGACATCGAACCAATGCGCAACTAAACGGGGTACGCTAGAATTTGCGCCGAGATCAATAGCGCTCCATAACCGAACAGTTAGTACGAACGGAGTAGCTCGGTACATCCACCTGAAAACGGTACATCACGATTACGGAACACGACAAACTTAAAGAAGTTATTGACCACTAAGAGTTGAACGCCAAAAAGGCAAAAGGTAAACGCAACAATCAAGGTACAAGGTAAATTCAACCCACAAAAGATAAGCCAACTAACTTCAGGGTAAGGTCAGGTACGGAGTAAGGGAATTAAAACAAAACACAAGGAATTAGGAATAAAAAAAAACTATGATGGACATAGGCTTGCAAGAAATGGTATGACAACCACAAACCTATTCCTCAATGACCTAACATATCCTATTCCTAAAAGACATGCCAGGGTGATGCTAAAATTGCCAGTGAGATGTTACTGGTTAAGGCTACAGACAGTATGGTTTGCCGAGAGTACCATAGCAAGGGGTTTGAATCAATGATTGGTGTTGATTAGCATCGGAAGTTAACCCTTGGTCTGACGGGAGTTTTCCAATATGGTGTTGATGGTAGGGCTACAGACTGTATGGCTAGCCGAGAGTACCATAGCAAGGAATTTTCCTTGGCCTGACGGGAGTTTTCCAATATGGTGTTGATGGTAGGGCTACAGACTGTATGGCTAGCCGAGAGTACCATAGCAAGGAATTTTCCTTGGCCTGACGGGAGTGACATAGCACAAAACAAAAAAAAATTAAAAAAATTACAAAATGACTATCAAACAATACGGTAAGTAATCAACAATAAAATAAAATAAGAATAAAGATAATTAATTATACACAGGGATTCGTAATACCTGTTACCCAAAAGTAATTTAAAAAAAAATAAACAAATAAAAATTTAAAGATAGAACTTGAAATTTGATTCTATGCACTCAAAACAGCCAAAAGAAAAGTGAATTAAATTTTCTTTCAAAGAAACGGCTGCCCCACGTTGGGCGCCAATTAATTTGCCACGCTTTTTCGCTGATTAAGAAAAAAAAATAAATTTAGAAAAATAAATTTAAAAAAAAAATTAAAGTCGAGAATAAAAAAATTAAAAAAAAGTAAAATAAAAATAATGAAAATAAAAATAATTGAATGAAGAACTTGAGATTGTAAGACTGAAGGTCGAAGTGCGTGCAAATTAAGCCCTAGCTCAGAACTAAATATTTCGGAGAGTAGGGGTGGGTTTTAGTTTTGGGCGCCACCGACTCTGAACAGATGAGTCGGACTCTCCAGGATGGTATCTGGCTTCAGGTCCTCACAATCCAAATAATAATTAATAAAAAAAAATAAAAATATTAGCAAAACCAGGCTGTGTGCATAAAACCAAATAAAAGTCAAGATATCAAGTGCTACAGTCGTTTAATCACCAAATAGTCGCAGTCCACAATGAACAATAATTTGAATTTAAGAGGAAAAAAAAATAATAATAATCAAGTAAATGCAAGCAATAAGTAATTAACAAAATGACAAGCAAATGTAAGTAGTAATTAATAAAATGACCTTGTCATGAAATGTCAACCAACAAATACAGAAATGCGATACTATAGTCATGAAGCGTTAACTAACAAATACAGAAATGCAATAACTATAGTCATGAAGTTAAATTTAAATACAAACATGTCATTGAGACTCAATGACCCAAATGAATAATAATAAAAAAAAAGGTATAAATAGAAAAGTTGTTAATGTAAATTGAAGAGAAGAACAAAACAAAAAAAAACAATAAATTAATGAATAATAAATTGGAGCGGTTATTTTACACTTACGTAACCAGAACTACCAGTAAGTTGACATTAATTCAACAGGTTACGTCTAGTTAAGTTACCCATTTTATAATTCATTTACCACACTAGGGGCAAGCAATGAATTATACCCTGAAATACCGAGGTGATCACCGGGTGTACAAATAGGGACAGAATGTAAATAAACAATAATAATAAGTAGGATAACTAAAACTAGTACGATACCAAAATTTCCCAGATGGTGGTGGTTCATTCAGTTCACCAGATTAGTCCTGGCCACTGGTTGTGGTCAACTTGTTCGATGACTTGCGTAACCGTCCGATTACTTAGGCTGGTGTCTGTTAGCCTTTTGGTTCAATTTCGGTTACAATTGAACGTCTATTGTTATAACCGTGAGGATATACTCGATGGTAAAGTATAACCCCTCGTGAAAGGAAATACCCTCGTGAAAGGAAATACCCTCGTGAAAGGAAATAACCTCGTCAAAGGAAATACCCTCGTGAAAGGACCCTAAGAGAAAAACTGTTATACACACTGTATTTGTAATTGAACTAATAGCGAAGCACTTCATGAATAAATTGAATTAGAAAATGAAACTATAATGATTAGTTCCCAATAGCAAATTTACTTGATAAAAAAAAACTATAGCTCTTGAAAATTATTTTAATAGAAAAATTGAACATTAAGATATTAATTAATTAAATCAGATTGAATCATAATAAAGCTTTGATATTGATCAAGAAAAACGTGCCCCGAGCCTGCAAAAATTGTTATAAGGTTATGTTTCTTTTACCTGTTGAAATAGGGTTTTTCGCCTCGAAAATCTCTGGAAATCTGGATCGAGGATTGGATCTCCTAGAGAGAGTGAGAATTCTCTACTCCTTAGGGCAGCTTTCAACTAAATTAAATTGAAAAAGTCAGACTCTACTATAAGAAAAAAAACGTGTAAGCAGCTTACCACATTGGAGTTGTAAAAATCCGAATAAATCGGCGAAAATTATAACACTACGAAAACGTAAGGCATGAAGGCAACTAAATGTTATAACTTCAAATGAGAATTTAGGGTCGAAATCCCACAAAGGCGAAGACAATCTTCATAAAGACCCTAATTCTCCAACGTCCAGATGTGAAAAGAAATGTGTTACACCTTCAATTAATAAACTAACCTAACCCAAAGGAAGGAATTCAGACTTAGAGATGATCGAGAACAACGACAAACAACAACAACCAATCGACAAAATTCCCACTTACCAAAAATTGCACACAACAATATAAACTGAGAAAAATAACAACGGCTGATGAATAATGATATCAACAACCAATAATTATCCCATAAAACAATCAAAACTTGAAGAATACAAAATAGAGTAAATGTTCCGTTTTCAAAATTAGAGAGCTCAAGGAAGAATCGACGAAATACTGAAAACATCACTACTCCACCGCTGGTTGACAGAAATTTTTGACAATCAAAAGTCAAAGAAACGAAATCAAAGGGTGTGGTGCGTTCAAGATGTCTCAAAGAACATCGAACCAATGCGCGACTAAACGGGGTACGCTAGAATTTGCGCCGAGATCAATAGCGCTCCATAACCGAACAGTCAGTACGAACGGTACACCCACTTGAACACGGGTCATCATGATTACGGAACACAACCCACGAAATATTTTTGACACATGAATTATTTTTGTTATGAAACAGATGATCGAATTTAAAATCAAAATCAAAATATTGCCTTGTTTTGCTTTAGAATTGAATTAAAATATGGATTAAAATGAGGAAAAAACCATTACAGCAAATAGAATTTGACTATGGAAAATTAGAAAATTTACAGGATCTACAACCGTTGAGATTATTGATGAAATTTTATAGAGAAAATGTTGACAAATTTAAGGAAATCTTGAATATAAAATTGAAAGTAGGTAAGAATCATTTATGCAATTTTGGCCTGTTACAACTCCCCCTCTCCTACGATAGGAGGGAAAGTTAGAAAGAAACTTTTCCGACGATAATCTAAGCAAACTCGAGAACTAAGGTACTATAAAGAATGTAAAATATATGTATTTAAAATTTAAACTTAAATGAATTCAAAATGACTATCAGGATACAACAATTAAGAAGGTAGATAATAAGAAAGGTACGAAACGAACATCTACTTACTTTGCCTCGAAAAACACAACGATAAGATAAAAGATAAGGTAACTGAAGTCAACGAAGCTAAAGGCTTTCAACACACATGGAGTTGTAAAAATCCGAATAAATCGGCGAAAATTATAACACTACGAAAACGTAAGGCATAAAGGCAACTAAAATGTTATAATTTCAAATGAGAATTTAGGGTCGAAATCCCACAAAGGCGAAGACAATCTTCATAAAAACCCTAATTCTCCAACATCCAGATGTGAAAGTCAACGAAGCTAAAGGTAAAGGCAAAAATAAGCAAAGTCGTGAAGGAAAGAAAAGGGAAGAAATAAAGGAAAGAAAAGAAGTTATTGACCACTAAGAGTTGAACGCCAAAAAGGCAAAAGGTAAACGCAACAATCAAGGTACAAGGTAAATTCAACCCACAAAAGATAAGCCAACTAACTTCAGGGTAAGGTCAGGTACGGAGTAAGGGAATTAAAACAAAACACAAGGAATTAGGAATAAAAAAAAACTATGATGGACATAGGCTTGCAAGAAATGGTATGACAACCACAAACCTATTCCTCAATGACCTAACATATCCTATTCCTAAAAGACATGCCAGGGTGATGCTAAAATTGCCAGTGAGATGTTACTGGTTAAGGCTACAGACAGTATGGTTTGCCGAGAGTACCATAGCAAGGGGTTTGAATCAATGATTGGTGTTGATTAGCATCGGAAGTTAACCCTTGGTCTGACGGGAGTTTTCCAATATGGTGTTGATGGTAGGGCTACAGACTGTATGGCTAGCCGAGAGTACCATAGCAAGGAATTTTCCTTGGCCTGACGGAAGTTTTCCAATATGATGTTGATGGTAGGGCTACAGACTGTATGGCTAGCCGAGAGTACCATAGCAAGGAATTTTCCTTGGCCTGACGGGGTGACATAAAGAAAAGGGAAGGGAAATGATTAAAAAAAAAAATCAGTTGATTACTCAATATCTGAATGATTGGTAGTTGGATCAAGGAATGGTTTGAGCTCCTGTACATGCCAGACACCCTTCGAGTTACCATGATCGTCCTGTAGTTCATACGACCAAGATCCACATTTACGCTTTATAGAAAATGGACCAACATACTGTGGTGCTAACTTAGCAGTGATGTAATTAGCAGCATCAGAAAGGATTTTATTCTTTCGCCAAACCTTATCACCTGGATCAAAAGTTACAGGACGCCTACGAAGATTGTACCTATTAGCATTCTGGGTCCTTGCGGATTTAATTTTGCTTTCGATTTGCTTGTACAATTTCACAAAACCTTCCTGTCGGGTCTTCAGATGAATATCCAAATTGGGTAAAGTGTGTGGAAGTTGGATGGAATTGTCGTTGCCATACAAATGATGCTCTCTGCCAAACAAAACGAAATATGGACTATACCCAGTAACTTCGCTCGGTGAGGTACGAATAGCGCAACCAATCTCTTGGAGATGTTCGTCCCAAGATCTGTGATCTTCTTGACGCACATAGGTACGCAACATAGTCTTAATGACACGGTTATGACGTTCTGTGGGATTTGCACGGGGATTGTAGTTGGCTGTATAGAATATATGGGTCTTATAGCGTTGACACAAGGCCTGAAACTCCTTCGACTTCATCTGAACACCATTGTCACAGGTCAAAAATTTGGGAGCACCAAAAAGTAGAAAGAAATTCTCTACATGTTCAACTAGAGATTTGGCCTTAGCGGCACGACATGGATACAGGAAAACTGACTTACTGAAATAGTCTGAGATGACAAGAATGTAACAATGTCCCTTTTTAGAACGAGGTAAGGGTCCTATATAATCAAGGCTTATTGACTGAAATGGTTCAGTGATGACTGGTCTTTCTCCCATTAATCCTGCAGGTTTCACCTGTTCAACCTTACTCTGAGCGCAATAACGACAAGACTTGATGTAGCGAACTATGTCGGCTTTCATCTTGGGCCAGAAATAGTTTTGACGGATTTTGCCAAAGGTCTTGAAAACACCAACATGACCAGAGGTTGGAATGTCATGACAGCGATTTAGAATTTCGGACCTTTTATCCTTCGGAACTACCACTTTCCATTCTTCGGATGGAGAAGAAAGTTCAGAGAAAGGAGTCTTGAGGAATTTATAAAGGATGCCACCTTGCACACGCCACAAAGGAAATTTCAGAGGATTTTTCTGGATTCTCTGGATCATAGAAAGATACCATTTATCAGTAGTGTTGGAATTAAAATCAGGTTGAGTGAAAATTTGAATGGACTCGATGGAAATGGGGACGGATCTGGAAAGAAAATCAGGGACAATATGATCTTTGCCTTTGCGATGGATTAAATCAAAATCAAATTGTTGCAAACGAAGTTGCCAACGACCCAAGCGACCTTGAGGATCCTTCAACCTATGTAACCATAAGAGAGAGGCATGGTCAGTTATGACAGTGAAGTGGACATGGTCTAAATAATGACGAAGTTTCTCAACGCTCCAGATTACTGCCAAGCATTCCTTTTCAGTAACCGAAAGTTTCATTTCCTGTCTGGAAAGAGACCGAGAAAGATAGCAGATGACCTTTTCATCTTCGCCAAATTTCTGGGAAAGGACGGCTCCAAGTCCGAAAGATGATGCATCCGTATGCAAATAAAATGGCTTCTCAAAATCGGGAGCTGTCAAAACAGGGGCTGTGACTAAAGATTCCTTCAAGGCAGTGAAGGAGTTTTGACATTCTGTGGTCCAGTTCCACTTGACGTTTTTTTTGGTGAGATTCAGAATAGGCGATAACAAAGAGGAAAAATCAGGAACAAATCGACGATACCAGGAGGCAGTTCCTATGAAACGACGGACTTCATTGATATTTTGAGGCGGAAGAAGATTGACGATGGCCTCTACTTTTTCGGGATCAGGACGAAGACCCTTACGGTCAACCAAATAACCTAGATACTTTAATTCTGGTTGGCAGAAATTACACTTCTCCATGGAAACGACGAGACCAGCCTCGCGCAGTCTATCAAAGACAATTCCCAAGAGTTTAAGATGATCCGAGAAGGAGTTGGAAAGGATCACGATATCATCCAGATATACCATAACATTCGGCTCGAGTTCAGGGCCTAAAATAGTGTCGACTATGCGTTGCCAGGTTGCAGGGGCATTAGATAAACCAAAAGGCATCCTCCTAAACTGGAATAAACCTCTTCCAGGAACAGTGAAAGCTGTGTACTCGCGGGAATTTTCGGCTAAAGGGACTTGCCAGAAAGCTGATTTTATATCAATCGAGCTGATGTATCGAGTGCTACGTAAATTGTCCAGGATTGAAGATATGTAGGGAATTGGATAGGCATCTTTTTTCGTCTGAAGATTGAGTTTGCGAAAATCGATGCAGAACCTGAACTTTCCATCTTTTTTCCTAACCAAGCACACAGGGCTTGACCAAGGGCTATTTGATCGCTCAATGACACCAAGACGCAACATTTCCTCAACTTCATCATCTATGACTTGTTGTTTGTATGGGGAAACGGGGTAGTACCTTTGTTTGATTGGTCTTGTGCCAGCCTCGAGAATGATCTCATGTTCGGCGACCTTACAGTAACCCAAGCCAGAATCTATTTGAGACATTTTGTCCTTGACCAAGGCATCTAAAGCTTGTCGCTCAGAAGGATTCAAGTGTTCGATAGCTTGAACATTACAAATTTGTGTCAGTTCTTGGGCTTCGGAAAAATGCCAAACACTTTGACTCATATCAGGAATGATCTCCATTGATTTCCAAAAATCTATACCCAAAATTAGCTTGTGAGAAAGTTCAGGGAGTACTAAAACGTCAATGATCTTGGTTTTGTCCATTAAAGTAATGGGAACCTGAATATAACCAATGGTATCACATACTTGGCCATTAGCTACAGTGCACGGATTATGTTGTTTAATGAGTTTGAACCCAAGGCTTAAAAGAACTTCGTACCCAGGTAATCCGACAAGAGTTCTACTAGCACCAGAGTCTAATAACCCAAGCAAGGAAAATCCCATAATCTGAACTTTAAGGTAAGGACGTTGGTCTCCATGAGCATGCGAAATGATGTAATCTAGAAGGATTTTATTCGGAAAGACTGAATGATTGGTCGTTATACTAAAAGCATGGGAGGATATAGCACGACCTAACGATTCCTCCGAGGCTCGTTTCCCGAACACTTAGTGCAGTTCCTGACTGTCACACCAGGGTTACCACATCGATAGCAGTGTGTCTTTCGAGGTTCAGTACAATTACGATTCAAATGACCACTCCTTTGACAATTCCAGCATTTGAGGTTTGCTCGACCAGAATCCTGTTGGGGTGAAATTTCATCGACAGGGTAAGTTAGGGTACTTGGAGATTCAGTGCTCGAAGAAGGTTCACTGACTGCTAAGAACGCGAAGTCGGGTTCAACAAACTGTTGACGCTTCCTAGAAGGTGGAACGTAATGCTCAACCCGATACTTTTTAGTCTCCAACTTAAGACATTCTTGCTCAAGTTCCTCAAGAGAAGTGACAACTGGAAGTTGGGTGGTGTAGAAAGGGGACAAGTTACGAGATAAAATGTCCAACTGTGTTTCCGGTGTCAATCCATCGTAACGCCTAAACAAAGCCTGCATACATGAAAGGTAATCGACAATACTTTCTGAGGTATCCTGGGTGCGCTCTAAAATTTCCCTGAAAAGTCTAGGACGGTAATCGGGTGGTTCGAAGTGACGTCGAAGCAACTCACACAAGGTTCTCCAGCTATCGAATCTGTCACGGTTTGCTCTATACCAATTTAGAGCTTTGCCTGAGAATAAGTCTATGGCACAATCAAAGAGTTGGTTTTCCGTGACACGACGAGACTGACTTAATTCGGCCACTCTCTCCAAGAAGTTATGGACAGATAATTTGTGGTCACCAGAAAATTTGAGATTCCACTTCTCTAGATTTGGGGCTTTGGAGTTGTTAGGCAGAAATGATACTTGTGGAGGAAATCGATGGTGGGTGGAGTTATGCACTGGAGAAGATACATGAAATTCATCAGCATCAAGCTGTCGACTAAGTTCAGGATCAGCTTTAACAACGCTCTCTAAATGATCTAAAGCAGCCAAAACGTCAATGAGGAGTTCAGTCCTCTCGGACTGTTCTTCCGTTGACAAAATAGAATCAGGTATTCGTTTTACCCGCTCAAGCAAATGAACTAATCGTGACTGGGTGGAAATGAATTTATTTTGACTGGCCTCACCTGAGATGGTGGGAATGACAGTATTAGCTTCGTCAAGGAATTGCCTAATGTGAACTTTCTCATCACTGAAGTTAAGGGAATATGGGGCAAAAGAACATGCACCAGACTTTTCCAATTTTAAAAGTGGTCGCAATATAGACCTTAATTCGTCCACAGTCTTGGCATCACTAACTGAGACACCTCGAACAGTAATCTCATGAATGAGCATTTCCTTTTTAAGGTACGAGATAGTCATTTTGTAATCCATTTTGTCTAACAATCAATACGGTAAGTAATCAACAATAAAATAAAATAAGAATAAAGATAATTAATTATACACAGGGATTCGTAATACCTGTTACCCAAAAGTAATTTAAAAAAAAATAAACAAATAAAAATTTAAAGATAGAACTTGAAATTTGATTCTATGCACTCAAAACAGCCAAAAGAAAAGTGAATTAAATTTTCTTTCAAAGAAACGGCTGCCCCACGTTGGGCGCCAATTAATTTGCCACGCTTTTTCGCTGATTAAGAAAAAAAAATAAATTTAGAAAAATAAATTTAAAAAAAAAATTAAAGTCGAGAATAAAAAAATTAAAAAAAAGTAAAATAAAAATAATGAAAATAAAAATAATTGAATGAAGAACTTGAGATTGTAAGACTGAAGGTCGAAGTGCGTGCAAATTAAGCCCTAGCTCAGAACTAAATATTTCGGAGAGTAGGGGTGGGTTTTAGTTTTGGGCGCCACCGACTCTGAACAGATGAGTCGGACTCTCCAGGATGGTATCTGGCTTCAGGTCCTCACAATCCAAATAATAATTAATAAAAAAAAATAAAAATATTAGCAAAACCAGGCTGTGTGCATAAAACCAAATAAAAGTCAAGATATCAAGTGCTACAGTCGTTTAATCACCAAATAGTCGCAGTCCACAATGAACAATAATTTGAATTTAAGAGGAAAAAAAAATAATAATAATCAAGTAAATGCAAGCAATAAGTAATTAACAAAATGACAAGCAAATGTAAGTAGTAATTAATAAAATGACCTTGTCATGAAATGTCAACCAACAAATACAGAAATGCGATACTATAGTCATGAAGCGTTAACTAACAAATACAGAAATGCAATAACTATAGTCATGAACAGTTAAATTTAAATACAAACATGTCATTGAGACTCAATGACCCAAATGAATAATAATAAAAAAAAAGGTATAAATAGAAAAGTTGTTAATGTAAATTGAAGAGAAGAACAAAACAAAAAAAAACAATAAATTAATGAATAATAAATTGGAGCGGTTATTTTACACTTACGTAACCAGAACTACCAGTAAGTTGACATTAATTCAACAGGTTACGTCTAGTTAAGTTACCCATTTTATAATTCATTTACCACACTAGGGGCAAGCAATGAATTATACCCTGAAATACCGAGGTGATCACCGGGTGTACAAATAGGGACAGAATGTAAATAAACAATAATAATAAGTAGGATAACTAAAACTAGTACGATACCAAAATTTCCCAGATGGTGGTGGTTCATTCAGTTCACCAGATTAGTCCTGGCCACTGGTTGTGGTCAACTTGTTCGATGACTTGCGTAACCGTCCGATTACTTAGGCTGGTGTCTGTTAGCCTTTTGGTTCAATTTCGGTTACAATTGAACGTCTATTGTTATAACCGTGAGGATATACTCGATGGTAAAGTATAACCCCTCGTGAAAGGAAATACCCTCGTGAAAGGAAATACCCTCGTGAAAGGAAATAACCTCGTCAAAGGAAATACCCTCGTGAAAGGACCCTAAGAGAAAAACTGTTATACACACTGTATTTGTAATTGAACTAATAGCGAAGCACTTCATGAATAAATTGAATTAGAAAATGAAACTATAATGATTAGTTCCCAATAGCAAATTTACTTGATAAAAAAAAACTATAGCTCTTGAAAATTATTTTAATAGAAAAATTGAACATTAAGATATTAATTAATTAAATCAGATTGAATCATAATAAAGCTTTGATATTGATCAAGAAAAACGTGCCCCGAGCCTGCAAAAATTGTTATAAGGTTATGTTTCTTTTACCTGTTGAAATAGGGTTTTTCGCCTCGAAAATCTCTGGAAATCTGGATCGAGGATTGGATCTCCTAGAGAGAGTGAGAATTCTCTACTCCTTAGGGCAGCTTTCAACTAAATTAAATTGAAAAAGTCAGACTCTACTATAAGAAAAAAAACGTGTAAGCAGCTTACCACATTGGAGTTGTAAAAATCCGAATAAATCGGCGAAAATTATAACACTACGAAAACGTAAGGCATGAAGGCAACTAAATGTTATAACTTCAAATGAGAATTTAGGGTCGAAATCCCACAAAGGCGAAGACAATCTTCATAAAGACCCTAATTCTCCAACGTCCAGATGTGAAAAGAAATGTGTTACACCTTCAATTAATAAACTAACCTAACCCAAAGGAAGGAATTCAGACTTAGAGATGATCGAGAACAACGACAAACAACAACAACCAATCGACAAAATTCCCACTTACCAAAAATTGCACACAACAATATAAACTGAGAAAAATAACAACGGCTGATGAATAATGATATCAACAACCAATAATTATCCCATAAAACAATCAAAACTTGAAGAATACAAAATAGAGTAAATGTTCCGTTTTCAAAATTAGAGAGCTCAAGGAAGAATCGACGAAATACTGAAAACATCACTACTCCACCGCTGGTTGACAGAAATTTTTGACAATCAAAAGTCAAAGAAACGAAATCAAAGGGTGTGGTGCGTTCAAGATGTCTCAAAGAACATCGAACCAATGCGCGACTAAACGGGGTACGCTAGAATTTGCGCCGAGATCAATAGCGCTCCATAACCGAACAGTCAGTACGAACGGTACACCCACTTGAACACGGGTCATCATGATTACGGAACACAACCCACGAAATATTTTTGACACATGAATTATTTTTGTTATGAAACAGATGATCGAATTTAAAATCAAAATCAAAATATTGCCTTGTTTTACTTTAGAATTGAATTAAAATATGGATTAAAATGAGGAAAAAACCATTACAGCAAATAGAATTTGACTATGGAAAATTAGAAAATTTACAGGATCTACAACCGTTGAGATTATTGATGAAATTTTATAGAGAAAATGTTGACAAATTTAAGGAAATCTTGAATATAAAATTGAAAGTAGGTAAGAATCATTTATGCAATTTTGGCCTGTTACATATTGTGAAAATGAACTATTTCCCAAAAATAGAAAAATCCACGGTAAAAATTGAAAAAATAAGAGCACTATTCTCTAGATAATCGATCAAAGAATGTTTATGCCAAATTTCAGCAAATTCTGATGTGCCGATTTTTCTTGTAGTCTAAAACCGATTTTGGACTAAAATTACAGATATTTTGGCAAATATAGTTCAGGCTATTTTTCGAAGATGGCGCCACCAGTCAATTCGTGATGTTATAATTAGGCGTTTTCGAAAACCCCGAACCGTTGGAGCAGCAGCTGATGTAGGTTGTTCAGCGTTTCCAAAAAAGCCTATTGACAACAGAACCTCTTTCTCACCTTGTGTATTTGTTTTGTTTTTTATTATTGGTTTATAAAATAATAGGCACAAAGCATGCTGTGCCATTAGTTTCCATTGAATATAAATAAAGTATCTATTTTACGTACCTAGGTATACATAAAAAAATTGGATCGTGTTTTGTAGGACAAAATGTCTTTGAAAAAATAAAAAGCTTCAATAATAATTATTAAAATTTATTTACCAAAGGTGGAAAGTGCTAAAATTAGAGTTTTTCCTTTGTGTTCTTACATATTAGTGCAATAATAATATCCACCAATGCAGAAGAGCATTCAATTTAGGTATCTGGCGATTTGCATTTCTTTTACTAGCTCTTGGATCTTTTACCAATATCTGAAATTGTGTAAGACTCCTGGTAAGACTATTTTTTTATTATTCCTCCGAGTATTCCTCTATTTGTAAACCCATTCATGTGCCAATTGCTTCCTGAAAATCTCATAGGTACCTACCACAACTAAACATACCTCAAAAACAAGCTCTACAACAAAACATCACTTTTACAGGGTAGAACAAAATTTGAAGTCATACCAGGCCAGGCATGGAAATACAAATCCCTCAGTAATCCCATTAGCCAATTGGTGCGAACTGAGTGAAAGAAGTTGCACTGATTCTGCAAATTGAGATCGCTATAATATTTAAAATGCTCCACTGTAAAAATGTATAGCTACTACTGCTATGTGTTTGCTTGATATATCACCAGTGAATGAAAACACTGTTTTACTAATAACTCGGTTTAATTCTGGGCACTGAACATACAAATAAATCGAAATACTTTATTTTGTTAACAACAACACGATATCATAATTGCGCGGCAAGAAGCTGACTAGAAGTAAACAACAACCTGGGACAGCTGTCTTCTGTCACGTCACGTCAGGCCGCCAGGGTTGTACACAATAGTTGAGCCATCCAGGGTTGAACACAACGGACTCGCGGAACAATGACGCCACATCTACTCCCCTCCCAGTGACGAAGCCACTTGTGGGAGGAACGAAACCTTCTTTTTTGAGTAAGTGCGAAGAGGGCGGTCCATGGTGAAGGATGACGCTGGGTGATTCTCCAGGGTGGATGAAACGGTATCGGGTTTAAGGGTGTAGGCTGGCTTCAGGGCGTCCACAGAGACAGTCTTCTCAACGCCATTGATTCGAATGCTGTACACTCGGTCATTTATTCTCTTGACGACTTCATGCGGGCCAGTGTAGGGCGGTTCGAGCGGGCGACGAACAGAGTCCACTCGGCGGAAGACATGACTGCAAGTTGCGAGGTCCTTGAGGATGAAGCAGCGAGATTTGATATGGTGAGCCGTAGGTGTTGGGCGGACTTTCCTGATGTGGTCCCGGTATTTTTCGAGGAAGACTTGGGGATCAGCTGGGGGTGACTCAGAAGTGAAGAATTCACCAGGTATACGCAGGGGTGTCCCATAAAGGAGCTCCGCTGGTGAGGCATTCAGGTCTTCTTTCAGGCACGTACGCAGACCCAGAAGAACGGTCGGAAGCACTTCCGTCCAGGGCGTGGGTGCTTGACACATAAGGGCTGCCTTCAAAGTCCTATGGAAGCGCTCTACGATGCCATTGGATTGCGGGTGATAGGGCGTGGTGTGGATTACCCGCGCTCCTACAAGGCGTGCAAGAGCCGAAAATAGTGAAGATTCAAATTGCGTGCCCTGGTCAGTTGTGATGGATAGTGGCGTTCCGTAGTTGCAAATCCAATTGACATAGAGAGCAGACGAGACGGTGTCAGCTTCCATGTTCTGGAGGGGTACTGCAACAGGCCATCTAGAAAATCGATCAATTATGGTTAAGCAGTAACGAAATTTGTTGACTGGTGGTAAAATGATGAGGTCTAGGTGAATATGCTCGAATCTGTTGTCAGGTACGGTGATGTGCTGTGGTGCGAGACGATTGTGTCGTTGAATTTTGGATTTTTGACACTGAATGCATTGGCGGGACCACTGGAGGGCGTCCTTCTTGATTCCAGGCCAAACAAATTTTTCTTTGAGGCTTCGAGCAGTGACTCGGCCGCTGGGGTGTGCCAAACCATGCACAACATCAAAAGCTTTGCGTCGGAGACTTGTCGGAATGTAGGGTCTGATGCGATCTGAAGAGATATCGCAGAGGACGTTGGCGTTTTCAATAACAAGCTGTTGCAGATTGAGCGATGATTCTTGTGGTGTATCTTGGTCTTCAAGCTGTGCGGCTTCGATGGCTTTAGGAGACAGTGACGTTGGCATGGAGATAGCGTTAATACGAGACAGGGCGTCAGCAACGGCGTTGTGTTCTCCCTTGACATAGACGATTTCTGTGCTGAATTGTGAAATAAAGTCCAGTTGATGGAGCTGTCTGGGGGATGCTTTTTCAGCGCGCTGAGCAAAGGCGTATACCAGTGGGCGATGATCAGTTTTGATGATGAACTGGCGTCCTTCCAGCTGGTGACGAAAGAACTTTATTGCAGCGAAAATCGCTAGCAGCTCGCGATCGTAGGTGCTGTATCGCGTTTCGGTGGGACTCAACTTGCGGGAAAAAAAACCTATGGGCTTCCAGCAGTCGTCGATCAGCTGTTCAAGTGCAGCTCCAATGGCGAAGTCCGAGGCATCAGTGACGAGTGCGAGACTTGCAGAGGGTGAGATGAAGCTGGTACAAGTCGCTTTGACAATGCTTTCTACACAGTCTTGGTAGGCCTTCTCTGAGCTGGGTGTCCAAGGGATGGGCCGTTTGTCTTTTTTCTTGGCACCCTTCATAAATGCATTGAGAGGGGCTTGAAGTTCAGCGGCCTTTGGAATACAGCGACGGTAATAATTGAGCATTCCCAAAAACTTACGAAGGTCAGAGATGGTCTCTGGCTTGGGGTAAGAAGCGATGGCTTGGATCTTGGAATCAGGTGGTTTGTATCCGAGCTTGTTGATGGAGTAGCCGAGGTACATAACTTCTGACTTGTTGATTTGGCACTTGCTGAGGTTGATAGTGAGTTTGTTCTCACGCAGTACATTAAAGATTTTGCGTAGATGTTGCAGATGTTCCTCATGGGAATCCGAGAACACTATCAAGTCATCAATGTAGCATGCTGCGAAGTCAATACCACGGAGAAGGTTGTCCATATGACGTTGAAATGTCTGAGTGGCATTGCGCAGGCCTGGAGGCATACCCAGAAACTCAAAAAGCCCAAAAGGAGTAGTTATCGCTGTTTTGGGTATGTCCTCTGGTGCTACAGGAATTTGGTGGTAAGCTCGAACCAGGTCAATGACAGTGAAGACACTTTTCCCATGCAGCCGCTGAAAGATGTCTTCTGGTAGTGGTATGGGGTACCGATCTGGCACAGTCTGGGAATTGAGCCTCCTAAAATCACCTGTGGAACGCCATCCACCTTGCTTTTTCTGGACCATGTGTAGAGGACTGGCCCATGGACTGCTGGAGGGACGGATAACAGCATGATGCAACAGGAGGTCGAAATCCTCTTTAGCAATCTTTAGTTTCTCTGAGTTTAGCCGACGTGGACGGTCATTGACTGGCGGTCCAGTGGTGACTATGTGGTGATGAGTTCCTGTAGGGGCGTCCACTGATGGGGCTGACCTTGGACGGGTGATGTCAATAAACTCTTCCAGCAACTTGCTATAGGGTTGACTGAGTGTAGGAGGTGCATATTCTGCATTATTGACAGTGGAAACAGTATGAAGTTCGGTTTCATGCATTTCAGCAGGATAAGACAGTGAGGTGAGAGAGTCCAGAAGGCGCTTGTGCTTTAAATCAGGAAGGAGGCCATGATGTGAAAGCAAGTCGGCACCTATGATTGCTGATTTGACGTCTGCAATGATAAATGCCCACTTGAAGGATCTGCGGAGTCCAAAATTGAGGTTAAGAAAGTGTTGACCATACGTTTTGATAACTGTTGCATTGGCTGCATATAGCATGAGGTCAGCAGGCAGAAGTTTTCGTTGAAAGAAGCTTCTTGGAATCAAGGATACAACGGAACCACTGTCGATAAGGAACTTCATGCCAGTGACCTTGTCTATGACGTGCAGGCGACTTTCTTTAGATGGGAGGCAGGTGCTGTTGACATTGCTGTCGCTTACCACCTGAACAGGCGACAGCATATTTAGTTTTCCTGGCGCGGAGATGCTAGTGGCAGCTGAGACACATTTTTGGGCCCGGGCACCGAATTTTCGATGATATCGGCATTCTCCAGAAGTGACAGAACGCTCACGTGATTGTCGACTGGTAGAGGTGAGACTCTGTCTGATGGCAGAAGTGAGGTCCTTCTGAGCAATGGTTAGTTCTGTGATGGCTTGTCTGAGTTCGTTCAGCTCGGAGGCTACTGAAGAACCATGTCCATGCTGGCGAGAGCTCTGGTTGACGGCCATGATACTGCCACCAGGGATGTTTGTCATGAGCTCATCAGCTGCAGCAGCTAGTTCGTTAAGTGAATTGGCCTTGAAAATTTTCAGCAAGTGCTGAATGCTGACAGGCAGAAGGGCCAGCCATCGTATGCGGAGCACGTCTTCTGAAGCACGATTGCCGGCAAGGGCTCGCATTTCACGAAGCAACTGTGAGGGTTTTCGGTCACCTAGTTCTAGATCAGTGAGCAGTTTGTGCATCTGAGAGTCTTCGGAGGCTGTTAGTCTACTTATTAGGTTAGACTTGAGATTTTGGTACTTATCTTGAGGTGGTGGAGCCTTCAAGATGTCTGCAACTTCCGTGATTGTGTCCGGGTCCAGTAATTTTACCAATTGATAGTACTTGGTGCTATCGGACTGTATACGGTGGGCTTGAAAGACTGATTCAATCTGCAGGAACCATAGGTCTGGATGAGAACGCCAAAAGGGTGGCAGATTGCAGTTGTAAACTGCGTCAATGGCATAACTCTGCTGCTGGTTGAGCATCATGGGGGCTGGCAACGAATTTACTACTGGTTGGGCATATGCTTGCTGATAGCTCACCGGGTGATTTGTTGGATTAAAATGCACCGCGGGATCAAATGCTGTACTGCCGTGAGGGCCACAAGGTTGAGGCATAGGAATACTCACTGACGAACTCCTGTCTGGTTGCTGGTTGGTAAAAGAGCTGTTTGCAGCCAATTGTTGATCAGGATCTACTGAGCAGTCGAAATTGCTTTGCATCTTGATTTTTTTAGTAGTCAGACACGTCTTTTAGGTTAGAGGCCGAGTGGTACGCGGAGATATATCACGTCGGGGTCACCAGTTATAGCTACTACTGCTATGTGTTTGCTTGATATATCACCAGCGAATGAAAACACTGTTTTACTAATAACTCGGTTTAATTCTGGGCACTGAACATACAAATAAATCGAAATACTTTATTTTGTTAACAACAACAACACGATATCATAATTGCGCGGCAACAAGCTGACTAGAAGTAAACAACAACCTGGGACAGCTGTCTTCTGTCACGTCACGTCAGGCCGCCAGGGTTGTACACAATAGTTGAGCCATCCAGGGTTGAACACAACGGACTCGCGGAACAATGACGCCACAAATGCTTTCATCTTGGCGCCATCTATAAATTTTTTTTAGAACTAAAATATAATTTGAAGGGGGGGCCGTTGTGGCCTTAAAATAAATATGTAAATATGTATTTCATTTATTAATGGGAGTAGAAAAAATAGTGTATGCAACTCTCATGTAATGGCCATTAATACACTCGCATGTTATATACGAATCCTACATGCTCGTGTATTAATGCCTATCATTACATGATCATTGCATAATATACTATTAACTTATCTTATTATTGCACCACAATTTTTTTTGCTTAAAGGGGTGTGCGCCAAAAATTAAAGTTTTAGTGTAAAAAAATCTAAGAATAACTGTTCAAACCTCGTTATTCTACGATAAACCATCGCTGAGATATACCGCTTTAAAGTGTGGACGTCGCTCTCGTGACGTCACGAAAACTTCGTCCAGCCGCGCTCCGGATTGTTAATTTGATTGTTCCCGGCACGCGTGAGTGGTTTTTGTTTAGATTATTGCAGGTAACACAGGAGAAACATATGTAAATTTAATTAACTCCACTTTCTCGTGCGTGGCTTGAGCTTTCGTGACGTCATAGGGTGAGATGCGGTACCTTCATAGAGCCATATCTGCGGTATTATTTGTCATAGAGGGGTGCGGATTTCACTGTTATTCTTAGATTTTTTTTCTCTTTTTTTTGAGATTAAGTTGTTTTTTTGGCGCACACCCCCTTTAATAGCATTCTTACTTAAAATGCTGTTTAAATCATAGCTGTTGTACTAGTTTGACCATACTTCTTACTTCATGATCAAACTAAAATTTAATTTTAAAATAAAAACTTTTTTTGCTTCTCCTGAAGAATTCACATATTGTTGCTTATCCCCTTCTTGCACCAGGGTCTTCAATTGGTATCATAGCAGCTCCACCGTGAGTGCTACCAAGTGATTATTTTAAAAATGGCTCAAATACGAAGAAATAAAATCTATACTGCATCTTTTGCAGATTCTATCGGACGTGTCATTCTTTCATCTCATAATTTTAATTTCTAATGTCTTCGAGCATGATAACAAATGTTGGTCTTCATTTTGAGACTATTCTTCTATTCTTTGAGATGTCTTCGGACGCAGGAAGCGTCCGAAGACATCTTAAAAGACTGTTAAAGCTATAATAAATATTTATCATACCAAACTAACACCTGTTGTTTCCCAAAGACTTAACATGCCTTACAATGTTAGCCAGGGCCTCGCGCGGCGTACATATGACGGAAGTGAGTACCTACTACTCATTGCAAAAAATCTACTACACTTGTTAAGTAGATACTTCATAATATGGAGAATATACTTTGTGGTGAAGCGTATTCTAGGTCAAGTGAAGTATATACTACCGGAAATTAGTAAATCCTCCTTTTTAAATAAAATACTGCATAGAATATACCTACTAATACTTGTAGCAGGTACGTTTTTATTCACAACACCCATTGACTTGATGTTCCTTGCCTTTTGCCTCTCGAAACAGATTCGGAAACTTCCTTTATCAATCTAGCATAGGGGCAATTCATAAGAATAGTGCACTTTGTGCCAAGTCTTTCAAATTTGGTATAGTCTTTGGTATGGTCTTTAGGTTTTGGGAAACTATCGCAAGCAACTTGTGCGCGGCCTCTGGTGGCAGGTTGGCTATAAATCAATAATGGCCGTTATCTGTATTCGTATTTTTAAAAGATGTTGTTCTAGACACACAATCTCGAGTAATACCACTTTTATGGGTTAATTATCATTCTCCAACTGTCCACGCATAATTGGTTCGGTGTTGCCCTTTATTTTCACAGTTTTATAGCTCTCACGGTGACGGATCCTTGGATTTGGACAATACAATCTCTTCAGTGCCAAATTTCAGGATGTTGAACTGGTTGTCGAATGCAAAACCATGTTGACTGATCAAGTTCATACCCAAAATAAACTCATCCTCTATATCAGCAATCAGCCCTTTGTGACAGATCTTGATATTTCCTAATCTCAGGTCAATTTCTGTTTCTTCATGCTCATTGGCGGTCTCTCCAGTCACTACTGTGCGCTTTGCATTGTACTTTCGGCAATGCTCGAATTTAGTAGGTATACGACTGCCCCTGTGTCCAATGTTATAATGATAATAATTCTCCCATTAAGGGTATTGGATGCGCCTCAATGACAAAATATTTTTTCCTGCGTGAAGCACCTAACGCAGTCTATCATTGTATTCTTCCGCTCCGATTAATACTCCTTAGTGGGAATGAGATCAATGAAACAAGGAATGCATTGCATTCTTAATTTCAACCTAATTTTTTAACAATTGAAGTTATATCAACTTTTTTTATTGCATTCGATTTATAATAAAGGGACAAATGACGCTATCTTTTTAGAAATCCGATAATAGAAACAAGTTCTCGAAAAAAATATAATTTAAACTGAAAAAAAAAACAAGAAAGTTAATCAATTTATGGTGTTTTTTTTTTAGTTAGCGACATTCTTATGTGTGTTAGCAATACAATGGCGCAAATCAGAATTCCAAAAATTATCTAGTTTTTTTTTTTGTATAAATTTAATTGATTCTTCTTGTCATTTTGTCTATCTCTGTTATGCCTGCAGCAAACCCCATGGCTCTTTCCTCCGCCTGTTTTTCTATACATTTTAAATCGCCGTGATGAAGGATCCAGTGCCGACCGGCTCAACAGTAGCCCAATGCAATGATCGCGATGAACCTCGAGTCTTTATTAGTATCAACTTATTGGGTAGTTGTATAGTTCGACGTGCGTTACAATATATTTTAAACGGCGCATTCAATCCCCTTAATGTTTTCTTCAATAGTCCAATAGTTATGATTCCAGGGGCTTCACTTGCACTAGGTAACACCCGCCTCTACGTGTTGGCTAATTTTAGTATTCCTGGTTCTCCTTCGAAGGCTGAGAGTCTGAAGGACAGCGAGATCTTAGCCGTACTCTACAGTCACGTTTCAAATATCCCTTTCTATCGCAGCGGTTTTCCAGTTCCCTTGATTGCTTCTGAAACAAACCTTTAGAATTTGTTCAAGAATTTTCTTTATTGTTTCTTTTTCTCATTGTTTTTTTTTTCCTTTTCTATTGACACAGCTCTAATCTTTGGCTTGGATATCTTATATAACGCTTCAATTTCTAGGGCTTTGATCAAGGCTTCGCTGGTACTTGATGATTTGTTTTTGAGCAGCGTTCTCTGTACCTCCATATCTCGCACTCCATTTATAAAATTTGCAGGCACTAGTTGTTCTCGCATGTCGGTTTCAAACTCTTGAGGCTTTCTGCAGCTTTTCGTTGCCTTGTTCTCAGTTATACCTGGTAAAGCTGCCTTCGGTGTTGATCTCCATAACGACGCATCGACAAGCGCACCATAGTTATGTTGGGAAGCTGACGGAAGAGCCTCTTATAAATCTTACGAAGAACCACGTAATGCTACAATCAACTCTGTAGCCATGTCATCGCAGCTCCAACTTAGCCATTGCAACAGTCTCGAATTGACGTCTGTACATGGCCCACGATGTCTGTTCGTCATTATCTATTATTCTTATAATTATATTCTAAAATGGTATTATGATATTATATTACTCAATCATATAATATTACTAATATCTATCAAAAATACCAATAAAGATGGCGGCCATATTGGTTTTATAGCAAACAGCCTACCAGAGGTTGCGCACAAGTTGCTTGCGATAGTTTCCTAAAACCTTAAGACCATACCTAAGAGTCTACCAAATTTCAAAAACTTGGCACAAAGTGCACGATTCTTTTGAATTTTCAATAATTCCAGCTCCGCTAATCTTAGCGTGCCCTAAATGTTCAATGAATATACCGGGTTCTGGAAAATGAATTATTGTGTACTTAATTTCGTGCAATAGCATTCTGTAAATTGGTGAGGCGAGTTTGTTTATTTCAGAGATTCTGACGCCAGTCTTCTTGTTATTTTTCTTTGTGTCGTCTGTCTTTTCCGTCCTGTTTTTCTTTCTCTCGCCTGTCTTCTTCTTTTTTTTTTCTTTTACTCTTTTTTTGATCGCAAATCTCAATAAATCGGGCAACTCCGGTTCATTATTTGATCTTCCATTTCCAATATTTCCATGGTCTATTTGTAGCATTTTCAATTTCTCTTCAAGTATGCTCAGTGTTGCAAGTATTTCTTGTTCTTGTCTTGCTTTCTCTTGTTCTTGCATGCAAGAACAAGACAAGAAGTGGATTAGCAAGAAATATGCAAGACAAGAAACTGATGAGCAAGAACAAGATTTTTTGCATAATTTATTTTGAATAATTTATTTAAGTAATTAATAAATATTAGCAAAAAATTACACAATTACTTATACTCGAATAACATTTATTGTAAATAAATAAAAAAAATTGATAAAAAAACCCTTTTTATAGTTTGGTACATAAATAGGACGTTTCATTGAAGAAGCAGTTACAAAAACTTTAAAAAATTCTCATTCTAATAAAACACAACAAACAAAAAATATGCTGTCTCAATAAAAATTTTAAAAAATGGTGTTAGACCCTGAGATAGGGTCTGTTTAGGGGAGTCATTTTTTTTTTGTCTGGCATTTTGAGGGATGAATGTGACTAGTTAGCTGATGAGAATATAAGTGGTTTTAATGCCAGACAAAAGTAAACGCGGCAGGTTCTTTTCTTTTCTTTTGGAAGTTGACACCCATCCCCATTTTTTCAGCTATTGAAAAGCATTTAATATTTTTCATGGATGAATTATTTATCAATGTCAATCTTTTATTTAAAAGCTAGAAAATTTGAGATCATTAAAAAAAAAAAATTTCATGTAAATCAATTTTTTTCTGCTGCAAATTTTCGAACGGGAGGCCGGCATTAAAATCACCCATATTCTCATCAGCTTAGTAGCCACATTCAGCCCTCAAAATGCCAGACAAAAAAAAATGACTCCACTAAACAGCCCCTATCTCACAGTCTATGTGTGCTTGAGATCACACGACAGAAGTGAAAACTTCAATAGGCAGGTTCAGCATTTTTTTAAATTTTAACTGAAATCGAGAGATTTTCTTATAACGATTAAAAAACATTTGAGCATAAAATATTAATATTTGCGTTTGTTGCGAGCAGTTTAAAATCAACGATCAACGCAGGACAAAAAACGTACCCGAACGTACGCGAGACTAAGCTGCGTGACGTCAGTAGCCAGACACGCCAAGTAGATTCGTATACTTTCCGTATCGTATAGGCCTTTACGGAAACGCTGATCTGATCACAAGCTGTTTGTGTTGCATCTTTCTTCAATCAACACGATTGAAAAAAGATTAATAGACCGATCTCCTATTACCTGGACTGCGCGCGTCGCTTGTAGGCTGCAGGTGAGCGTCCAATGAGAAGCAAGTTTATGACAGGCTTGCGTCATATTCTTATTCAGGGGCCAGTTCAGAATGAATCCTTCCTTCTTTCTTTGTAACGTGTAATTTGACAAAGAGCAAACTAATACCTTACATATTACTTGAACTCACCGCAGTTTCGTTTAAGGTTATGTTAGGATTATACTTCACATATTCCTTTGCAATTTCATTGAGCGATGTTGCCGGATGAAACATTTATCAAAATAAAAGTGCAAACTATGTTTATCCACTTTAAAGCTCTTCTTTTATCTGATTTAAGGCGTTATGAAACACTTGAGACTATATTACTTCTTTGATGTTATAATGTTCGATTTGTATTGTCTACATTTGTTCTGCAACAATACAATCTGGCTACACTGCAGCCTACGAGTTGCGCGCGCATGTCATCTTTTATTGTTTTCTAACTTGTATTTATTACAATGAAGGTCTCTTTTTCTAATCATGAGAGATAGGTCTATTACATCAGGTGGTGATTGGGTTAATCGGATCAGCGTTTGCGTAAAGGCCTATACGGAGAGTATACGAATTCACGTGGCGTATCTGGCTACTGACGTCACGCAGCCTAGTCTCGCGAACAGGAGGTACGTTTTTTCTTTCTCCTAGCGCCGATCGTTGATTTTCAACTGCCCGCAACAAACGCAAATAATAATATTTTGCGCTCAAATTTTTTCTAATCGTTTTTTATAAAATAAAATCTCTAGATTTCAGTTTAAAAAAAGGATAACAAAATATGTCGACCCTTTATTAGGCGAGATTAACAATATGAAATACAGGTATTTTTTATGCTCTATATTTAATGCCCAGATTGATCTACCTTTGTATCAAAGATATGATATGAATAGTTCTTATTTAAATCCATTTGCTAAATATTCTTTAGATTATATGCCTGTGGTGTGAAACAGCAATTTTTGTTACATTTACATATGAGCATAGGTACGCTTATATTAAATTACGATAAAAAAAAAAAGATTATTGTCAAAAAATGGGTCGACTCGAGCCGACTGTACCCGAATGACCGTTACAAAGCCGAGCGTGACGGCTTAGTTTCATTCAGTACCCACAAAAAAGTGTGTTGAAAGCGCCTAAATAAGTTTTCACGTTTTGAATTTTTTCAAGGAAGTTCAATCATTATTTTGAAACTTAACTTGTACCCCAAGACAGTTATAATTTTATTGGGAATAAAATAACATAAAGCTGCGACTAGTCTAAGTCGATAGGATTTATGGTCCTGATGGACATACTAAAAGTCCCTAGACCTCCCCGTAGGGGAACAATGTCAAAATGGCGCCGCCATCTTGGATTTTTGTTTTTTTTTTTTCTTAATTTACGTTTTACTCGAAAACTACTCATTTTTCGAGAAAATATGGAGAAGAATAAATTGGAGAGCATAAAAAACCTTTAAAAAGAGTTATTTTTGAACTTCCTGGGTACTACCATTGCTGAGATAGGAGCCGAAGAAGTACCGCCGAAATACCGCTTTCCACATCTTGTTGCGTTTTGTAGGAAATCTGATATAAATCCATTTTGAACGCTTCAGAATAGTTTTTCCGTTACACTTTCATGAAAATTTTATTGTTTTATACAACAAATTCGATCAACGAAATATAATATTACTAACGTGTATTCTACCTACATACTACATATACATATAGGAACAAACATATAACAACTAGTTATTTAAACAACAAATTTTGAAAACGACTTTTTTCGCACGGCCGAGACAGTTTAATAGTATATTGTTGTATTAGGAGTAGAAGCTTTACTTTTTTGTGCTGAAGCGGTAGCGAGCCGAACGTAGTGAGGCTTGCAATACTGCTGAAACACAAAAAAGTGCTTAGTGAGGCTTGCAATACTGCTGAAGCACAAAAAAGGGCTTCTACTCCGTATGTAACACGCTATTTTTTCTGCAAACGAATGGGTAAGCTCGGGCGCAACTGAATGGTCAAGCGGCACTAAATGTACGAGCGGCACTAAAAGTACTTTTGCTGCCGCTCCAGCGGCACTAAAAGTACTTCTACTGCCGCTGCGGTTGCCTAGCAGCATAGAAATTAAATTTCTACCACCTCGACAGGTGTTAAGAGCGTTAACCACCAGTCATTCTGTAATCATAATTTTTTGGCGTTAATATGCATAATATCAAAAATATTTATATCAAAAAGTTGTAGAAGATTACTATATCTAGCTGATAACATGGCAAAATTTTTTATTTTCCAATTTTTTAATTTTTGTTTTGATATAAAAAAAAAAAATTAGAAATATTACTAAGTACGTCGATAGTTGTGGTTAATTCAGAAATATTTACTGAAGAACAAAAAATTCTAAATCAAACAGTTTGTCCAAAATTCTCTTAGTAAGATTTTGCAAAATAATTGCTCAAAAATCAACTTATTTACCCAGAACTATTTATTTTGTCAAGCGCAGACAACACTGCAATTTACCTAGACATAAATAGGTATCCAGGGGTAGGTTAGGTATACTGAATATTAATTTTGATTTTTATCGGATTCGAGGATTTATTATAATAGCAGGTGACCAGGTATTGAATTTTCGGGTGTTAATGTGATTTGTACGGAAGGCAATTAAAGTACTAATCAGACAATGTGTTTCGTACCCCACATGCATATTTTCTATAATTTATTCAACATTTGTGATTTGTACCGGGTATTAGGTAGGTAAAGTTAATTTTTTTCCGCAGAATTGACGCTCTGGATTTTAACTTATTTGAAATTTATTTAGTTTTCCCACAAATACAAAAAAAATTGGACGCGTCTTGTATGTAAATCGAGGAAATGAAATGGCTATAAAACGATTCATCATTTGGCATTAGGTATATCACACAAATCAAGAGCGAAGCTATCTCCTACTACGTTAGGATCCAATGATACAAATAAGGTTATGCGAAACTCGTTCAACAAACTTTATAATCATTTCACACAGAAGATAACCAAGAGATCAACAAGAGACTAAAAGAAAAGTTGAAAGACATGTAGATAATCAATAATTTATTAGTACGATGGGGTAGTCAGGTAGGGTGTAAGAAATAGGGTATGTACCCTAATTTCCAAGATATGATATACTGAATGATATATTACCATAATTTTGTCTAAGGATGCTTTGACTGATTATTGAATAAATAGGTTTTTGAATATGTTTAATTTTTGAACTCATAAAATCTTGACGGAAGGCAGGTAAATGTTTTTTAGGTACTAAAAGGTAATTTTCCGTCTAAATTTCGCCCTGCCAAAGTTTCCCTTATACCTCAGCGTTTTGTTTTCAATCATTCCAATGTTTATTCTCAACCGGAAAGTAATTGTGTGTGATTTATTTGGTGCTGTTAGTGTTTTCTACTTACTGTATCTACATAGACTTTATTTTTCACCCAACATGGGAAGAAAGGGTAAACAATTTCAATCTCAGAAGAAAAGTGTCCGCAGAAGAATGTTGATTGCTCGAAGAGCAAAAGGAAAATTGCCAGTGAAACCATCAGGATCAATTGCAAGGTAAAATTTTTTATATACATTTCCACTGTATAGTCAAAATTTACGTATAGTGGACCTTTTTATTTATAATACGCCCTGCATCCTGCATATTTTTTTATTTATTTACATCCCATCACTTAGGATTCCTAATGAATGTCATCAAGCTCCATCATCACTCTATTGCAACAATAAATCTCCTCAACCAGGTTGTAGTCATTGGGACTATGAATTAGAGACTGAGTAAGTAATTATTTTATTTACCTATTTATCAAACCACAAGAATACTTTTTGCAGTATCTTGTTTCCTGTAAGACACTTTTATGAGCATTTTCTTTTTATTCAGATTTTCTCCTGTAGCAAGACCCCTATTATTACCTTCAGGGCTTGATACTGTCGAAAAAGTAAAAGAAGAAACTTCCCAGCAAGCATTTATTCCAGAAGGTAGAAGAATTGTTGATATCAAAAATCTTTTCAAACAAATTCAGAAGTTAGCCAAGCATCCACCTTTTGATTGCACATTAGCGGATATGGTAATTTTGAAAGAGAATAGGAAAGGGCTTAAAAGTTCTTTTGTTCTCAAATGCAAAATGTGCAATTTGGAAGAAAAATTTATTCTGTCTGATGAGACTGATGATTCAATGGACATAAACATATCGGCAACATATGCAGCTATTTCCACAGGTATTGGATATTCCGCCTGTGAGGAATATATGTCTATTTTGAATGTGCCTTTTATGTCCCCGGGTACATTTCAACAATGCCACGAGGAAGTTGGAGACATCATTCCTGAAACAGCTTGGACAAAAATGGAGGAAGCAGCTCGAGAGGAAGCTACTTTAGCCAAAGATCTCCAAGAAGTAGACGAAAACAATCGGCCTTGTATAACTGTTGTAGCTGATGGGGCATGGAGCAAAAGATCCTATAATGTTAATTATAACTCTGCTTCAGGAGTGGTAGGTTGTCAATTATTTTGACACAGATTAATGGATTTGATATGTATTTTATTTTTAGGCTTGTATTATTGGAGAAAGAACGCGCAAGCTTCTCTTTCTTGGAATAAGAAATAAGTATTGCAGTTTTTGCTCTAGAGCAGCTGGAAAGAAAATTCATCCTATTCCTGACCATCTTTGCTATAAAAATTGGACAAGTACATCAACAAGTATGGAATCAGATATAATCGTGGAGGGTTTCAAGAAAAGTTTAGAAATGTATGGAATTATATATAAGCGACTTGTTGGAGATGGTGACAGCAGTTGAGTCTTAAAAAAAACCATGATTACTTCTACCAAATTCAAGGACAACTACATGTTACTCAGCGGCAGTATTGCTATTTTATTGTTTGGACACCTATGGGTATGCTAGTTGAGAAGGTATGTGCGTAAATTATTAGAGATTGATATAAGTAAGTCATGTTTCTTTTAATTTCAGATCTCAAGGGATAACGATTTCTGGACCAAAAACATGGAAACCAAATTAAAAAATTTCTATTTTACGTGCCTTTTACCCGAAATGATTGATCCGAGGTACACTAGAGGATTAGAAATAAGAAATCCACCCAGAAAATAAATGTACCTGAGGATATTGTATAATAGTTTTATTTTTTTATTTTTTTTGTTATTATATTTTATATTTTTTTGTTACTTAGTTTGACTAGCCATTACATATTTTAATTTCTATGGAAAAATAGTTTTATTTATATTTTGGGGGATATCTTGGCTGCATCACGAATCACAGCCACACCATTTTTATTTTAAAATCACCATAAATCATAGAATAATATGCCATAAATGACCCAACGATGCCGGTAGACTCGGCGGTGTTGCCGGATGATTTCCTCGTGGGTCAAAAAGCCGGAAAGCGGGCGATGCGGATTTGTAGTTGGTCACGTGATGACTATCGCTCTTAACCCGCTGGATTTGCCTACCAGCATAGAAATTAAATTTCTAACATCTTGACAGGTGCTGACAAAGTGACGTTTTTTTGACGTTTGGAGAAAAATCAAATTTTTCTGCGATTGACAAGAAATGTCAGCATTTTTGACCAGTTGACAGGTCGCAAAACTCAATATTCTGGTATTTTAATTATGTTTCAATAGTTGCTTTGGAATCAATGAATAACAATATGGGAAACACTTTTCTGGCCTAGGCCGGGAAATTGATTCTCGTACTGCTAAATAATCGGAACCAAAAGATAAACATTTAACAGGTATTTAACCGATCGCAGAAAAAATAGTATGTGTATTTCGGTGGAAAAGCACATTCTCGGCCTTCGGTGTTTGCCGGCCTCGGCTACGCCTCGCCCGTCAACTTACACCGTCGGCCGAGAATGTGTCACTTTTCCACCTAAATACACAATATACTATTCTGACATCTTGAGAGGGGTTAACAAAGTGACGTTTTTCTGACGTTTGGAGAAAAACGAGTTTTTTACAAGCTTCTTCTACACCAAGCAAAATAAGGCAACTAAAATTGTATTCTGATGGAAATGACTAATAATTTCACATAAATGAAAAAACGTAAACAATTCGACAAAAATTGACAACTTCACTTTTGTGTCTGTTTGTGTTAAGTCAATATAGAGAATATAAACAGGGTATCCAGAAAATAGCGTATACCCTCTCCACTATGTAGTAGAGGACCCTTAAGGAACCCCAGAAAAATAATTAAAAAAAATCTAGTGGCATTCTTGAGGAAGTTATTAACATTTTAATGTTTATTAAAATTGGCAACACTGAAAATATCCCGTTGACAATTTGCCACAGAATCAAATTAAATACCTATGTAATTACCTGAAAAATGTATAGTGCGAAAATAGCATGCGTTTTTTTTCGGACGCTATGTGAAAAACTCAATTTTCAGCGGTAGCCTAGCGTGCGAAAAACTCCATTTTCAGAAGGCGTGAAAGGTGTTTTTACTAGCGTGCGGATAAGCCCACTTTCCGCACGCAATTCAGTTTTGAAAGCGTCACTATTCCGCATTACTTTTCCGCACTGGTGTGGAAAGGGAAAATATCTAAAATTGTACTTGAAATTAGTAGAGGTACAAGTATCAATTTTGATTTAGTACAACAAATATCATTCCATACTCGTGCGGAAAGTCTCTTTTCCTCACTTGATTTGGTAGAACTCCGCTTCGCATCGTTCGGCCAACTGTAATTGCGTGCAGAAAAGTGACACTTTCCGCACGCGAGTAATATCAGAAATATGTTTTAAGTCACGTTCTTGAAATTTCCTGCTAGGTAATGCTTTTCTCTCAAAAAGAAAAATATGAATATCCTATGTCGGCGTACTCCATCGGCTCCTATCTTGGTAAGGGTACTACCGCGGATGTTCGGTGGTACCTATATACCTCAGATTTAATTCTTCGATTTACGTCTCTTTATATTTCTTAAAAAGTGAGTGGTTTATGAGTAAAATAAAAATTGGGCAAAAAATTGTTTTTTGACAGTACTTCTTTGGCTTCTATTTCAGTGAGGGTAGTACCCAGGAAGTCCAAAAATTACTTTTTCTAAAGGATTTTTTGTGCTCTTCAATTTTTCTCTCTTTATATTGTCTCGAAAAATTAGTAGTTTTTGAGTAAAACGTCAATTAAGCAAAAAATGTCAAAAATCCAAGATGGCGGCGCCCTTTTGACAATGCTCTCCTAAAAGGAGGTCTGGGGACTTTAAGTATGTTTATCAGGACCATAAATCCTATCGATTGAGACTAGTTGCAGCTATATGTTATTTTGTTCCCAATTCAACATATAAGAATTTTTAACTGTCTTGGAGTATTGCTCTAGCCTTCGAAAAAGGACCATAACCCATATAAAATCTATGTAGGAACTTTTTATGAAGCAAGAACAAGAAATAGCAAGAGTCTTGCAGCAAGAACAAGAAATAGGTTTGCAAGAAATTTGCAAGAACAAGAAATTGGAAATTTCTTGTCTTGCTTAGCAAGACAAGATTTCTTGCGACCTGCAACACTAAGTATGCTACTTTGTTTTGCTCTAGTGGATATGATTCCTTATAGAACTATAAAGAAATAAATGAATAAACAACTGTCTTTTCTGTGCCCAGACTTTGTTACCTTGAGTACTGCCTTCTACTGAAAGTTTTTTTGGTGCAGGTTTGCAATTGTAGTTAATTGATCTATGAAGGTTTGATTCAGTACGGCAGGGCCCGCTGTTATTGATTAGAATCTTATATAAAGGAGAGAATATCATCCATCATCTCTGTTCGCAAATTCAATTAATAAATAATCTGAGGTTATGATAATTGCTGTTTACCTTTCTGATTTTTCAGTTCGATCATGTCATTGAACAGCTGTTTTGTCTAGGCGTTTTCTTTAGACCTGTTCTACCTTTTGATATATGTTCTATAGGCATTTTTCAACATTCACCAGTCATTTTTTTACACAACCCATTCTCAGTTCGTACTTTTGGGGTGAAACTGAACACGTCTTTTTCTATAATTTTCTTCAATGTCAAAATTAGAAGTTTGACAGCAAGCCTTCTTCCGAAATCTAAATGAAGAATCAGCCCCTTTTGATCTGCGACCTCACGCTAGGTGGTCGTCCGGTCTCGGGCCTCGGCCCTAATTAGTTTTGGGCGAGACTTTTTGGAATTTTGTGCCAGGGAGCTCAAGTTTTAGACCAATTTCTTGTTGATAATAATTGTCTAGAGTCGTCCCTTGGTCATTTTGGATTTTGTTTCGGTAAGTTTTGAGATTTTCTTCAGGAAATATTAACCTACGACACGTGTTCCATTTTTTTCAATAGGACTGTTCCGAGCAGCTTTTGGAAGTTTAAGACTTCACTTTTGGTTTCTAGAACTACCCTCAGTTGGAGGTAAGATTGATTCTAATATTTGGGGCTCGATCTGTTTTTTTATACGAACATCGTTATAGGGTCTGTGTATCTAGACAGCTCCTAGGCTGTAATTGAAGAGATTCTGGACTAGATCTAGATTGCTCTTACTTGGGCTTTGGTAGCCTCACTTCAGCAACCCTCTTGGTATCACTCTGCTAGAACCACATTGAGTTCTACGTTAAACAGATACACCGTGGATAGGACTCATGACTCACTTACCATACCTTAGTCTATCTACAGTGAGACCAAACCTGTAGATAACCTCACCTTAGGAACTTCTGGATTTATACGTACCTTTGAACTTCTGGATTTATACATACATTTGAAGATATCCAATACTTGTATACATGTAAGTTTCACTTTTCACTATTTAGGCAAATCTTATGGCGTTTCCGATTGGTAGATTCAGTGCGCAACGATTGTATTTGCATTCTTTCAATCGACCTGTAGAAGAAAAAGACAGAAATAGAAAAAAATGCACTAGTTCCGCACTAGATCTACCAATCGGAAACGCCATTATATAAATCACCTGACACTGAATTACGTCAGTACGTGGCCCTTAAATAAAATTCTAGAATTTTACACTGAGGTTGCCCTAATAATAATTTTTACCATTCTGGTGTTTAATTTGCCTGTTGGTAAAGTGTAATCCATAATGTACTTTTCTTATCACCAAACCGTTTTAGTCATGTTTACTTGAAATTCATATTTATCTATCAATATTTACATTCAGTTTTTTTATAATCAAATATTTATAAATTCGTACAAGCCATAATCTATACACATTTTAACAACTCCTGGCCCTCCCTATATTATATTGTTATTATTTTTAATAAAGAAAGTCAGATACATTATTGTACCTAATTAGTTGTTTTATTGGTAAGCTCTCCAATTGCACAGGTTTTGTTTATGACATCATTAAGAAATCTTCCTAGTTAAGTCACAATTAACTTGGTGGCGCCCAAAGGTAAGATGTATACAAGGAACCCATAGACCCATGGCCTCCGAACTGATGCTGACTAGCCGTATGCAGTATAATTAGGCAATTGCCACTCACTTGTGACACCAATTGTTAGGTATGCGGCGAGGTATGCGGGTTCGTAGATAAGTGAGACTACTTTTCCAAAATAAATTAACCATTATTTAAGAAAATAACACAAAAATCGCGGTGGATCTTGCACTATTACAACACTTCGTTTAACTAAACTACAATCTATGCCTAACTAGTCACAATACTAAATCACAACTCACTGTCTTACTATCGACGAGGACTCCGCTAATTATCCTATTATCAACCTATTCGCGTTCAATTTACCACCAACTATTGACACACTAGCATCTAATTATAATTACTGACGGAGGCCGACTCTGTTTTATAGCGCGTCGTAGCTTCTAGAATGGCCTAGATTCGCTTCCATTTGTTTCGAATTTACTGGACTATTGTATTGCACGGTAAAATTCTATTCGCAAATTTTCTAGTCGTCTTGCATAATTTTCCCAACTTGAGGGATTTGAAGTAATATCTTATCAATTTCAGGTCAATATGATAAAGGATGATGGGTCTGTCATTCACTTCAACAATCCTCACACTCAAGCCTCATTGGTGTCTAACACTTTCATCATCAATGGGTATTGCGAGAACAAACAAATCACCGAAATGCTTCCCAGTATCTTGAGACAGTTGAGCCTTGATCATAGATCTCAGCTGAAAGTTTCGGCAAGCTCAGCTGCTACTGCAACAGATGACGATGAAGAAGATGTCACCGATTTAGTGGATAACTTCGAGATAGCCTGCAAGGCTGAAGTTGCCAAGCCAGAGGAACCTAAAGCTGATGAGACGCTAAAAGAAAGTGCTGCTGGGAAGCAAGAAAAAATTGCTAGAAATGAAGATGAAAGTGCTGAAAAGCCAATGAGAAGACGAATGTTGAGAGCCAGAAGAAAGCGTTGAATAGTCCGAGGAAAGTGCTGAGAAGCAAAAAGGAAGTACTTAGGTTAGGTTATAATCACTTATATTTAATGTTTTTCATAGTTCAATCTTTTTGTGGTAATCTCATTGGTTGTAGTTTGGTATTAAAATTGAAATCTTCAAGAAAGTAGGTACATAACATTTTTTTTTTTACTTTCCAAACATGTTCGCTAATTTTCTTTATTTCTTTAGAAAAAATAAATATTTTCATATTGAGTGCAGTTTTTTTTTTTAATTGGAACAAAGTATCAAAAAGTATTTTCCTCAGTGAATTTTTTCCTAGACCTTTTGTCTCGTCCTCTGGATTTGCTACGTCACTTGTAGATCAATTCTTTCTGGATGTTTCCTTTCGTCTTCTAATCTTGATCGTTGGGTCTGCACGAAATAAACCGTACCTGTTATAACAATCTTACTGCTAACTCACACCAATGATGCCTCAAAATCTTTGCATATTCTTTAGTTCTACGTTAGAATTTCAGTTTGGTTTGCATTCTTAATTTAACAATAAGTATTATTAGAAATTTTTGAGTTTTACAAATATGACTTACAATAAAATGAAAATCGTATTTTCTGTAGGTATAATTTTTGATCTGAGGTACGCATATTCTTTAGTTCTACGTTGGAATTTCAGTTTAGGTTGCGTTCTTAATTTAGCAATAAGTCTAATTAGAAATTTTTGAGTGTACAAATATGACTTACAATAAAATGTAAATAATATTTTCTGTAGGTATAATTTTTCATTGGAGGTATGCATATTCTTAAGTTCTTCATTAGAATTTCAGTTTGGGTTGCGTTCTTAATTTAACAATAAGTATTATTAGAAATTTTTGATTATACAAATATGATTAACAATAAAATGTAAATCATATTTTCTGTAGGTTTAATTTTTCATTTGAGGTATGCATATTCTTAAGTTCTACGTTAGTATTTCAGTTAGGGTTGCGTTCTTAATTTAACAATAAGTATTATTAGACATTTTTGATTATACAAATATGACTAACAGTAAAATGTAAATCATATTTTCTGTAGGTATAAGTTTTGATTTTGAGGTAACAATATTTTTGAATAAACGTCTTTACAGAAAATTTGTAAATTTTTTATTTTTAAATTTCGCTTTTTCGAAATCCGTTTTGTCACCAAAAGTAGCCAACGACAGCAATGCAGCTATGGTTTCTTGGTTTTGCTGTGATGCTCTTGCGAGGGAAACTCTTATGCCAATGATCTCAAAATAGGAAAACCAGGCACAAAATTTGAGTACAATAGGGATGTTCACTATTTTTCAATTGTAATAAAAAGTGGTGGTTTTAGGTCCACAAAACACGTATTAGGCGTTAAAACATCTAGAAATCCTTTATTTTTCTGATAAATCGAAAACAAAAAAACGAAATTAGCGAGGCTAGCAAAACGACCCCCTGTGGCGAGAGTACCGCTTGTGACGTCACTGTGCGGAGCGAAAAATCAGCTGGCGCGCTGGCGAGATTTGTTTACAAGTTTACATTGGATTTATTATGTTGCTGACTGTTGCTTTATCCCAAGAAGCTTCATTCACTCCAATTATCTGTGTTTGTGTAATGATGCGAGACTCAAACAAAGTTGAACCGAGTCGAAAAGAGTGGTATCTACGTGCGTGTTTTTCTACGAGGTGCGAAAATGTGCTACTTTCCGCACGCAAATCGTTGCGTGAAGACGCGTTTTTCACACGCTCATAGAAAAAATGGGCCTGACACGAGCATAAAGTTCGTTTTCTGCACTTGCGGCTTGAGCGAATTCCGCTGGCTCGTCGTTTGTGCAAATGCCGTTGCGTGTGGGAAAGTATAACTTTCCGCCCTGGTTACAGGTAATTAACTATATATCATTGTTCAAATGCAACTATACCTACATCTGATAACGTCTGTTTTACTTCTACACCAATGGACTGGAGCTGATTCAAGTCAACACTTGACCAAACATTCTGATACCATAATAAAGTATGTTTTTTTTTAAAGATAATTCCCTAAGTCAACAATTTAGTAACTTTGTTGGCAACACAAGCCTTTTCTACACAAAAAATTTGAAAGCATTGACAATTTTACATTGTATTGCCAACATAATTGTCATTTTTACTTTTATCTTTTAAAAAAAAAAACAGATTTTAGATAATGAAATAAACAAAAAAATAGTAGATAACGTCCACCGTTGGCAGATTATGTGAATCGGCCTTTTGAAAACCCTCCTCCATTTTAGCCATAGTACCTTTTCTACCTTAATTTCGATAAACCCTATAACACAGAGATCGACATGAATGAGATAGCAGCAATATCAAAATACTTGTTAAACGTTAAACCTTTAAACAGACTCTCTCGTTAAATTAAAACCAAACCATAATAATAATAACAAGAATATTAATATCACTATTCTTTATTGCCAACAAAAATAGCAAAAGCAACGTCACAAGAGGCTGATCCAAGTAGCTAATAACGCCACTGTACTTGCGCGTGCTAACTCATTACGCATTGTGACGTCAGGCAGCGTTTCATGCGTTTAGACGAATATCAATATTTCGTCTCCGTTTTGCTCATAGAAAGAATTTTCTGATTTTCTTAAAATTTTGTAGATTTACTTATGGAACGATGCTTAATAATTTGATGATGGTTAAACGGATTTTTTTTATTTTGTGAACATTCCTATTTGGAGGAAACATTGCAAAAGCTTGGCTCTCGAGACAACTTTTGATGAAACCCAACGTATTTTAAGAATCGAATGACATCTCGATGGTAGAATCGTATCAAATAATCAGGTGTGATTCAAGTCTTTCGAAACATCCTACAGATAGTGCCAAATGTCGAGTTATCTATTGGATTATGAAAGCATCAAGTAATATTTCCCTTGGAAAATCAATTATCCCGTCCATAAACGAAAAATATTTCCAATCACAAATTTAAAATGTCGATATCCGGAGTCACGAAAAATTCTAGTTTATTGGGATTTAGGTGGTAAAGGCCAGCATTCCATGAATTGAAGTTCTAAGAATTATCAAATCATGGAGCGGCCCTAAAGATTATTTTCCTGTGAAGTAGATAGTTATCGCAAAATATAAATAAATATAAAAATAGAGTTTATGTTTTTTCTTCAAGTGAGTCTCACAACACCAAATGGGTTGATGGGTATAGATGAAATTGTAGCAAAAATCACAAAAGACGTAAAAACCTCAGCCTAAAAGGTATGCTTACGTAGGAATTCAAAATTCACCGCTAACTTCATGGGAGTATAATAACCGGAAGAACAAGAAAAGCAGACAAAATATCAGAAGACTTAAAAACAGTTATAAAGACAGAATAATAAAAAGGGAAACACGCAAGGATCTAAAAACGCATAACACACGAGTCATAGAAGAAACCATCAACAAGAAACGAAGATATTGCATTGAAAACTGTACGAGGAAAAAACGAAAATAACAAAGCTAGGAAACTACACACCCTTATACTCTCCTGAAACAAATAGTATATTATATACCTAGGTAGAGAAGAATACACTGCGGCCGTAAAGAAAGGAATAAATTCAATAATTATTCTCCTAAGCAATTTTTTTAAAAATCCTCGAACACGTCAATTTTATTTTTTATCGAGCATTTTTTAGAAAATAAAATTATTATACAGGGTGGTCGCAGAAACGCTGGACAGGTAGTAACTTAATTTTTTTAAATAGGCACCCCTATTTTTTTACATGTTCGGATTTCTGATAAAATTATAAATATTTTTCATGAAACATGTCCTATACCTAAATTAAAGAAAACGCTAGACTTTCAACAATAAATAGTATATTATATACCTAGGTAGAGAAGTTGGTCATTATATACCGAGCGCTTTTATAAACCGAGGCGCAAAGCGCCGAGGTTTATAATGCGTGAGGTATATAATGACTTTCTCTACCGAGGAATATATAGAATTTTTTTTACTACTGCTAGTAGAAAATAAAAAATTTGCTTAAAATCTGTGCTCTAATTTTTTTTTTTGAACGCCCTCTTGAAAGTGCTGCCCTCTATCAACAGCTTATGATAACTTCCTATGTACCTACAGAAACCTGTATTTTGTTTTAAATTGACGCATGAAATTGAAATTGAACCAATAGAAACATGACAATATCCTTGCGTCATGACGTCATTTTCATTATTGACCTAGGGACTTTTTCATTATTTTCATTATTCACCTAGGGAGAGAAATTCAATTTTTTCCTAGAAAAATGGATTGAATAATGACTATTTCTCAGGTAAGTAGTAAAAAAAATAGTTTATTTCAAATTCACAAAAATATCAGGGCGGCGATGCTTTCAAGAAGCTGAACAAAATGCAAGTCCGTACAAGTCCATAAAACTATCGACTAGGTACCTAGCCTAAAACATAACTGTTTTTTGAAGGACCCTTTCAAAGTTGCCGATAGGTCTCGTCATAAACATTGAGTCATGCAACCCAAATAATAAAACCAAGAAATGAACTATGATGGCTTTGAACAATAGTGGAGTTTAAAAATGATTTTATCATGTCATTCCGTCGGAACTCTATTGCTAAAATGTAAAACCTATCTTATATCGTTCCTTACGCCTTAAGAAAGCAAAATCGATTGGTCGTCAAAAAATCGTGGCGTGCAGGGGGGTAGTTTGGGGCAGTTTTCCAAAAAATTGCAATTTTTTTTTTTTTCATTTTTCGAATCTACACTACGTGTTCAATGATCTGCAAAAGTTTTATTTCAAAATTCCAAGTAGAAGTATTTTATTTCGAATTTTGAAATGTTTGTACAACACGCATTTATATGGAGTACCTTAATATAAAACAGCTCGCACTGAAACATCAAAATTGCAACATCATTCACACATAGATAACTCAAAAATGCTTATTCTAATCAAAAAAACACTTTCCATAAACGCTGTAGATCAAAGATCAGAGATTCAAATGCTTTTTTATAGTCAAAAATCCGATAAGTCGTTTTGTCAAAAACATGTAAAATGTGAAAGCATGTCGTGGCGACCGCGCTCGGACGCAGAGATGCGAGGATGGTTGAAATTCCCTTGGCATGCGATTGATTCTATGTGGTGCACGGTCCGTATTAGATATCTACCGTTTATGACTTTTTGGTATAAACTATTGACTGAATTTAAATTTGCATACAACTTGTATTTAACTTAATTCGTAGCTCCAATAATAACGGAGTTAGTAATTAATAACTTGAAGTGCTGAATTAATTCGGGGTACCCTATATTGTCTCTTTTTTTGTAAGAAGGTATACTTACATACTATATTTTGTAAGTAGGTATTTCTATTATACAGCTGGAAATATCAATTATCAGCTGTGCGTTTTTTTGTCAAAAAAACTTGTTTGAATCTCATCAAAAATCCCGACAGAAATTCCTTGGATGTACGAAGGTCCGTATGAACATTAATTAGTCAAGGCAACGACACTGTATTAGGTCAAAAACACTTCACAGATAGTGAAGAAAATTCGAATTCTTATTGAATGATGTAAGATAGTTTAATAACAATGTTAATAAATTCTTATTAAATATTTATCTCTTTATTAGGGCCAAATTATGGACCAACTGGTAAGTGTCTGGTTGTTACCTAGCAGGTACTTTCTATTCTCTAGTGCATAGAAAGTACCTGCTAGGTAACAACCAGACGTTTACCAGTCAGTCCATAATTTGGCCCTTAGAGAGATATTGCAAATCAGCCCTAATAACGCTATAATCTTACTTAGACGCGATAGGTTATTTCCTTACTTCGAATGATAAGTTTAAATATTGCAAATTTCCAGAAATGACTGGGAGCTGATGCCTCATTTCTAACCTGAAAATCTTGAATTTTTGTAAATGTTTTGGGGTGTCCATTTGTACTGCATTTCTTGCTCCAAGCAGATCTCAGCAGGAGATCGGCGTCAACTTGTCCCATATAATAAGCTCATAAATAGCAGTTCCTAGCAGATCTTCCTGATTCTTTGATCAGGTAGAGCAAGTACAAATGAACACTCCAATTTTTTAAGTTTTGAACCTGAAGTGTTTTCTTTCTGTGAAATGTATATGCTTAGATATTTTGAAAATAAGAAATTATTTGTTCAAAATATTTGAATAGTACGTGTAAAATCGTAGAACAGTTGAAGGAATATGACATATATTCTCTGCAAAACCAGTTCATCGTTATAGGTAAAGTCTGTTTATTTTTGAAAGATAATTCCCCAAGTCAAACATTTAGTAACTACACTCACCGACAGAAAATTCGGGACAACCAAAATTTAGGACAAATTTGATGTAGGATAACTTTTTCTTCCATAGTCCGATTTCAATCTTTTTTTTTCATAATGTAGATAATTGTTTCAGTTTTAATTAATTTTATTCAATTTTCAAAAATACAGTTTACATTTTGGAATATACCAGGAAAATAAAAAAGTATATTTTTTCTCTTAACTTTGTAACACTCTGTAGAGTAATTTTGCGAAGTAAGCTACACTGGATATGCTTTTCTGCAGAGTTTGATCCATTTTCAACATTTTGCTGTTTCATTGGTCTTGATATCTTTATCGGTTTCGGAGATATGAATTTTTGAAATAAACATTACACTTTTTGATCAAGTCTAAATTTTTGAAATAAACCTTACACTTTTCGATCAAGTCTATTTTTAATTGAATCATGAAAGTAGGGGTTTTAAAAATTAGTACCTCGTGTTACCTCCTCTTGCTCTTATAACAGCTACTAAACGTCGATTCATTCCTCTAATCAGCTTTTGGATATCCTGTTGTGGAATAGCAGCCCATTCTTCTTCCAAAGCAGTTCGAAACTGTTGAAGGTGAACAACTGTCCTCGGCGTTTCCTAATTCGTCTACCTAACATGTCCCATACATGTTCTATGGGATTAATGTCAGGACTACGACTACTACGAGCGGACCAGCGCATAACGTTTATTCCAACCTCTTCTAAATATTGGGCTACTATTCTGGCAGTATGTGGACGGGCATTGTCATGCATGAAAACGAATTCGTTACCGATAAATTGTGCAAAAACAACAACATGTTCTCCCAGAATTTCGTCAATGTACCTCGGGCCAGTTAAAGTTCCTCGGTCAATAAAAACAAGTTCTGTTCGAGCGTCAAACGAAACACCGCCCCATATCAGCTTCAAGAGTGGAGGCAAGTTCTATTTTCAGACGAGTCTCGATTTTGCCTGAGGTCTCCCGATGGCCGAGAAAGAGTATAGAGGCGACAAGGGGAGAGATTTGCCCAAGGTACTTTTAGCGAAAGGGTTAGCTTTGGTGGTAGATCGATCATGGTATGGGGCGGTATTTCGTTCGAACGGCACTTGTTTTTATTGATCGAGGAACTTTAACTGACCCGAGGTACATTGACGAAATTCTGGGAGAACATGTTGTTTTTGCACAATTTATCGACAACGAATTCGTTTTCATGCATGACAATGCCCGTCCACATACTGCCAGAATAGTGGCCCAATATTTAGAAGAGGTTGGAATAAACGTTATGCGCTGGTCCGCTCGTAGTCCTGACATTAATCCCATAGAACATGTATGGGACATGTTAGGTAGACGAATTAGGAAACGCCGAGGACAGTTGTTCACCTTCAACAGTTTCGAAATGCTTTGGAAGAAGAATGGGCTGCTATTCCACAACAGGATATCCAAAACCTGATTAGAGGAATGAATCGACGTTTAGTAGCTGTTATAAGAGCAAGAGGAGGTAACACAAGGTACTAATTTTTAAAACCCCTACTTTCATGCTTCAATTACAAATAGACTTGATCGAAAAGTGTAAGGTTTATTTCAAAAATTTAGACTTGATCAAAAAGTGTAATGTTTATTTCAAAAATTCATATTTCCGAAACCGATAAAGATATCAAGACCAATAAAACAGCAAAATGTTGAAAATGGATCAAACTCTGCAGAAAAGCATATCCAGTATAGCTTACTTCGCAAAATTACTCTACAGAGTGTTACAAAGTTAAGAGAAAAAATATCCTTTTTATTTTCCTGGTATATTCCAACATGTAAACTGTATTTTTGAAAATTGAATAAAATTAATTAAAACCGAAACAATTATCTACATTATGAAAAAAAAAAGATTGAAATCGGACTATGGAAGAAAAAGTTATCCTACATCAAATTTGATCTAAATTTTGGTTGTCCCGAATTTTATGTCGGTGAGTGTATGTTGGCAAGACAAGCCTTTTCTACATAAAAAATTTGGAAGCATGAACAATTTTACATTGTATTGTCGAATGTAATACCACAAGAGGTTTCAGGATTACCGGATAATACTTTTACCTGTCACCAAACGCGTTACGCAGCAACACCACGACTCCGAAGGAGGAGTGGTGTTGCTGGTAACGCGTTGGGTATCAGGTAAAAGTATTAGGTAATCCTAAAACATCGAGTGGTATTCAAAAAGTTATACAACGAACTAAACTTTGATACTTTAAAATTAAAAAAAAAATTCTATAATAGAATTTGCCATAAATACCACCAAGCGCGATAATCTCAAAAGGCTTATTACTTGTTAAGCCCCTCGTGTCATACGGGAATAATGTACAGTGAGTTGTATAATCGAACACAAGAGGTTTCAGGATTACCGGATAATACTTTTACCTGTCACGAAACCCGTTACGCAGCAACACCACGACTCCGAAGGAGGAGTGGTGTTGCTGGTAACGCGTTGAGTGTCAAGTAAAAGTATTAGGTAATCCTGAAACATCGAGTGGTATTCAAAAAGTTATACAACGAACTAAACTTTAATACTTTAAAATTTAAAAAAATGTCTATAATAGAATTTGCCATAAATGCCACCAAGCGCGATAATCCCAAAAGGCTTATCACTTTTAAAGCCTCTCGTGTCATATGGGAATAATTTACAGGGTGGGCCAATTTGGACACGAATTTGCCATAAATGCCACCAAGCGCGATAATCCCAAAAGGCTTATCACTTTTTAAGCCTCTCGTGTCATATGGGAATAATGTACAGGGTGGGCCAATTTGGACACTTTCTTATGGAAACACCCTTTATTTTTAGAGATAGAAAAAAATGAACCCCACACTCTGAGGCTTATGTTTAATGAAATTTTGATTGGTGCAAACCGCATTTTGATATCTTCAACCGTTTAGCCGCTAGAGGGCGGTTCTCCATTTTGAGCAATAATGTGAAACCATCATAACTTTTTTGTTTATGGAAATTATTGATTTCCGTAAAAACTTTCTTGGAGCACTTTTTCAAGCAGAATTCAGTGACGTTCTCAATTTTTTTCTAGTTGGTCCCAACTTCGAGATGTTGATCAAAGTCAGGTTTTTTTCAATAGAACACCCTATATTTCAAAAGCTCATTAGAAAGCTCTGCTTTTTCTGATTTCAATGATATAAAGTTCGATAGGTTTATCTCTAACAGTTTTCGAGAAAAAAAATTATTTCGGTTTTTCTCATAAGAAACAATGTGTTGGAAAGAGACCTTTCTCAGTTTCCTTACAGATATAAAGTCCTTTTCTTACACATTGCTTCTTATGAAAAAAACCGAAATAATTTTTTTTCTCGAAAACTATTAGAGATAAACCTATCGAACTTTATATCATCGAAATCAGATAAAGCAGAGCTTTCCAATGAGCTATTAATGTATACGTTGTCCTATTGAAAAAAAACAGACTTTGGTCAATATCTCAGCGTTGGGACCAACTAGAAAAAAACTGAGAGCCTCGCTGAATTCTGCTAGAAAAAGTGCTTCAATAAAGTTTTTATGGAAATCAATAATTTTCATAAACAAAAAAGTTATGATGGTTTCACATTATTGCTCAAAATCGAGAATCGCCCTCTAGCGGCTAAACAGTTTAAGATATCAAAATGCGGTTTGCACCAATCAAAATTTCATAAAATTTGAGCCACAGAGTGGGGGGTTCATTTTTTTCTATCTCTAAAAACAAAGGGTGTTTCCATAAGAAAGCGTCCAAATTGGCCCACCCTGTACAGTGAGTTGTATAACCAACCTAATATCATTTTGACTTTTATCTTTAAAATAAAAACAGACTTTACGTTAACCTCAATCTGTCTCTTTTCTGTCCTCGATGCTGTTCTGATTTTGCTCCAATTTTCAAAGTATGAAAAAAAAAAAATCAAGAAAAGTCAAAAGGATAACGCACACCTAACATGGGATTTCTGGGCTCTATGGATTTTGCCCATTTTTTGATATGTTGTAGAGGATTTAATTCTGAACAACCTTTAAATAGGACGAAATCTTGTAGGTATTACGGTCGTTGAGATATGAGCCTTGAAAGATGAAATTTTTTGCAAGTTTTTGTGTGAAGAGTATACGAAAAACTGGTGTCTATCAGTCAAAATTTTGACAGGTCGACATATTTTACGTCACTAACAAATGTCAACATAGGCTAAGGCCGGGACCGCACTGGCGCCAACATTGACCCCAGTGCGGTCCCGGCCTTAAATTGATTGACATTAATTTTAAAGTGACGTAAAATATGTGAACCTGTCAATATTTTGTCTGATAAACACCAGATCTCAAAGACGGCAATACATACAAGATTTCGTCCGATTTGAAGGTTGCTCAGAATTAAATCCTCTACAACATATCAAAAAATGGGCAAACTCCATAGAGCCCAAAAATCCCATGTTAGGTGTGCGTTATCCTTTGTTGTCATGAATCCAATCTATGGTTATAAACACATAACACAACAAAAAATTAGTTCACTATTGCTACCGATCATCGCCGATCGAGTATAGTCTGTTTTTTTTTTAAGATAAAAGTCAAAATGGCATTATGTTGGCAATACAATGTAAAATTGTCAATGGTTTAAGAAATTTTATGTAGAAAAGGCTTGTGTTGCTAACATAGTTACTAAATTTTTGACTTGTGGAATTATCTTTAAAAAAAAAACATACTTTAAGAACTTTAAATAAGGCAAAGATAAAGCAGGTCCTATTTTCTCCCAAATAAGGCAGACTGCGCATGCGTAGCTGTCAAAATAAGGCTTGCCTCTGGCCGAAGGTTCGTAAGTCGCCCGAGGGTATACAGTGAGGGGCAGGCTACTAGGTATATAGGATATAACTTGACGAATTTGCAGGCGTCCGCATGTGGCAAAATGACGAATATATTTAGTGCTAAAGGGTCATTTACATCCACTTAACTTGACGTACGGAAAATTAATAATAAAAAAAAGTTGAAGATCACATAGTTGTTACATCAACTTAAAAATTAAGAAAATTAACGTGACACACGGAAAAGTTGAACCAACTTAAGAAAATCCGTGCAATAAATAATAATTTCCATTTCTGTGCATATAATTTGACTTGACAGTTCAGGTTATAAGTGCGCATACGTCATGTAAGATAATTTACTTCATTGTTAACAGAGACCTACTCAGTTTTGTACGTTAGTTATAATTTTCCGTACCTTTAGTTAAGTTAAGTGGATGTGAATGACCCTTAACTCATGACAACCAGGTAAAAGCAAAACATGAAAAGACCTGTCACTCAAAAAACTAAGGCTAAAGACACAATGGCTGAGATACGTTTTCGGATACGAGACTAGGCCCGTAACTATGCGGACTACGAAACCACCGTATCTATTCTGCGCGTGCTCAGATCGATGCGGAGACGGATACATATAAAAATTCAAGATAAGCAAGTAGACACTTTAAGCAGGTCCTGAATTTCAGACGTATCTAACGCAGGATAGATAGTAAATACGGTGGTCTCGTTGCGTTGCGTTGTCCGTATCGTTACGGGCCTAGACTCGTATCTGTATCCGAAAACGTATCTCAATCATTTGACACTATTGAGGGATCTACCTGTCAGTTATTACTAAAATAACTTCAACAACATAAACACAGTACTTATAGATAAAAATAAAACCTACAAACACAGCTACAAAATCAAAACAAAACTTTTTGTGGTTCGAAAACGTGTCATCCAACGATACGATCGTTTACGTAATGTATGACCATGAAAGGACTTTTAGGCGGTCAAGGTAAGTCGATGCGTTTACAGAAGCGGATACTGATACGTAGGAAAATTTAGGGTTTGCTTAAAGTGTCTAGTGTCTACATTGATAACCAACGCTTAGCTATCTACACGCGTAAACTTAATTATAAATAAATAAAGCTTGACGAAATATCTGAAAGCATGGCGCAGACGCTACGTTTTGCACAACGTTTTGTCTGCATACAGTTAAACACGTTGCAGACAAAACGTTTTGATCAGTAAGCTGAACCGTAGCGTCTGGACCGTGCTTAAGTCTATCGTACTGAAGTAAACAAACGTCAAAGTTGTTGAACGAACGACAGTGACAGGGGTTCAAACTGCTGCGGACGGTGGTAAATTCGTCAAGTTGGATCCTATATACCTAGTAGCCTGCCCCTTACTGTATATCTATTAGTACCCGTGGTGCATACAAACTTTTATGTCATACCAGGGGGACTTTATTCGAAATCGATGCAACTTTGCGTACACGCAAACGACGTCATTTGCGGCGTAATTGTCAACCTGATGTTTAGAATGGTACCATCGTCACCAAAAGTAACTGGGACAGCATCATATTGTAACATTTTCAGTTTCTTGGCTAATAAGCTACCTTGTTTTGCCATACTGGATGTGATTCCATATAGAGCTACAATGAAATAAATGAATACAGCTATCTTTTTTGTGCCCAGATTTTGTTACCTTGAGTGCTGCCTTCTATTAGAAGTTTTTTTGGTTCAGGTTTGCAAGTTTGGTTAATTGATCTAGGAAGGTTTGATTCAGTACGGCAGGGCCCGCTGTTATTGATTAGAATCTTAGGAAAAGGAGTTAGTACCATCATCATCTCTGTTTGCAAATCCAATCAATAATCTGAGGTTATGATAAATTGTTGTTTACTCTTTGACTTTTCATTTCCATCATGTCATTGAACAGCTGTTTTGTCTAGGCGTTTTCTTTAGACCTGTTCTACCTTTTGATATATGTTCTATAGGCACTTTTCAACATTCACCAGTCATTTTTTACACAACCGATTCTCAGTTCGTACTTTTGGGTTGAAACTGAACACGTCCTTTTCTATAATTTTCTTCAATGTCAAAATTAGAAGTTTGACAGATGAAAGTCTTCTTCCGAAATCTAAATTCTAAATGAAGAATCTGCCCTTTTGATCTGCGACCTCACGCTGAGTAGTCGTCCGGTCTCGGGCCTCGGCCCTAATTATTTTTGGGGCGAGACTTTTTGGAATTTTGTGCCAGGGAGCTCAAGTTTTAGACTAATTTCTTGCTGATACTTGTCTAGAGTCGTCCCTTGGTCATTTTTGGATTCTGTTTCGGTAAGTTTGAGATTTTCTTCAGGAAATATTAACCTACAACACGTGTTCCATTTTTTTTAATAGGACTTCCGAGCAGCATTTGGAAGTTTAAGACCACCTTTGGTCTAGAGTATCCCTCAATTTGAGGTAAGATTATTTCTAATATTTGGGGCTCGATTTGTTTTTTTATACGAACATCGTTATAGGGTCCTAGTCTCAGGCTATAGTTGGACAATCCTACTCCTAGTCTCAGGCTATAGTTGGACAATCCTAGTCTCAGGCTATAGTTGGACAATCAGACTCCTACTCCTAGTGCTAGGCTGTAGCTAGACAGTCTTAGGCCATAGTTGGACAGTTGCTAAGCTGTATTTAGACAGATTCTAGACTGGATCTAGATTGCTCTCAGTTGGGGCTTTGGTAGCCTTTCTTCAGCAACTCTATTGGTACCACTCTGCTAGAACCACATTGGGTTCTACGTTAAACAGATCCAACGTGGATAGGACTCATGACTCACTTACCATACCTTAGCCTATCTATAGTGAGACCAAACCTGTAGATAATCTCACTTTGGAAACTTCTGGATTTTCACATACATTTCACTTGTATACATGTAAGTTGCACCTTTACTATTTAGGCAAATCTTATATAAATCATCTGACACCGAATTACGTCAGTACGTGCCCCTTAAATAAAATTCTAGAATTTTACCCTGAGGTTGCCCAAAGAATAACTTTCACCTTTCTGTGTTTAATTTGCCTGTTGGTAAAGTGTAATCCATACTGTTCTTTTATACTTTCACAAGTGTTAATAAACAGTTAAAACTGTTTATTTTAAATTCATATATTCATTATTTACATTTTTTTTATTTATTCAAATATTCACAAATTAGGTACAAGCCTAATCCTAAACACCTTTTTAATAACTTCGTGGCTACTTATTGGCGCAATAGTTAAGTCCTAATTACTTGGTGGCTACACTTTTTGGCGCCTTATTATTATTGTTATTATTTTTTAATAAAGAAAGCCAGATACATTATTGTACCTAATTAGTTGTTTTATTGTTAAGCGCTCCAATTGTACAAGTTTTGTTATAACATCAAAAAGTAACCTTCCTAGTTAAGTCACATATAACTTGGTGGCGCCCAAAGGTAAGATGTATACAAGGAACCCATAGACCCATGGCCTCCGGACTGATTCTGACTAGCCGTATGCAGTATAATTGGGCAATTGCCAAAAAAAGTACGTTATAATATCAGCTCTTGTACTATTATATGAATTTTAGTGTCAAATATTTGTCAAACTATGTATTGAATGCATTGAAATGAATGACGGTTGAATTAGTCCAGGAGGTTGATATTTTTGTCCCAGATACTTTTGGAGACGATGGTGCCCGCGCGGGCCAGAATGTGTACTTTATGCCCGCACGGGCATAAAGTGATGAATTATGTAGATGGTATCTAAGGTATAAAAAGACAATAATGTACTGGTATGACATAAAATAAAGTTTGTCCTACCTTTCGATTTTAACGCAAATTTTAGCATAAATGCTTTACCTAACTGGTCAATAAATTATGGAACAGTTTTTTGAAATGATCCTATTTTATCATATAATATTATGTCTAACTATTGTTGATTTATTTAAATATTATACTCAAATACATAGACTAAAAGCTACCATATTCTTATAATGTATCTATATCTGTATCTTGGAAAATTACGACGCTTTTTCAAAGAAATAGTGCACTTTCCGCTGTTTCAGACGAGAAGCGACCATCTAGGCCTGAAAATACAATACGGACCGTGCACCACACAGAATCAATCGCGTGCCAAGGAAATTTCAACCATCCTCGCATCTCCGCGTCCGGGCATGGTCGCCACGACATACTTTTACATTTTACAGATTTTTGACAAAACGACTTATCGGATTTTTGATTATAAACAAGCATTTTAATCCCTGATCTTTGATCTACAGCGGCTATAGAAAGTGTTTTTTTGATTAGAATAAGAATTTTTGAGTTATCTATGTGTGAATGATGTTGCAATTTTGATGTTTCAGTGCGAGCTGTTTTATAATAAGGTACTCCATATAAATGCGTGTTGTACAAACATTTCAAAATTCGAAATAAAATACTTCTACTTGGAATTTTGAAATAAAACTTTTGCAGATCATTGAACACGTAGTGTAGATTCGAAAAATGAAAAAAAAAATTTTTGCAATTTTTTGGAAAACTACCCCAAACTACCCCCTGCACCCTTACGATTTTTTGACGACCAATCGATTTTGCTTCCTTAAGGTGTGAGGAACGATATAAAATAGGTTTTACATTTTAGCAATAAAGTGCGGACGAAAATCTTTTCTAGAAGGATTATTTCACGGTCTTAACTCTACTACAAATGCTTTTGGCCGCTGATGGTCACGTCTCTATTCTTGGGGTATCAGATTCTCGCATATACATAGTTATCAAAACCTCATTCAATTACGCCAAATGGCTGGGGCTATACAAAGTGTTCCAGCCGAGAGTGACCCATTTTAAATGCTTATAACTTTTAAACCAGGTGTGCTAGCTACCTGCGGTTTGTGCCATTCGATTTCTCTTGGCCTAAAGTTTTTTTTAGTAGGTTGCAAATCTTTTTGAAACTTATACAGGGCGAAAAAAAATCCGTTTTGCAACACCGAAATTCTCCACTAGTTTTAATGGAACAACCTGTATAGTATATCTCAACGTCAAAAAAAAGATACATGTTCAAGGTATCCATGTACCCAATAGACATCGTCCCTGAAACTTGAAGTTTTAGCCGTAAAAAATCAAAATCAAAATCTTGGTATTTTTGCAAATGCATACAACTTCATTTTGTAGGTACTTGATATCACTATAGCAAACAATTTTGTAACTGTCTAGTTAGATATCAATTAAGTAAGAATACATTTTCCAAAAAAAAAAAATTAACGAGTTCCAGAGAATTTTCTCTGGAACTCGTTAAATAGAGATACCCCCAAACAGTAACAGTTTGGTGTGCAATCTCTATTGAGAAAAAATACTGTTTGATGTGGATTTTCTCTTGATGTTTTCAAGGATTAAAAATTAAACTTGACCGATACGGTTTGAAATTATTTAAATGAAAATTTATTTAAAGCAATACAAAAACTGAAAACTAGTGATTATTCTAAATTATTGTGAATTAAGTATCGGAGAAATAAAAATACATGTTTCTGTTTGAGAAGTCAAAAAGGGTCTGTCTGCAACGCTCGACGGTGCCAGTACTTCGACGTATAACGTGAGCGTTCGGCTGCATCGTATACTTCGATCACGCAGTGGAGTTTTAGAAATAATAATATAATTTTTGAACTTAGGGACTAAATGGATATTATATTTAAACTTATGGACTAAAGAATATAACATTTGAACTTATGGATTAAATGGACAGAACACGCCGCCCGTCTTGAAAGAATCGTCTTTCAAAGTCCAGAATTGTCTTCAATAGGTAGAACGAACACCCGATTAACGGCACGTTTGAAAAGTCCACTATTAGTTTAGACCGTCACCACTCTGATAACTCCATCATGTCCAGGATGAACCATTGTTATTCTGCCCATCGGCCAATTCAATGGAGCAGTGACCAGTGTTTTCCCCACGAAGAATAACTAACATGCCTTCCTTCATATCATTATTAGATTTCGTAAACCATTTGTTTCGTTGTTGCAGTGTTGAAAGGTATTCTTGCGCCCATCTTTGCCAAAAATGTTGACTCAACTGCTATGCAGATGCTTGTATTTCGTCAAACGATTAACTGGTATTTCTGTGACATCTTGTTGTGGTATAGACGTCAAAGCTTCCCCAATAAAAAGATGACCAGGAGACCAGGAGTAAGTTGGACAAGATCATTTGGATCATCGGATAGAGGTATTAGAGGTCTAGGGTTCATTATAGCTTCTATCTGAACAAGCACAGTATATAATGGCTCATATGTTAAATGTGAATTTCCTATTATACGCACAAGGTGGCGTTTAGCAATTTTGATTGAGGATTCCCACAACCCACCAAAGTGTGGAGACCTTGCGGGAGAGAAACGAAACTCAATATTATTTTGATTTAGATATGAAACTACGTTGGGGCTGGTTGACATTTCACCGATTTCCCCAAATATTCGCCTCAAATCGTTATTTGTCCCAAAAAAAATTTGTCCCATTATCGCAAAATATGGTTTCACAAATACCGCGTCTGTAGACAAATCTTTTTAGCGCATTTAAGAAGGTATTGATAATATCGCCGACTAGTTCAAAATGAACTGCCTTTGAGCTTAAGCAGATAAATATACAAAGGCTAACACTTCACCATTTTTCTGCTACGCAAAGTACCGTCCTTTATTAGAAAGGGCCCGGCTGCATATTCATTTTCTGCCAACGTAATAGGACCTTCGGTTGCATTCGTGTTCGTTCGATCACAGCGTAGGCAAATTATGATTGAAGTGGACTAACGTTGGCAGTTTAATAGAGCCTGCCTGGCGTTTGTGAAAATATTCTCTGAATAAAATCAGTTGTAAATTAGCAGTTATTAGTTGTTGGCACATGTTTCAATGCGAAATGCGATAACGAATGAAGAAATACCGTTATTTTAAGTTTAAAAATTGATGTGTCTATTCAAAGGCCCCAGAACTTTTTTGGTAGATTTGAGTTAGTTTCGGGTAGTTTTCGGGTTATTTTTGGTAAGTTTGGGTTAGTTCGGTTTAGTTTTCGTTTAAAAAACGCACTAGGCGCTGTTCCTCCCTGTTTCCTTTTTTCAAGGAAAGACACGAAAAGTACCTAATCCAAATTAACCGAAACTGACCTATCCTGAAAATGCGACCCAATCTCTGTTTCACGAACCTGATCAAATAGCGAAAAAAGGGCGCGTATAAAAAATGGAGCGCATGTATGTTTAGAGGTTATGTGGTTGTTCAAGTCAATAAAACACACCTCTAATTATTTCAGTCAAAGTCACTTTAATTTAGCAAAATAATAATTGAATTAGTTGAATCCACTCGTGTGGATTGGAGAAAATTGAGAAAAACACAGGAAAAATTTCAGTTCTAGAATGGCGTGCTCAACTTGCTGTTGCTAGTGCCGAACTCCGAACTCTCTTCTTCTCTCTCTTCTGGGCCTTGTCGTCTGTCAAAAACGGATCGCGAAAATCTCGCGAGGTTGCAAGTTCTGCTTGCGACGATGGCGCCCTCTATTGGTGTGCGACGGAGGCGCCACAAATGTATTAATAAATTTTGAGTAAATATTATGAGTCACTGAAGTTGGTTTCTCTGACGTTGTGTGACAGAAACACAGTTCAGCCGAGAGTTCAGCTGAACATTCATTTTATTCTTTTATTTTACAAAAAATAAATATGTGGAACCAAAAGTATCACAATATTAGGCCATTGTTTTAGCTGAAATATTCATGAAAATAAAATTCTTATCTTTTATCTTCCGTTCCTTTGAATAAAAAACATTTATCGGACTTAATTATGGATGATACAGGTGTGGGAGCAGCCATTGCTGCTGGCAATCATGAAGAAAATGGGATTTGAGCAATAAATTATCAGATTATACAATAAAGTAATCTTTTTAATGTAACTAAAATGCTTAATAAAGCTTTAATCTGAATTTCCAGGGACACCTTCCGGTACACCTACTAAAATGCTTGTAACATACAGTCACATGAAGTGCCAACGTCTGGTTGCATTGCTCATATTCTGCTAACGCTTTACGGCGCAGGGCACGAATCTAGCCGAATATCAGTTGCGTTGGCAAAAAATGAATATGCGGCCCGGCTAGGTCAATTCCTGTGTTTACAAAAGGCCTTGAGGGCTCGATGCGCTCAATAGGCTATGAGGATTAGATCTAAAACAGATGACACAAGACCTAGTAATTTTTCTTATCAAACTTTTAGCTTTAAGGGGCCAATATTTACGTCTAACTGCAGCTAATGTAGACTGTCCTCCAACATGCATATGCCTTTCATGTTCATCAATTATAAGGAGATTGGTAAGACGGTGTTTGTTAGGTAAAATGTAACGGGCCAAAATTGCATAAACATTTCTTACCTACTTTCAATTTTATATTCAAGATTTCCTTAAGTTTTTCAACATTTTCTCTCAATTTCAATTGTCGTCAGATTTCCTAATTTTCCATAGTCAAATTCTATTTGCTGTGATAGTTTTTTTTCCTCATTTTAATCCATATTTTAATTCAATTCTAAATCAAAACAAAGCAATGTTTTGATTACTATTTTAAATTCGATCATCTGTTTCATCCAAAAATAATTAATTCATCTGTCAAAAATATGTCGTGTTCCGTAATCGTGATGTACCGTTTTCAGGTGGATGTACCGAGCTACTCCGTTCGTACTAACTGTTCCGGTTGTGGAGCGCTATCGATCTCGGCGCGAATTCGAGCGAACCCAGAGTTGCGCATTGGTTCGATGTCCTTTGAGACATCTGGAACGCACCCTTTGATTTCGTTCCTTTGACTTTTGATTGTCAAAAATTTCTGTCAACCAGCGGTGGAGTAGTGATGTTTTCAGTATCGTCGATTCTTCCTTGAGCTCTCTAATTTTGAAAACGGAACATTTACTCTATTTTGTATTCTTCAAGTTTTGATTGTTTTATGGGATGATTATTTGTTGTTAATATCATAATTCATTAGCCGTTGTCGTTTTTCTCGGATTATATTGTTGTGTGCAATTTTTGGTAAGTGGGAATTCTGTCGATTGGTTGTTGTTGTTTGTCGTTGTTCTCGATCATCTCTAAGTCTGAATTCCTTCCTTTGGGTTAGGTTAGTTTATTAATTGAATGTGGAGCACATTTTCTTTCACATCTGGACGTTGGAGAATTAGGGTCTTTATGAAGATTGCCTTCGCCTTTTTGGGATTTCGACCCTAAATTCTCATTTGAAGTTATAACATTTTAGTTGCCTTCATGCCTTACGTTTTCGTAGTGTTATAATTTTCGCCGATTTATTCGGATTTTTACAACTCCATGTGTGGTAAGCTGCTTACACGTTTTTTCCTATAGTAGATTCTGACCTTTTCAATTTAATTTAGTTGAAAGCTGCCCTAAGGAGTAGAGAATTCTCACTCTCTCTAGGAAATCCAATCCTCGATCCAGATTTCCGGAGATTTTCGAGGCCGACACCCTAATTCCATCAGATAAAAAAAACATAACCTTATAACAATTTTTGCAAACTCAAGACACATTTTTCTCAATTGCTATCAAAGCCTTATTATGATTTCATCTGATTTAATTAATTAATACCTTAATGTTCAATTTTTCTATTAAAATAATTTTCAAGAGCTATAGTTTTTTTTATCAAGTAAACTTGCTATTAGAAACTAATCATTATAGTTTCATTTTTTTTTTTTTTTTTGTCATTTTCTAATTCAATTTATTCATGAAGTGCTTCGCTATTAGTTCAATTACAAATACAGTGTGTATAACAGTTTTTCTCTTAGGGTTCTTTCACGAGGGTTGTCCTTTCACGAGGGTTTCTTTCACGAGGGTTCTTTCACGAGGGGTTATACTTTACCATCAAGTTTACCTCACGGTTACTACAATAGACGTTCAATTGTAACCGAAATTGAACCAAAAGGCTAATAGACACCAGCCTAAGTAATTGGACGGTTACTCAGGTCTTCAATCCACTTAACCACAACCAGTAGCCAGTACTAATCTGGTTAATTGTGTCTACTACTACTACTACCTGGAACATTTTGGTATCGTACTAGTTTTAGTTATCCTACTTATTATTATTGTTTATGTACATTCTGTCCCTATTTGTACACCCCGGTGATCACCTCGGTATTTCAGGGAATAATTCATTGCTTGCCCCCAGTGTGGTAAATGAATTATTAAATAGGTAACTTAACTAGACATAACCTGTTGAATTTATGTCAACTTACTGGTAGTTCTGGTTACGTAAGTGTAAGATAACCGCTCCAACTTATTAGTCATTAATTTATTGTTTTTTTTTGTTTTATTTTTCTCTTCAATTTATATTTGCAACTTTTCTATTTATACCTTTTTTTTTATTATTCATTTGGGTTATTGAGTTTCAATAACATATTTTTGCATTTAAATTTAATTGTTCATGACTATAGCAATTATTTAAAAAGTATTGCATTTCTGTATTTGTTAGTTAACGCTTCTTGACAAGGTCATTTTATTAATTGCTAATTTACTTGATTATTATTATTTTTTTTTTTTCCTCTTGAATTCAAATTATTGTTCATTGTGGTCTGCGGCCATTTGGTGAATAAATAACTGTAGCACTTGATTTCTTGACTTTTATTTGGTTTTATGCACACAGCCTGGTTTTGCTAATATTTTTCTTTTTATTAATCATTATTTGAATTGTAAGGACCTGAAGCCAGATACCATCCTGGAGAGTCCGACTCATCTGTTCAGAGTCGGTGGCGCCCAAACTAAAACCCACCCCTACTCTCCGAATTGTTTAGTTCTGAGCTAGGGCATAATTTGCACGCACTTCGACCTTCAGTCTTACAATCTCAAGTTCTTTATTCATTTATTTTTTTTTAAATTCTCATTATTTTTATTCTATTTTTTTTATAATTTTTTTTTATAAACTTTTCTTAATCAGCGAAAAAGCGTGGCAAAAACTATGGGATGTTTATGAGAAGTAGATATATCTGCCTTTGATATACCTCCCACACGTATTACTTTATCAGAGTCCAAAAAGGGGTTGAGACATAAAAGTTTGCTTTTAGATGACAACTTTCGTTTATTTTTCAGACGTTCAATGTCGTTTGAAAATTCGCTTTGTTGAGCTAATTTAATGAGAGTGATCAAAGCAGTGTTAAGTTCATCGAGTGAAAGACAATTTGTTTTTCCTAAATTCTCTGGTTTAGAAGCATTATGAGCAAATCTTAAACAATAAGCTACAACCTTTTGCAATTTAGTTATATTAGAAAAGTTATCGAAAATGTCTGAATTTACTAAAGAAATATTACTTATGGTAGATTTCCGGAATTTCGGCAGGAATTGAAAGTTTATGTTTAGGCCAATAATTAGGTCCTTTCATTAGCCATGGAGGACCCAACCACCAAAGCTCACAATGGACCTCTTGCACTCAATCAAAATTAGGTATATAATTTATCTGTAACGAAAGTGTATTTTATATACTACATAACAGTATGGTTGGTTATTTTTTTTTAAAAATCTTGAAGGCAGAAATTGAAAGAAAAAAAAGCCGATTATTTGAATTCTGCGCCATATTTTTCCACCAATCAAAACTCACTGTTTGCCAAATTTTCATGTTCCAAACGAATATTTTTTTTTCTTTTTTAACACATCGAACAAAAAAGGACGCATAATGTCTGCCCAGCGAATCTGTGTCTACGGGGCAACGGTAAGGGGAATGCAGTTGTAAAAAAAAATGGCTGATTTCATTCATAAAATACCCAGCTGCGTGCGGAACTTTTTGGAAGTGTTATCGTATTGCAACTCGTACACGAAAATCGACAATGACCAAACCTCCGCCACTGGATATTTCAATATAAATCGATATTCCAAGATGGGAGGATAAAATGACGTAAGCCCTGGCCAATAGCGAGATGTTAGGTGACGTTAGCTCATTGACAACCGTATCGTTCCCATGGCAACGGCGATCCTGCCAAAAACTCCACCAATCAGGTCCATCCAGGCCGGATGCTTGCCAAATTGTCAAAAACTGATGGTATCTTTAGAAAATGTTTATTTTTTACAATAAACCAAATTGAAGAAATCAGGATTAAAACAAGAATAGATCCAACAGCCACGTTAAAATATTTAGCGTTTTATTATTGTTATCAATATTTTGTTATTAAAAAATGGATTTTCAAATGAACTATACTTCATGCCAAGTATTTTCGCTTTTTTATAATTAAACGTGACAACATGGTACATTTATGTCCGAATTCCTTCCGTAGACTCAGATCCGCTGGGCAAACAATAGACATATCAAAATCGCTTTGTGGATCGACTTTGGTACAGCTCTAGTTTTTACATGAAAAATAAAACGAGACTTATGAAGTTTTCACAATTTTGTTTTCTTGTCTACATACGAACTAGACAAAGAAAGAACTAATCCGGCGCAGTATAAAGTACGAATACGATAAAAGAGATTTTTATTTGTCATGCTGATTTTTGTTTACTATTGGGTCAGGTCAGTGACCTCTGGCCAATTTATCAATCAAAATAATCAATGAACAACAAAATACAGTTCCTGGCACTGGGGAATTATTCAAAATAAACCCATAAACGGTTCCGAAAGGTAGTCCGGATACTTGTAACGTGCCTAAATTAATGTAAAATTACCTTATCAAAATTATTCCATTGTTTTGCAAATTTTCTATATCAAGGACAATTTTTCCATTAACTGTGCCTTTCTTCATAATCAAAAATCTTAATAATCCTAGTATATAAAATCAAATATTATTAATTATTTGCATATTTGCCGAAAGTATATAATTTCTAGCTTGGGATCAGCTGTTCAAGTAAACAAGTTGTTTTTGAGATCGATGATCTTTCCGGTTAATAATTTTACCGGTTCAATTTTGGTAAAAACATGTGAAACCGCCTCGCCGTACGAAAGTATTTATGGGTGCGACATCTATCTGTTTAATGGCTTATCTCTTATAATTTTGGTATTTTTCTGTAATTACTTCCGTCTCACAAGTTTGCAATTTCAATACTGAGGGCACTAAAATCTTTAGTATTGATATCTTGGGTATCGACTTTTGATCGATAACAATTTCACTTAAATTAATTCTTATTCACTATTGTTACTAATTGTTGCTACTAGTGCATTTAGTTTTATCCTATTTGTTAATATCTAGCGTTGGTAATAGTTTTTGGCACGTTTTAACTCCTTCTACAGCTCCTTGGCAAAATATTTTATTTCCAGAATCAGTATCGATTGTCATATTTTTGCTCTATTCCCGGCCAAAATTTTATACATTTCAATGTCAAGTACATCATTTCGCTATGCGAGGTGACTTGTAGAATTTTTGTAAGAAAGGTGTTCTTTTTGCATCCAGCTTTCAATTGGAAAAGAGATCAGGGTTAAATAGTTACCTTTGCCTTTAAGTCTACCCTTTTCGGGGATTTGAACTCTGCATCTCACAAGTATTAAGTTACAGTGCTTATCTGTTGCGTTTTTGCCTTTGAATCTGTAACTTAAAATCGTCGTTGTACGGATTTTGAACCAATTGTGCCTGGAAGTGGAAGCCATTTTGGTACCGTAGACCTGAGCACCATTATCTTGCCAGAAAACCCTGTGGGACAGGTAATATTATATTAATGTATTTATTTTATATGACAATCGACAATTTATTCTGTTAAATTGCCTACACCTTTTCCCTCAGAACTAATTTGAGGTCTAATTTTATTCAAAGAATGTTGTCACATGGTTTGATATTTCAATCACCACGTTTTATAGTTTTCAATCAGTAATTTTAAAGAAAAAAGATTTAAGAGTTCTTTTTACAACAGTATTTCCTTCTTAGGGTTTTTCTATCTGAGGTTTTCTCTCCGTCTGAGAGTTAAGTACGTTACGGTCCCATTTACCCCACCGAATTTCTGCTTGGTAGAAATTCAAGTCCATCAATTGGATTCCACCAATAACCGGTCTCTCAAAGCCGATCCTTGAGACCTGCTCATTTCATCAAGCCCTGAGTGAGAAGAAGGAGTCAGCAGCTGTTTTGTGGTATCGTAATTTAACAATTGATCATAATTATTACCTTTTACCTTTCATTCTCTTACCTTTTTTTTTATAAATTTAAATTTGTACCTTTAGTAACTTAGTTTTTGTGTTGATAATATTTGTCAGGTTGTCAATTGATCAACAACATATCACCAAGCTTAACTATTTATTTTCCTCAAACCAGTTGACTTAAATTCCATTTTTAATTAACGCAAATTCCATTTATAATTAATTTAGTTGCACTTTTCATAACCTCATTGACCTTATCTGAACTGCAATAACTAGATCCAAACCCAATATTAAGATTTATTAGGTGGTTATAATCAACCAAATTCTAGCAATTAACTGTTACATAATTCCATAACAATTTAATTGAAGGTGTAAACCAGAGTGATATCACAAAGGTAGTAATATTGCGTATACTAACGAACCGGTCTATATAATATATTGGATTATTTATTGACATTGATTTATTTTATATTGACTTGAACCCGGATTGCTCTTGTAATTTTTCTTAAGGGACTAATGCCGAACTAACTCTAGTTTTTCTTACATCCGAATTCAAGTCAATAGTTACTAATATCTAGGTTGGGTTATTGATTTATTACAGGATTTAACCGTTATCTAAGTGAAGTGCTTATTATGAAAATTTACGTTTAATTGAGTTCAACTGACTTGAGTTTGGTATTGAACTACAGTTTTGAATTTCAACTGATTTGTTGACTTTTTATATTTATTACCTGAGTATTGAACAACCGATAATTACCTAATTCGTTTATGCTGACAAATTATCGAGCAATTACTGTATTTTTATCAAATAAATTTAGCTCTTGAATCTTAATATATATTTGTTTCATTTGACTCTGGAAGCTCACTCTTGACTACCAACCAGTGGCGTTACTGTAATTGAACTGAATATTCACTGGTTAATTATTTATTTATTTTATTTTATTTCATTATTTTATTTTATTTTATTTAATTTTATTTTTATTTTGTTTTGCCTGTATCATAATATCTTGGTCTTTGGGTCCAGCCAACAGCCTGGAGAATACTAGCCATTCTGTCCAAGGTCAGTGGCGCCCACAAAAATAACCCACCCCTACTCTCCGTATTTAATTTCTGAGCTAGGGCTAAATTTGCAACGTCCTAGACATCCAATAGACCAATTCTTTTAATTTCATAATTTCAATTTATTTTAATTACATTTCACTTTTTTTTATTCATATTAACAAAAAAAAACGTAGCATACTTTGTCCGGAGTCACCCTGTGTGTAGTTTGAATAAAATGGAAAAAGGTTGTTTTTGTCTGTGAAAATGTGAAAAGCTAGGCTGGTGTTACCCAACTCCTTTAATTCTTAATTTCTAATTTTTATTTCTAAGAGCTTAATTCATAACAAGTTAACAGCGTGTTATTAAATGATGGCGTTATCGGTTTATCCAATTTCTATACCACAATTTCTTTGGTGCCAAAATACCCGCTCCGCTTCATTTTCTAACCTTGCGTTCGGTATTTTGCTCAAAGAGCAGAGCGTGCTGAGCGGAGTCGTGATCACGTGACCAGTGAGCGATCAGAGCAGTTGAGCGCTGTATAAAAGTGCCAGAAATATTAATAAACGAACGCGAATGAGACTGCACCGAGTACACTTTTTAAATAAACGAACGGTAAAATCAAGCTCGGAGAACTCGGACCAAAATAACGAACGCAGGGTAACTCCATCTTACTACCCCTTTACCTTTACCTGCTCTAAGGGCTTCATTCATAGTCTTGTTGTGATTTTGTGTTGGTTGAAAACAAAACAATATTGAAATAAAAAAAACCCTATATTCTATTAAAATAAAAAACCCATGAATACAGAAGATCAATCTTTTTTTTATTTATTTGGTCATTATACAGGGTGTCCCAGCCGAGAGTGACCCATTTTAAATGCTTATAACTTTTAAACCAGGTGAGCTAGCTACCTGCGGTTTGTGCCATTCGATTTCTCTTGGTCTAAAGTTTTTTCTAGTAGGTTTAAAAAAAATTTAAAACTTATACAGGGCGAGTAAAAAAAAATCCGTTTTTCAACACCGAAATTCTTCACTATTTTCAACGGAACGCTCTGTATATCGCAACGTCAAAAAATAGATTCATGTTTAAGGTATCCATGTACCAATAGACATCGTCCCTAAAACTTGAAGTTTTAGCCGTAAAAAAATCAAATTCGAAATCTTGGTATTTTTGCAAACACCTATTTTCAAAGCTTCAACCTTATGTTTGTAAGTACCTATATGTATATGTTAGCCATTCTGTTCCAGGCATTTGTGGATCAATAAATGGTTGAATGAATTGTGTAACATTTCCTGGAAAATCGCTTCAATGACATTAAAAATGTTCCACTTAAGATCTTCCAGGCTATTTTAGCAAAGTATTGCCGCATCTTTCCTTGACATAACGCCAGAAAAAAAAGTCTAGAACTCTCAAGTCAAGAGAGTAAGGTGTCTATTCTATAGGCCAGCGGCCAGCTCTCCTTATCCGTCTTTCCCCAAATGTCATATCTAGTGATTCCCTTGCTATTAATGAATAATGAGGTGGGGGCATCATCCTGCAGAAAATAGATATCATTCAAGATAACCTCCTGTCTCAACTATGGGAAAAAGAACATATTAGTGTATACAGTTTCTGTTATTGTTGGTTCATCAATGAAAATGGTCTGTATTTTTTCTCAATAGAGATTGCACACCAAACTGTTACTATTGGGGTATCTCTATTTAATGATTTCCAGAGAAAATACTTTGGCACTCGTTAAATTTTCTTGGAAAATGTATCTCAACTTAATTGATATCTAACTAGACAGTTACAAAATTGTTTGCCATAGTGATATCAAGTTCCTACAACATGAAGTTGCATGCGTTTGCAAAAATACCAAGATTTCGATTTTGATTTTTTTTCGGCTAAAACTTCAAGTTTTAGGGACGATGTCTATTGGTACATGGAAACCTTAAACATTAATCATTTTTTTGACGTTGTGATATACAAGGTGTTCCATTAGAAATAGTGGAGAATTTCGATATTGAAAAACGGATTTTTTTTTACTCGCCCTGTATAAGTTTCAAAAAAATTTGAAACCCACTGGAATAAACTTTAGACCAAGAGAAATCGAATGGCACAAACCGCAGGTAGCTAGCTCACCTGGTTTAAAAGTTATAAGCATTTAAAATGGGTCACTCTCGGCTGGGACACCCTGTATTTTAATCTGTGTATGGGGTGAATGGATGCTTACTTTACTTTACTTTATTCATTCTACAATTTACAATTTGTAACACAGTAGGATTTTTTTATATCACATATGCAGTCTTAGTTTACAAGAGGGCACCTAGCTGATTCAACAACCGTATGTGCCGAACATTCCTATATAATATTAATCAATACATATTTGAGTTCTGCTTATACAATTTTTGGTTTAGTATCACTAGCTTTAAGCCATATTCGTGGTAATATTTAACGTATGACACTCATTCGAGAAAAAAACAAATAAAAATATAAACAAAAAATAAATAAATACAATCTCTCTATGCTCAATACTCAGGCCTGCCAAATCCTAGCAAAAAACATTGTTAAACAACAGAACAAATACATCATGAATCTACCTGACAAGCCACCTAGGTCCCAAAAAGCTCGGTGAATACTGGAACATAATTTCCGTAAATGAACTGAGAAATTTTTTTCTCCATGGATTTAAAAACCTTTCCATTTCTGCTCTTGAACTCTTGGGGAAGTTTATTGTAAATTCTTGGCCCAAGATAGTTTATAGACTTTAGATGAAATGTGTTATTATTAATAGGTGTTATAATCTAGTATTATATATTTGGTGGCCAGAAAAAAATAAGGTAACTGGGTAACAGGACCAAATCGATACCTAATATTTTACAAAATAAGAATAGAAATTAGGAATTGGGGAGTTAGGTAGCACCGGCCGTATTAGAGAAACTGGCATCGAATAGGTACAGACACATAAAAATTATACTCCTGTTTTATTTCCCATAATCCACTTAGAAGAAAAATAACAACAATTTTAATAGGTAATTATATACCTATTTCAGTGCCGAAATTAAAAATGTAAAATTAAGGCTCACAGCAGAACACTAAATATTAGCATTGTGTCTTATGCGGGTACTTATAGTCCGATCTCAATCTCAAACTTGAGTCGTGCTTGAGTCGAACTTGGCCAAGCAATACCCAAGACTCGAGATTCCGTCTCTACTATAGTCCAAGCTTCGTGAATTTTCGGCGAAGTAATGCCTGAGTATACGCTTTGGTAACTCTTAGTTTTTTTTTAGTGACATTCTAGTGCTTTTTGAAATGAAATGTTGGGGACATTGCATAAACAAAATACATAACCCAATTTATAATTATTGTGTTTTGGTTTTGTGTTTGAAAATTATTTCGAATTGTTTCCTCTCGTGTATGTTTGTGTTTGATTGACTCGTGTTTTGTTTTGAGCTTATTTTTTAAATTTAAAATTGACCGAGAAGATAATGACGAATTCTTGGAATATATTGATTATGTGGAAGATGTACTCGATAACGTTAGAGTACCCAAAAGGTATATTCGTGATGCAGAGAATCCTGTGGAATTTTATAATGAAAAGCAATTTCGTTTTTCAAAACAGATTGTAGTAGAGGTTATACTACCTTTAATTAATGATCGTTTGGTAAAAGTAAACAACCGAGGCTTACCTATACCACCCTTAATCCAACTAATAACTTGTTCGAGATTTTATGCCACTGGAAATTTTCAGGTAAGCAGGTTTTGTGTAATTCTTGTTTTGTAATTATTACTATTAAATTTAATTTCTAGATGGTAAGTGAAGATTTACGTGGAATCAGCCAGCAATCGGTATCCCTTATAGTAGAGAGAGTTTCACAGGAAATATGCAGACATTTGCCTGAATACATACACTTACCTGATGGCCAGGAACAAAAGCGACAAAACGTTAGGCTTTTTCAGGCAATAGCAGGATTTCCTGGGGTTTCGGCATGCATAGATTGTACCCATATTAAAATTGTTAACCCAGGAGGTGATAATGCAGAAGTTTTTAGGAATCGGAAGGGTGTCTTTTCCTAAAACTCACTTGTAAGTTTTTTTAACAATTATTAATTATCTTTTTAAAAGAATGTACTAATTTAGGTCGCAGTTGGTCCTCAAATGGAAATGCTAGACATTGTTGTCAGACATCCCGGATCTACTCACGATAGCGTTATTTTTGATAGAAGTTCCTTGAGACTATTTTGTGAAAGAGGAGAAATGGGTGGCTTGCTTTTGGGAAATAATGGATATCCCTGTCGGCCATATTTGCTAACTCCAGTTATACATCCAGGCAAGTATTACCTATACCTATCATGAAAATTAGCCATATACCGGGTGTCTACGAGATCAGTTTCGCGCTGGCATTTGCTGGTTTTTTTTTCGATGGCAAAGATTTTTGGTATAGAGTGTAGGTTTGAGAAATGTCATATTTTGACATGTGTGTCAATGTTTGGTAACTTCCGGTTTGATCGGAAATGGTCGAACTCCGTAATTTTGAATGGCATCCCAATAATTTTTTCGCATTTTTGGTATCTGCGGATCATGACGTGTACGAAAACGTCAAATTTGAACATTTTTGAAGAAATTTTAGAACTCTGGATGAAAATGTATTTTTGGACAGAAAGTGACGGAGCGGTCTTAAAATTATTATTTTCAACCCACACAATCGTAGAAAAATGCGAGTGCCAAGATGTTATCCTTTGCTTGCTCTCCAAAGGCATCCAAAGTTGAAAAAATCACATTTTGCGTGATAACTCAATGAAATCATTAAAATCACCCAACTTTCACAACGAGAGTTTTTTACCTTTTTCAAAATAAAACCAACTATGCATTGAAACTTTTGATTTATGTTAGTTTTTAATTATTTTCTTATTATTTTTATAATGCATTTATAGTAGAAATGATAAAACTACTTATAAATGAACCCCTGTATGAAGAACGCTTTCCAAAAGGAGCTGGTGTTTTTTTTTGACAAGCCATTGACAAGATCTGTGGGCAAGATCATTGTTTGACATCTCGGGAATTTGTAAATATAAAGTTTGAAGGGGTTTATTTATAAGTAGTTTTATCAGTTATAGTAATACATAGTAAAAATATTGGAAAAATAATTAAAAACTGGCATGAATAATAGTAGATTATACCACGAGTCAATAATGATAGCTATTATTCCCGAGGATTATTACGAACTGAGCCGCGTTAGCGGCGAGGGAGTAACATTCCGAGGGAATAATAGCCATTATTGCGAGTAGTATACTCTACTTTATTTACGACAAATTAATTTATTTGAGATTTTCGATGAAGAAATCACACCCGTCTCATAATTTTCAATACAAATCCACAAGCACTACACGTTTGACACTGACACTTTTGTGGAATAATGACCATTAATCCCGCTACTCGTCATTAATCCCTGGAGGAATAACATATGCCATTATGTATAGATATTTAGTTAAGTTGGCAACATTGCTTCATTGCTTGGGAAGATATAAAAGCAATTGCGCACAATTTTACCGGCCTCATTCTTTATAAAACCATATATACAAGTAAGACAAATAAATAAAATACTGTACATAATTTAGACCTTTTATTTACAACAAATTAAAAAGGCTTATAAAATATATAAATAAAATAACTTTACATGGTGTCAGGTGTGAAACTCACGAAATAATTAATTAAAAAGTGCACTACAAGAGTGGATGATGATGGATTTCCTAAGAGCACCACCGGCGATGAATTTTGTCACTGGCAATGTGGCCAAGAATTGGTCGAAATGGTGGCAAAGATTTGAGTTATTCCTAATGGCAACGGAGAAAAGTGAAGCAGTCGAAGGCGTGAAGGTAGCTATTTTTTTAAACCTGATTGGAGACGATGGCGTGGAAATTTTCAACACCCTAAACATAAAAATGGACAAAGCTAAGCTGGAGGATGTCAAGAAAAAATTCACAGCCTATTGTGAACCAAAGAAAAATGTGGTGTATGAAAGGTACAGGTTCCTGACATGCAAACAGAAGCCTGATCAGTCGATAAGCTCTTATATAACTGAGCTAAAAACGCTGGTGTCTTCGTGTGAATATTACGACGGCGATGAGATGGTGCGAGACATGGTAATAATGGGAATGGTACATCAGTCACTGAGGGAGCAACTTTTCCAGACAGAGAAGCTAACTTTGGAAAAGCTGGAAGCCAAATGTAAAATGTATGACCAGGACAAGAAGCAGATGGATGATATGGAAAAAAACAAGCCTTCCACCAGTGAGGTGGACACTGTAAGGATGCAGCAAAAAAATCAGATGAGTAATTTTTCTAATTATAATAATAAAAAAATGTCAAATTTTAATAACAAAGGTTTTTCTAATAATTTTAAAAACAACAATAACCGTAATATGAGTAATTTTAATCAAAAAAATTTCAAACTTTGTGGTAAGTGTCAATATAAACACGCATTTGGTCAGTGTCCAGCTTTTGGAAAGCTTTGCAATATTTGTAAAAAACTTAATCACTTTGAAAGCTGTTGTTTTCAAAGCAAATATGTAAATAAAGGTAAACATAGCAAAAAAACATCAAAAACATTTCACAGAAAAAACGTAAATAATCTAAATTTATCAACTAGTTCAAATTCCTCAGATGATGATTTCTATATAGATTGTTTACAAGTGCAATCTTTGAGTTCTGAAAATATAGTGTACAGGGAGCAAAAAAATAATAAAAATGAAATATTAGAAAATATTACCATTAATAATTTTGGAATTTTTTTTAAGGTGGATACAGGTGCACAGTGTAATGTCCTGCCTGCCAAGGTACTTCAGAAAGTAGCACCAAAAAAGAAACTCAACCCAACAAATGTCAGTTTAACTGCTTATGGGGGAACTAGGATTGAAGTAATAGGATCTACAAAATTGGATTGTATAGTACGTGGTGAGAAAAATTCTCTTACATTTTTGATTGTTGATACTGTAGGTAGACCTATATTAGGGTTGGAGTCTTGCTTGAAATTGAACTTAATTAAAACAAATAATAACTTAGAGCATAATGAAATAAATCTAAAGTTTTCTTCAAAAAATGAAGTAGTAAAAAAATTTAAATCAGTTTTTGAAGGATTAGGAACATTTCCAGGGGAGCCATACACATTTTCCTTGAAAGATGATGCCATACCTTGTGTTTTCCCGGCGAGAAAAATACCAAAAGCCATAATGCCTGAATTCGAAAAAAGTATAAAGAAATTGGAAAAAGAGGGAGTAATTTGTAAACAAATTGAGCCCACTGATTGGGTCAATAATATTGTAGTCACTGAAAAACCTAATAAAAAACTTAGAATTTGTTTAGATCCCTCAAAACTCAACCCTTACATACGTAGGGCACATTACCCAATTCCGTCAGCAGATGAGATATTGAGTGATCTAACAGATAAAAAGTACTTTTCAATCTTGGATTTAAAGGATTCTTTTTATCAAATAAAATTAGATGAAAACTCCTCAAAGTTAACTACTTTTGCGACCCCTTTGGGGAGATATAGATTTTTACGTTTGCCTTTTGGGATAAACACAGCGGCTGAAGTCTTTCAAATGAAAAATACGAGTATTTTTGGTGGAATAATAGGTAGTAAAATTTATATAGATGACTTAATCATCTCAGGTAGTGATGAGCAAGAGCATGACAGAATATTGAATGATGTGTTAAAAACTGCTCAAGAAAATAATATAACCTTTAATAAGGACAAATTTCAATATAAAAAAAGTGAAGTTAAAATTTTGGGCTTTAAGGTTTCAGAAAAGGGTATAGAGATTGACGAAGATCGGATAGATTCAATTTTAGAACTTGATTATCCTAAAAATAAAAAAGAGCTGTTAAGATTCCTAGGCCTTTTAAAATATTTGGCCAAATTTTTGCCTAATCTTTCTCAAATTACAGCACCATTAAGAAGCTTGACTTGTGAAAATGTTAGTTGGAACTGGGAAAAAATTCATTCAGAAAGGGTTGATATTTTGAAAAAAATGCTAACTTCACCACCTTGCCTGAAACATTTCGATTCAAGTAAACCAGTTGTTGTACAATGTGATTCAAGTCAGGAAGGTATGGGAGCTTGTTTATTACAAAATGGACAACCTATAGCTTTTGCAAGTCGAGCTTTAACGGATACAGAGAAAAGATGGGCTTGTATTGAAAGGGAATTGGGGGCTATAGTTTTTGCAGCTGAAAGGTTCAATTTTTATATTTATGGCAAGGAAAATGTTCAGGTTTTCACAGATCATAAGCCCCTCGTCAGTATTTTCAAAAAAGATATCAATAAAGTTTCTAGCCGATTACAAAGACTGTTATTGAGATTGATGAAATATCAATTAATAGTATCATACTTGCCTGGAAAACAAATGTATATAGCTGACATGTTGTCGAGATCATTTTTAAAGCACCCTGTAAGAGATAATCCCAATGATAATTTTATAGTTCACATAATAAAGAAAAATATTCCCATGAGTGATCAGAAAAAAACTGAGTTGTTAAAGGAAACAAAAAATGATGGAATCTTGGGTTTGTTGAGCGAATATTTAACGAAGGGGTGGCCTAAAAATATTAAAAAATTACCAGGGGAGCTTAAAAGATTTTATAGTTTGAGGAATGAATTATCAGTTGAGGATAATTTGATTTTCTTTGGCGACAGATTGGTAATTCCGAAGAGCCTTAGACATTACATGTTAAATAAATTGCATGAAGGGCACTTGGGAGTTGGCAAATGTCGAGCGAGAGCGCGTGAATCTATTTTTTGGCCAAATATTAGTGAAGAAATTGCTAATTTTATTTTGAAATGTGAGGTTTGTTTGAGATTTCGTCCAAATAATACCAGATTACCCTTAAACCAACATGAAATGGCTAAAAAACCTTGGGAAAAAGTTGGTATGGATATAATGGAATTTAAGGGATTTTTATTTTTAGTAATAATGGACTATTATTCAAATTGGATTGAATTAAAAAAACTGAAAAATAAAACAGCTGAAGATTGTATAAAAGTTTTGGGGTCTGTTTTTTCTGTTCATGGGTTTCCTTATGTAGTTATTGCTGACAATAATCCTTTCAATTCAGCGGTCTTTAGACAATTTTTGAACAATAATAATGTAGTTTTAACAACCTCTAGCCCAAATTTTCCTCAAAGTAATGGGTTGGCGGAAAAGACTGTAAATATTTGTAAAAATATGATGAAAAAATGTTACTATGAAAATAATGGTAGTTTACAAAAACTTGATTTTTATTTGTTAAGTCATAGAAACACTCCAATCCCTGATTTGGGTCTATCTCCAGCGCAAATGCTATATAATAGACGCTTAAAAGATAGTTTACCTATTGTAGATTCTATGCTTAAACCTAGTCTTGTTAATAAAAAAAGTTTGAGAGAAAAAAAGTTAGAAAGACGTAGAAAACAAAAACATTATTATGATAAATCAACAAAAAACTTGGCAGGTGGGAAAGTTAATGATAGAGTCATGTTTAAAATGAATGATAATTGGGAAAAAGGGATTATTGTTGAAAAATGTAAGGAACCAAGATCATTTTTAGTTAAGGATGATTTTGATAGAGTGTTAAGGCGTTCAAGGCAACATTTAATTGTACAAGAACCTTCTGTTCAAAATTTTGAAAATTTAAATGAAACTAGGAATAGTGTAAATAATGAGAAGTTTGTTAGGGAACCATATTATTTGAGAAGCAAAATAATAAACAAATGAGAATAAAATGTTAATTTTACATGTATATATTTCTTCTGTATATAAAATTTTCTAAATATAATCTTTCTGTATATAACTTTGGTATATTGATATTGATTTTTATTAGGACCCTAGTCTTAGTAATAAACTGCTTGGGTTGAATAGTTTGTTCGTTTTTAAGTTCATAAAATGTTGATCATATGAATATTCTCCTTAGAGTTAACTTGAGTAACATAGGGCTAATTAATAGTAGTAATTAGGTTCAATAATAATTGTAATATTTTATCCAGTGTATTTAAAAAATGAATAGATAAAAAACTTATAAGGGAGGATGTATAGATATTTAGTTAAGTTGGCAACATTGCTTCATTGCTTGGGAAGATATAAAAGCAATTGCGCACAATTTTACCGGCCTCATTCTTTATAAAACCATATATACAAGTAAGACAAATAAATAAAATACTGTACATAATTTAGACCTTTTATTTACAACAAATTAAAAAGGCTTATAAAATATATAAATAAAATAACTTTACAATTATACTGCCAAAATCACAAATATAATACGCACATTATACATAAGTCGTAAATAAAAAGTTTTAATGCATAGTGGGTTTTATTTTGAAAAAGGTAAAAAACATTTGTTATGAAAGTCTGGTGATTTCACTGATTATATTGAGTTATCACGTAAAATGTGATTTTTTCAGCTTTGGAAGCCTTTGGAGAACAAGCATAGGATAATAACTTGGCATTCGCATTTTTCTACGATTGTGTTGGTTGAAAATAACAATTTTAAGACCGCTCCGTCACTTCCTGTTCAAAAATAAATTTTCATCCAGAGTTCTGAAATTTCTTCAAAAATGTTCAAATTTGACGTTTTCGTACACACGATGATCCGCAGATACCAAAAATGTGAAAAAATGATTGGGATGCCATTCAAAATTACGGAGTTAGGACCATTTCCGGTCAAACCGGAAGTTACCAAACCTTGACACACATCTCAAAAGATGACATTCCTCAAACCTACACTCTATACCAAAAATCTTTGTCATCGAAAAAAAAACCAGCAAATGCCAGCGCGAAACTGATCTCGTAGACACCCTGTCAGTTTTAGATAATAAAACAAGGATTTAATTTATCCAAATTACTGTTTTTTAATTAATTTATTTATTCATAACAAAGGCTCACCCATGACTGACTCTTCGACGGACCATGCCACTACTACTTGTCAAATGTCAAGTTGGGGTGCGTTCGAAAACATTACAGTTGTACAAATCGATTACCACATTACATAAACCACCTGACATCCCCCTTTTTTAAAGTAAAAAAAATAAACATCCAACTATCACTTACTTAAGAACTTCAAAAAAAAACAATAGACTTTTCCATAAAAATCTACTCTAAGACATATTCAGACAAATATTTTGGTTTGGATATTTGTCTCCCTGAGCGAGAATATGTTGATGGAACTTTTTCAACTTCTTTTTTAACAGGCACTGAAACTCTTGTGCTGTTATTTTTTTTACTATCCAACGCAATATTCTCACTTAAGTCAAAACCAATATCTACTGGCTCCTGCTTAAAAGTTTGCAAAGGCGAGGCTTTATATATGTTGAAGCGATTTCTTTCTACAACATTGCCACTAGGCATTTTAACTTTATATGCCCTTGGTCTCTCACTTGGGCCTATTATTTGTGCTGGTACCATTTTATGTACCTGGTCTTTAACATGTACTACCTCCTCCTTTTCAAATTCCTGAGCTTTACCATGATGCCGTTTATCATGATATTTTTTATAATCCTCTTGCCGTTTTTGCAAAAAAAATTTATGAGATTTCTCTACAATGTCTCTATTGCCATTTTGAATACCAAAATCCTCTGGTGTAGGTAAAAACGCATTAACTTGTCGGCCAAAAACTAACTCTGAAGGAGATTTGTTAACTTTAGGATCTATTGGTGAATTTCTATATTCCATTAATGCAATGTATGGATCAACTCCTGAATCCACAGCTTTTTTAAGCATTAATTTACAAATTCCGACATAGCGTTCTACCATACCGTTAGATTCGTGATAGTACGGACTGGACATAACATGATTTATTTGCCATACTTTACAAAAATCTTTAAACTTGAAACTTGTGAACTGCACTCCAACATCAGAATATATTAATCTAGGCTTACCATACCTAGCAAAAGCAGATTTCAATGAGGTAATAACAGTTTCTGCTGTTTCAGAGTTTAACTGTATAAAATCAATATACTTACTAAAATAATCTACAACAAGCAGATAGGCTTTATTCATGAAATAAAATATGTCCACTCCTACTACTTCAAATGGTTTATTTGGAATTTCCCTAAGAATTAACTCTTCATGACTATGTGTTTTTTGAAACTTGGCACAAGTTTTGCAATTTTTAATCAGATCCTCAATTTCTTTTGACATATGTGGCCAAAAAAGAATCATTTTTGCTCGGTTTTTGCATTTATCAAATCCTAAATGAGTACAGTGAATATAATTAAGCATTTCTTTGCGCAAAGACTTTGGAACAACAACACAATTATTCTTGAAAAGTAGATCTTCAACATAAAATAACTCATCTTTGATGTTATGATAAAATTTTAAGTGATTTGGAATTTTGTCAAAACTTGGCCAACCTTCTTGTATATATTTGATAATTTGTGTCACATCAGGGTCATTAGAGGTTTCACGAACAAAGATATTACGTTTACTAGCTGAAAATGGTAAACTCTGAACTAAAAAACATGTGTGAACATTAACCTCTTCGTCAATATCAGATAAAAACTTGTCATCATCGTTTTTCAAATAAGATCGTGACAGACAATCAGCCAATAGAAGATCTTTGCCTGGTTTATATTTTACAACAATGTCATATGGTTGTAATCTCAATCTCAACCTTTGTAACCTCAGCGGAGTATCAACTAGAGGTTTTTTAAAGATTTGTTCTAATGGCTTATGGTCTGATTCAACAATTAAAGTTTTGCCATAACAATATTGGTGAAACCTCTCACAGCCATGGACAATTGCGAGCAATTCCTTCTCTATCTGTGCCCAAGACTGTTGAGTAGGCGTTAATGCTTTAGAAGCATAAGCTATGGGCAAATTTTCCTGCAATATAACTGCACCCAAACCCTTACTGCTGCTATCTACTGACAAGACAATATCTTTTGTCGGATCAAAATATTTCAAAACCGGAGTATTTGTTAATAACTGCTTTAGATTTAAAAAATCAGATTCATGATTTGTGGTCCAACAAAACTCTACATTATTTTTCAATAATTGCCTTAACGAGTAGGTAACATCAGACAAATTAGGTATAAATTTGCTTACATATGTGATCATTCCAAGTATTGTTTGTAGTTCTTTTTTGTCTTTAGGTTCCTTCATTTGCAAAATTGCACTAACCTTGTCTGGATCTGGTTTTAAGCCATTTTTACTAAACAAATGTCCCACATACTTGACTTCCGATAAACCAAATTTGCACTTTGATTTATTAAAACGCACATTACACTTTATTGATCTTTCGAGCACTTTTTTCAACCTCTCATTATGTTGCTTCTCGTCTTCTCCCCATACTATCACATCATCTATGTAGACCTCCACACCATCTATTCCTTCAAAAATTTCCTTAAACTTCTTATGGAATACTTCTGGGGCTGAGCAAATGCCATATGGAACCCTCTTGTATGCATATCTTCCATAACAACCTGCATGAAAAGTTGTCAAAAGTTCACTTCCTTCTGCCAGCTTAATCTGATAGAAACCCTTGTTTCCATCCAAAATGGAAAAAACAGAAGCCCCTGTCATTTTTGCAGCTATTTCCTCAAATGTTGGCAATTGATACCGTTCTCTGACCACTGCCTCATTCAGCCATTTTGGATCCAAACATAGTCTGAGTGATCCATCAGGTTTTTTGACGGTAACAAGTGAGCTACACCATTCTGTGGGCTCCTCCACTTTCCTTATTATTTGGTTTCTTTCCATTTTGTCAAGTTCCTCTTTTACCTTGTGTTGTAGGCTTATCGGTATTTTTCTAGGTGGCTGACACACCGGTTCAACATTTTCCTTTAATTTTATCCTATAACATCCAGGAAGTTCTCCGATTCCTTCAAAAAGGAACTTGTTTTTCTTTAATAGTTTATTTAAACTATCATTTGATGTCACTGCATCCACCTTTCTCAGCAAGTCAAATTTTTTGATAAACGGTAGTCCTATGATACACGGTGCATCATAATCTACTATTTGAAACTCTGCTTCAGCCTGTTTATCCTTAATTTGACAGGACACTACTGCTTTGCCTAAAACATGTATTTCTGTGCCATTATAGCTTCTTAATCTTGATTTCGATGGCTTTATTTTCAAATGTAGATCATTTGCAGTATTTTTTGTCAATATGTTGACGTCAGCACCAGTATCGACTTTAGAATTCAATGTATTTCCATTTATCTCGACTTTTTGTAACCATTCTGAGATACTGCTTACATGCTTTACTTTGGTTTCCACCATCCCTATAAATAATTCTTGCACGTCAGATGACTCATCACTACTGCTCTGGGATTGTGACTCTACCGTATATACTTTTTTATTCACTTTTTTAGGACACATCTTGTAAAAATGGTTGTAATTACCACAGCCTCTACACATTTTCCTGTATGCTGGACACTTCCTTCCATGGAACAAACCACATGATGTGCACTTCTTAGTTTCATCTTTCTTATTGTCAGTCAGCTTGTTTTTATTTTGCCACACTTTTTTGCTTTGTACCGCTTGCACCCCACTGCTTCCACTTACTTCTAACTTGTCCACTAACTGTCCTGCCAACTCAGCTGCTTTGCATGTACTTACACATGTTTTTAAGTCAAGCTTAGCCTTCTGAAATAAAGCTTTTCTAACTTTATCATCTCGAATACCACATACTATTCGATCTCTGATAAGACTATCTCGTAAAGTTCCATAGTTGCAGTTGGCATCGAATGACTCTCCTTCCTGTTGTTTCCTAGTATCAAACAGGTGTCTGTTCACAGTTTCATTCTCTTCTGGTTTAAAATGAACCTGAAACTTATCGAGAACTTTCAGCCAGTCTTTTTTGTCATCGTTGGTGAGCTCCAAGGTCTGATATATGTCCTGTGCATCTGGGCCTATGGCGTGCAACAATATTGCCACTTTTCTTTCTCCAGACACAGTTGAGTCTTCTTTGAAACCTGATGCCAACATATAAATATCAAACTGGGCCCTCCACTTTTGGAAATTTATTGCAGCGTCCCCTTCTAGGGACAGGTGACCAGGCGGTTTCATATCCATTTTCAAATGAATATCTTCACACAAGATATACTTTTCCGGGCACTACCGGGCAACAAACTTGTTGCAAATTCGTTTTAAAACGACACACTTAAAACAGTCCATAAATACTGTTTTTTATACCGCACTCTTACTATTACGGTTTTTTAGGCCTTTGTCCGCAGCGCCATGTCAGTTTTAGATAATAAAACAAGGATTTAATTTATCCAAATTACTGTTTTTTAATTAATTTATTTATTCATAACAAAGGCTCACCCATGACTGACTCTTCGACGGACCATGCCACTACTACTTGTCAAATGTCAACTTGGGGTGCGTTCGAAAACATTACAGTTGTACAAATCGATTACCACATTACATAAACCACCTGACACACCCGGTATATAATATTCACTTTTTAATATGTATTTGTAACTTTCATGTAATGTAAATGAAGAACACTACAGCAGAGCTCACAAGAGCACAAGAAATATTGTTGAACGCGTGTTTGGAGTTTATAAACGGAGATTTCCAGGGCCGCAACTAGGGGGTGGCGAACTAGGCGCCTGCCTAGGGCGCAGGGGTATCGGGGCGCCGAAGGCGCCTAGTTTAATCCATCCATATTATGATAATTTATTTTGCTTGTGTTACATATCTCTTTTCAACCATCAACAATACGAATATCGATAGTAATCATATAAATTACTAGCTGTTGCCCGCGGCTTCGCACGCCCTATACAAATTTTGTAGGTATAGGGTGTAGGTAGCATTAGGTAATCTTCTTTCAAAGAGCTAAGGGGATAGTTGCGTCAGACAGATGGTCATGTAACTCTTATTTTTGCAGCACCTCTCTGTAAACCACATTTTTTGTTCTGCTTTTAGGCTGCAGAATATGAAGACTATTTTTTGACAGCTGACGTTAAATTTTTTTGAAGTGCCACTCGCTTCTAATAGTTTTCTTCGCGGATCATTTTTTAACCAGTCCGGAACTAATTCAGGACTATCGTAGAGCGCATGCCCAGTTATAGCTGGGTTCGGCTTGCTCACTCCGTGCACTCCGAGTGATTCCGTTTGCACTCCAGCCGTTAGGGTATTACCTTTTAGCTTATCAGATAACGGCTGGAGTGCGATCGGAGTAACTCGGAGTGAGCAACCCGAACCCAACTTGTGAATGGGTTCAGGTTCCTATTTTATCGCGAACAGTTTTGGAACCGAACAAAAGCTCCAGAACCTTGCTCCAGACTGTCGAATACGTGAACGAATTGCGAATGTCATGTCTCAAATTTGAAGTTAGCTTAGCCTGGGACCGGTGGAATTTGTTCAGAATCGGTTCCGAATCGCACACATTTTTTTTTTGCACTGATTCTGCAAATGGAAATCGCTATGAATTGGATTCTGCTCGTCATATTTCTGAATTTGACAGCTGACGCGTCGTCTGTTTCTGTTTACACTTTTTTTCCCGCATTCCCGCACCACACCGTTTCTTATTTTTGGTTATTTAAGGCGATTGCTTAAGGCCATGTTGATATTATTTCTTAGTGAGCATCTCCAACCTATTACCTACCTGTTTGCAAAATTTCATCTCGATTGGTTCAGTAGTTTTGGAGATTTCGTGTTTAATCAGTCAGTCAGTGAGTGAGTGAATTTCACGTTTATATATATAGATTATGTCAAACACAGTGCGCGTGCAAGAAGCAGCAGCAAATTGCAATGTCTATGATAAATTCAAGTATTGATGACGTAGCGCCCGAGGGGCTGATCACTCCCCGAAATCGTGTCACAAGTTCGTCCGAAATCCCCGAAATCTTTCCGAAATCCTACCAAAATCCCCGAAATCCTTCCGAAATCCATGAAATCACTCCGAAATCCGCCGAAATCCCTCCGAAATCTCTCAGAAATCTTTCCTCAGACCTAAAAATCCCTCGCAATTGGCCCACAATTTATAAATCAGTCAGCGCGGCCGTTTCTCAGTTTATACTAATACACTTTCGAATATACTTATAAGATAAGTAACAGTCGAAAATCAAATTAAAATATTTGCGAAATCACAAATTTTCCGATATCACCCAAAATTCTTCGAATTCACTCGAAATCACCCGAAATCCGTCGAAATCACCCGAAATCCTACCGAAATCCTTCGAAATCACCCGAAATCCCTCAAAATCGCTCTAAATCCTAAATCTTGTCACATTTTTCCCCTCGGTAGCGCCCAACATTCGTTAGCCAGAGCTTCAAGTCGAGCTTTGATCCGACCAAACTGAGCAAGAGCACTGTGAGCGACGTGAGCGCCCTCTGCATGCTGCATGCATTATCTCTTTTGACTCTTTTTCATTTAGCCGTTTACGGAAACTATAATCGGGTTAACCCGATCAGCAGCTCAATGTTTTCTATCTTTCCTTAATGAATACGATTGAAAAAAGACAAAATACGTCTGCTGGCGCTCGGGTTAACCCGACCATAGTTTCCGTAAACAGCTTTTACTTTTACAATAGCTTCGTTCGCGATAAGGATTCTGAATTAGTTCGAAACTATTTCGCATGCGCAGTTCAAGTGATGGCGTTCGCGGATCACAAAATTCCGAACGTTTAGTTACGGTTCTAGATTCGCGGATAAACCAGAATCGGTTCGGAACCGTTTCTGAACCAGTTCTAGCGGTCCTAGGATTTTAGCAAGAACTTCAGGATTGACACATAACGTTCTTTTACGTATTAGACAGTGTGGAGAACTCGTTCCAATTCAAAAATGTATTGAAAAAATTTCAAGCAAAAACCTAACCATCAAAAAATATATCTATTGTTACTTTTGAGAAGGCGGTGGAGGGGCGCCAAAATTTGGACTTGCCTTGGGCGCCGAGGGTTCTAGTTGCGGCCCTGGAGATTTCCCTGCTTATACAAAGGACTTACAACAAAAATAGAAACAAGTCAAGAAATAATTTGTGCTACAGCCACACTCTATAACCTAGGTATCAAATGTAAAGACAATTTTATTTTTGAAGATGACGAGGTTATAGATGAAGAAGCTGAAGTTCAAAATGTAAATGTTCCAAATCAACTAGGATTAGTTTTCAGAAATGAATTTATACAAAATCATTTTTAACAATATTATAAATAAAGTTATTATGCAAATTGTTTTGATTTTATTACTTTAGGGTGATGGTTGGGAAAGTCTTTATGGCCTTTTGCTCAAACAATTTCAAGGAAGGCTTAACGACAAGTATTCTTTGAAGTGACGTTTTTACATGTAAAAATTTCATTTTAATGTATGCTTATCGTTAAGCCTCCCTTAAAACGGTCGGTGCAAACAGCCATTAAGAAAGTAGAAAACCAAAATTACTGTAATATTTTATTAAAAATCATTTTCACTTTTAAATAGTGTTAGCTGTAATTCTGCCAGTTCAGCTTCCGACTCGGCTTTCCTGCGGGCTGCAATTGCCGTCTGTAATTGTTCTTCTTCAAATTTTTTTCTAATGTTGTGCAGCTCTTCTTGCTGCTGTATGCTTTCTCGTATTTTCTGCACCCGTAGCTCGCTTTCTTTCTTAACATATTTAGTTACTCCCGAGGTTACTCCTTTTTGTCCTGCAACAATAGGAAAATATTGTATGTATAGGAAATATTTACCAGTTTCACTACACGATTGCGTAACGGTTTGAATTGATTTTTTTGGGGTAGCCATACTAATAGTGGCGGTTCTTGGAGAACAATGTTCAGGTTCATTTGGAGTTTCGTCGATCACTTCTATGTTTGAGAATAAAATATAATTAGACAAACATACAAAGTACTTATTAGATATATAAAAGAATAAATTTTCTAAATAAGTCTCAAGCGCACAAACTGTTTTAATTGAAAAGCAAACAAACCATTCTAGGTATGTCTTTTGGAAAGGAATAAATTACCTGAAATCATTAAAACCTACTGAATCTTCCTTATTTATTATATGGGTATTTCTGAAAATAATTCAATTTCGAATAGGTATGTATGCAAATTATTCCTACATGAGAAAGATGTTATTTGATTGTATCGTTTGCAATGCAGATTTATCAATTAAACTTTGTTCACAGAAACGATCCCATACCGATTCTGAACGCTAAGTTAAGTTCATAACATAAAAAGCCATTGGTATTGTTTCATTTCAATGGATTTTAATTATGTGATTCTTACCTCAAGCGTTCAGAGTCAGTTTCGAATCGCCTCCGCAAACAAAGCTGTTGATAAATCTACCTATAAATAAAAATGCAGGTAAATCTTTACATCCAAAAAACATCCAAAGTGCATAGGATTTGCTCAAGTCTAATTATTAAAAGCTTTGTTCGGGTTTGAAAAATGACTTTTCTAGTTCTAGAATGATTCAGAACAATCGCACAGTTTATTATTTTAAATTTGTGATAACTGAACCGTTGTCATTTTGTTGATTGATAAACTGTATGATTGTTTTGAGCCGTTCTATAACCGCCTTTTTTTCAAACCCAAACAAGCCCAGTATTGAAAGAATTTTGTTACACTTTCATACCTGTCGAGACTGTGGATGTTTCTCCAGCATGCCTTGTTTCGAAAACTCCTGTCGAGTCCCATCTGCATGGCGGTGTGACGTCCACATGTGGGGCGGCGATCTTTACTGCTTCCATCACTGGATCATCTTCCACCGGAGGTGCAGGTTCTCCTCCGCCAGTTAGTAGTTGTTCATATTTGAACTGTGTATTCAACTTCCTCTTCCTACAAAAAAAAAAATAAAAAATATGGAGCTCAAACAAAATTTTATTTTCTCTTATTATGAAAAAGTAGCCAAATTTGAACCAAGACTGTATATACAGCTTTTGTTTCATGGAATAGTTCTGCCCAAAAATAAGAACAAAAGTTATAATATTAATTAAACGACAAAATGTATATATATATAGGTACATACCTTTGTTTTAAATTGTTCCACAGTTTTTTAAGTTGCGCTGAAGATTCCTTGGCACTAATCATGGAGGCCTGGGCGTTGTACTCCGAAGCAACTTTCTCCAATGCTTTTTGCTTCTCTTGAACTGTATGGGCATCTGTTCTTTTATTTTCAACAATGTTTTTATACTTGTCTACCAGGGACACCACAACAACCTTTCACCCTGTGTGTAAGGTGTCCTTTCACTGCCTATATAGGTAATAATTCAAAATTTGAAGAAAAAAGTTTTGCTAAACTATAAATTATTATTACTTACATGAAGATGCCATATTTCCACGAACTTGTTCTTTCACAGAATCAAAAATTACAAAAAAAAGTTTGTAAATACAATTTGCCGAAAACGCAAAACGAAATACTTTAAATTTGGACAAAATAAAAAGAGAATTCAAATTTCAAAGACGTTAATACCCAACGGTCTCAACGAATCGACTGAAACTTCAGCTGTTTTCTAGCCCCAGGCCACCTTGCTTGAGGTAGGGTACCACCTGACTTGAGTACGCCTCATGAAACGCCGGCGCAGTTTGCAGCTTTCTTGGCCAAGACTTGTTTATAGTAGGCTTTTACATCTCGAGCCGTGCTCAAGACTCAAGTTCGACTCAAGTATCGACTATAGGTATGGGCATTAGTAAAATCATTGTAAAACGCAGGTAGAGCAACCTTTGTGTGCCTTCGTGCCTTCTGCTCGGCCCGTTTTGGAGTTTTGGAGTCTTGGACATTCTAATAATCTATATATATAAAACACAGTTGTGTTGGTGTTGAGCACTTATAACTCGAGAACGGCTGGACTGATTTTTATGATTTTTGCTTTATTGGATTTTTCTTTGTCAAAACAAAAAAAAAATATCTATTTTACTTATTTATGAAAAAAACTCACTAAGCCCGCATACGGCGCCATCTCTTATAACCGATACCAAGTTTACCGTCACATTTTCATTGCATGACGTGGATTTTATTGTCACACACTTTGCACAAAAACAATTTGAGGAAAGCACTTTATTTTTAATTGTTCTACACAGTAAAAATGTCCAAAAATAAATAGAATGACAATGTTTTAATTGTGTATTTTATTTTGTTGTTGGTTCGTTCATTCCGAAAGAGCGCGAACTGATCTCCCTGTCATTTCTTGACGCTTGACCATTGACGTTCTGTGGCTAAGTTCCGTTTCTCCTCTTAGGCATCCCTTGACAGCCGTGTTCCGTGGCGACTGTTCGGAGTGCTCCGTCCGGCTGGTGTCGAGTGGCAGAGAGCCAGGTTACGAGTTCGCCACAATCATTTTGTATACGGCGCCATATATGATAGGTACCTAGAACGAAGCTCGCCGTTGTGCGGTAATTTCATTGCAGATACAGTAGAACAGAATACTGCTAAGGAACTGGAGCTATTCCAAACAGAACTATTCCACTACTCCGATCAGATAAAGTGGTGCAGAAAGAGTAGATCAGATAGAATAGTGCAGATACAGTAGAACAGATGGAGTATTGCAGTGCAGATAAAATAAAACAGGGCTGCGCTGGAGATTTTTTTTATTTTCTTTACATTTTTTGAACATTCTTGTGCCTGAGTTTATTTATTTGGTGGTAGACTTTATAAGAATAATGCCCACAAGATGCCTAAAAAGGGATGATGTAAAATTTTAATTTTAGGTGACTTCTGATCCAGGGAGTAAACATTAATTTTCTTCAACCAAAGCCAAATTCACCATCGGAAAAAACTGAATTTAATTCGGTTAATAAATCTGTTTTTTTTTTTTTAAAGATAATTCCCCAATTCAAAAATTTAGTAACTATGTTGGCAACACAAGCCTTTTCTACATAAAAATTTTAAAGCATTGAAAATTTTACATTGTATTGCCAACATAATGTCATTCTGACTTTTATCTTAAAAAAAAAAACGCACTTTAGATACGTTAACACAACATTTAATAGGTATTTAATAATTCAGAGGAGGAACGAAGTTCGCCAGGTCAGCTAGTTCAATAAATAAAAATAAATAATGATTGTATATATTTTGAATTAAAAAGTTGGGTTAAGTTTTTCATAGGGATGAGAATCGATTTCATATCAGATACTTACAAATCTGTGGATTCGATATTATATCGATTTAGTTATCGCCGCCAGGAAAATTTTACATGAAATTCCTGATATCTGGGCAACACTGGATAAAATTGACCAATCAAGAAATTTGAACTTCAAATCGAAATTTAGAGCCTTTGCAAGTCCGAAAAAAATCGGAAAAAAATACAGTTGAGCTTTATTTTGACTCCTCTTTCCAATAAGCAAATAAAAAAAATGCATGCAAGAGGTCCATTTATTAAACCTTGTGGGTCGACTCCACGTGATATGATATCAGCAGGGTTATCATAAGATCTGACATGCCCCCACTGCCAATAGGAATCTAAGCCTCGAATTTCAGCCACGCGATTGGCTACGAAAACCCTCAAAGTTGAAGGCTCTGATGCGATCCATGCAAGTGTGATGGTAGAATCGGACCATAAATATATGTTATTGATGTGAACATGTAAATTTAAGGCATTTACTACCTTGGAGGTCAATTTTGCAAGAAGCAAGGCACCGCAAAGTTCCAATCTCGGCAGAGTTACAACTTTGAGAGGAGCCACGCGTGATTTTGCACATAAAAGTCGTGTGCAAATATTACCCAAACAATTTTTAGAACGCAAATAAATTAAACAACCGTAAGCCTTTTCTGAAGAATCACAGAAGCCATGAATTTCAAAATCTATTGCGTTTGATAGTAAGGAATGTCTTGGAATTTTTAAATTTGACAAATGAGATAATTGATTTTTAAATTGAATAAATTCTGTGTGCAAATTGAGGGGAACGGCTTCGTCCGATGCAAGGCCCGCTTTCCAGATTTTTTGCAACATTATTTTAGCCTTGATTATTACACCACAACTAAACCAAGTGGATCAAACAAATTTGCTATCGTTGATAGAATTACTCGTTTAGTTACACGTTGATCTTGATTTTCATCCGTATTTATTGAGAAATGTAAAGTGTCTGACTCAGAATTCCAAGTCAAACCTAGAGTTTTGACAACAGACTTATCTGAAATTGTATATTGTGATGTATTTTCGTCAATTTTATCAAAAGTAAATAAGTTATTAAGAATTTCGGAATTATTGGAGACCCACTTACGTAGACAAAATCCTCCACCCTTGAGTATTGAGCTTATATCGTTTTTTAACCTTATAGCATTTTCAATTGAGTTACTCCCCGTTATAAGATCATCGACGTACATATCTTTTTTTATCACTTGACTAGCCTGAGAAAATTTATTTTCGTTCTCAAACACGTATTGCTAAAAATGAGGCTGGACTAGTGCCGTAAGTAATAGTGTTAAGTTTATATTAACCTATTTCATCAGAAGGGTCGTCTCTCCAAACAATTTTTTGTAAATTTCGCTCAGATTCTTTATTTAAAACCTGCAGGTACATTTTTTCGGCATCAGCAACTATTACGTATGCATGGATTCTAAAACGTACAAGAATGTCAAAGATATCATCCTGCATGACAGGCCCAACCAATAGAATATCATTAAGTGATACTCTAGAACTTGTCTTGCCAGGAAGCATCAAAAACCACATGCAGTTTGCTGGTCGTACTCGACTCCTTCAAAACTCCGTGATGGGGTAAATAGTATACACCGCTATCCAAATTTATCTCATTTTCATTTGTTATTTTTGACATATGGCCTAAATTCAAATATTCATGCATGAAATCGGAATATAAAGTTTTAAATGTTGAGTTATGATTAAATTTTCGTTCGAATGACATGAATCGTTTGATAGCTGTATCACATGAATCACCTAACTTGTCGATAGAATTTTTAAAGGTCTACCCTTTAACTGTGAATCGCCCTGTATTATCGCGTATGAAATTCTGTAAAAAATGATTTTCACAATAGTGTTCATTTTCAGTAAATTTAATGTTATTTAAATGGCACTCTTCTGTTTTCTAGAAACTTGCCAAAGTATCATTAATACTGTTTGTAGAAAAGTTACAAACGGTTTGCTGTTTTTCTTGAGGTTGCATTATTGGACCGGAAATGATCCATCCCAATTTGGATTTTTGAAAAATAGGACTAGTTATCAGTTTTAATCTGTCCTACACAGAGCAGATCATAAAATACTCCTACACCTAAAATAACATCTACTTCTCTTGATATATTGAACTGTGGATCAGCTAAAGTTATGTTTGGAGGAATGCTTAAATTTGTAATATTTATGGAAGTTAAGGGAATATGTTCAGTTATGTCTCGTAATACTAAAAAGGATAGTTTATGTTGATAGTTATTGTGTAATGATTGAATAGTTGCATTTTTATATGTGATTCTTGTTGATTTATACCAACAACGCGAAAATATCTGTTCTGGCTCAATATCAAGTTTATTCTGAATTTTTCTGGTTACATAATTTGTCATGCTGCCTGAGTCCAATAGGACTCGACATTTTATTGGATTACCGTGAGTATCTAAAATGTATATTATGGCTGTTGATAGTAAAGCAATAGAACCATTATTGATGGGATCAGTTTTATCTTCCGCAGAATGCGACGATAGAGTGCTACTATTTGAATTTGAGGATGACAGGTTATTCGCATTTGAAACATCATTAGTATTATTTGTACTAACTTGTACTTCATCGAAATGTAATAAAGAGTTGTGTCTTTTTTGACACTTTCTACATGTTTCAGATCGGCATTCTGAGTTAGCATGTCCCATACGTAAACAATTTGTCCAGGCCTTTAATTGTTTAATTTCATTATACTGTAGTTTAGGTGGAAGTTTTAGGAAATTTTGACAAGAATAAATAAATCCAATACATACATTTTGGGCTTTGACATTGATTAGTTACAAAGGCACAAGACCTATCATCAGTTTTTTGTGATTTTTGAAATGAGTGAGATTTTTGATGAGATTGTGGTTTTTGATACGACCTTTTGTCATGACTTATAGTAATATTTGGTGTCAAAGTCTCCAATAAGTCCATCTACCTTTGAGAAAGCTATTGAAATCATGTATAGTTGGCTTGACTTGTACCTATTTTAATGGAATACTCTTCCCATTCCTTTTTAGAAAGTATGTCTAACTTTGTGAATAATAAGTGAATCAATAGACTACTCCACGAATCTGTGGGCTCGTTAAAGTTTTTTAGAGCTCTTATATGTTTTTGATATTCATCAAATAACTGACGTAATGATTTAGGACAATCCCTATTAAAAGTGGGTAATTCAAATAGAGATTTTATATGCGTATTGATAATCATACGTTCATTTTCGAACCTATCTCCAAATAAAGTCCATGCCGCAGTATAATTTGCGTTTGACACAGGGAGAGAGTGCAAAAGATCAGCTGCTTGAACGCGCAGTACAGATTTTAAATACACAAATTTTTGTATGTTAGGTACTCAGACTTGTGTTATCATGAATAAGTACATTAAACGTCTCATAAAATGTAGTCCAATCCTCATAGCTCCCATTGAATTCTGGAAGACTTATGGACGGTAGTTTTACATCACTTGTGAAAGTGAGTTATTTGAGGTGTTTGCTGTATTTGCACTACTATTGAAATCTTTTGCTTGAGTGATTACATCAAAATAAGCTGTTTCAAAATCTTTACGCTCTTTGAATTGATCTTTAGTATTATTTCTATTCTCAATTTCTGATTGAACTTGCTCAAATTCGATCCAAAGAGGGTCAATTTTCTCTAATCGTGTTTGTACGCTTGTTATGCTTTGATTTAAATTATGAAAATCAGCTAAGAAACTGCTAAAACGAGTGATACATCCTTTCAACTGGCCACGTCTGGTAATGAGACGTTTCAACAACTCTTCTTCGGCCGTTCTTTAATTAATTATTATATTTTGGAAAAATTTAAGGTGTTGGATTTAGAATTTAGAAATAAATTATAAATAAATTAAATATATTCAATTCACTTACGTATATTAATATTAATAAGTTACAAATACCTTACAATAGCATATAAAATGATGAAATGTACACACAATGATACTTACCAAATGCTAGAAAATAAACGGAATGTTCAAAAATACAACCCTTCCTTCAAGGCTATAAGTACCTTTCTGTTATTATTGAAGTATAAAATACCTTTCTAATTACGTAGCAAGTTTTCACTATCTTCATAAAATGAAACCAACCACAACGTTAATAATGCTCAAATGAGACCCCAAAATAGTACCTAGCTATGTTTCGACCCAATCAACACAACACCAATTATTACGTGAATGCTGAATTTTTAATAATACAAGAAAAACTGTAGAGTATAAGTATACCTGTTCAATTCAATTATCGGGGATAATACCACGAGAGCTTCAAAATTACCGATAATTTTTCACGATTGCGTGTTTTCTATCTGGTTCATTTTAACGCTCAAGTGGTATTTAGAGGATTATTTCACATATGAGAATGCAAAAAATATGGAAATGTATAAAATAACATGGGAGAATTATCGCTGTAATTCTCTCTAGTTAAACAAATGGAAAAGAGAATTTTCGCTGCAATTCTGAAAATCGTCACTTGTCTTATGGAATTTCTAACACATGAGTGGAATAATCGACACAACACCAATAAATACGTGTATATTCCGCGTGTTGCTAAATTCACCAAAATGGTGCACCGCCACGGATGCGGTGATTAAAATTCACTACCTGCGTTTTTATTCTCATCAAATTTTACCGATGGATCCACCATTCTATGTCGGTCATTGTCATTTTCCATTCACTGAACAAAGATAGCTAGTGAAGTCACCGATTAGAATAAAAACGAGGGGGAACTTTAATGCTAATTCCAAACCATAGCTTGTCAAACCCTGTTTAATTTAATAACACTGCTTGTTCTACCATTCCACCAAAGTGCCTACACCAGTTGAATTTAGCCACACGCGGATTGTGCAAGAATAACCCAAATTTGGAACAATAAAAACACCAATTAATACGTGTAATATGGAAAAAATACTCAAAATGTAGGTATAAATATAATGAATTCAAGAAAATAGCCACCAACTAGAATCCTGTGAATACAAACCATTAGCTTGTTCAAATAAAATTCATAGTAAATAGGCGAGAAAAATATCTATTGTTAGATTTGTAAGGACAAAGGGAGGTAAAGGAATAGAGAGAACTTACTTGGCTATCTGCTTGAATATTTCTGCTATCTATGCGGTTCGAAGGACCAATGTTTGATGTGGATTTTCTCTTGATGTTTTCAAGGATTAAAAATGAAACTTGACCGATACGGTTTGAAATTACTTCAATGAAAATTTATTTTAAGCAATACATAAATTGGAAACTAGTGATTATTCTAAATTATTGTGAATTAAGTATCGGAGAAATAAAAATACATGTTTCTGTTTGAGAAGTCAAAAAGGGTCTGTCTGCAAAGCTCGACGGTGCCAGTACTTCGATGTATAACGTGAGCGTTCGGCTCGGCTGCCATCGTATACTCCGTTCACGCAGTGGAGTTTTAGAAATAATAATATAATTCTTGATCTTAGGGACTAAATGGATATCATATTTAAACTTATGGACTAAAGAATATAACATTTGAACTTATGGACTAAATGGACAGAACAAATACAGACCATTTTCACTAATAAACCAACGATAACAGAAACTGTATACACTGATATGTTCTTTTTTCCACAGTTAGGACAGAAGCGTATTTTGGATGATATCTATTTTCAGCAGGATGGTGCCCCTACCTCATTATTCTTTAACACGTTGACGTACCCTCAATTTTATGATGTGTTGATATTTGGGCAATAGCGGCATATACCGCATGTTGCATTGTGTTTACATGGGCATTGACGGGATATTCTAGCGTAAACTTTTTCGGCTTCAGTGGGAGCTAGCGTTATTTGCCGACCATTTTACATGCTTATGCCTATAGGGTGTCAATCTAGAAACCTAAAAATTTATATTTGAAATGGATAGTGAATTTATTTTTCCAGAACGTAAAAGAAGCAATAATTTTCTGTAATAATGAGTATTGTGGCGCAATTTGGCGCCTATTTTTTTGTGTTTGGGTACTGTTTTTGCTGTTTTTGGTAGTGTTTGATAAATTTGCAGAGAAAACAGAAAAAAACACGCCGACCATGCAATCACTGTATTGGGAATCCCCCACTATGCGACGAGTGTGTTGATACCTAGCATGCCCAAATGCTGCTCTGTTATAATTTGAATAGAAATTATTATCTTTCTTTTGTTCCTTCAATAAAAGATTTGATTTAACTGATCGAGAAACTATTCATTTAATTTTTAAAAATGTGCGGTATTTCCCGCAAGTGACAACCTACGCACAATATGGTTTTTAATTGGACATGACGTCATATGACGCTGACATTTTTATGATTTATGTTGAAAGTACTGATCAAAAGATCCCTTTTGGCACAAATTAAGTTAATTTATCTCAAAAATTGGCAAAGATATCAAGGTGCGATTTTACACTGTTACCTATAATTTTGGTGTCATTTCTCACAATGGAAGTCTGACGTCAAATGCCGCGGGTGTCCGTCAACGTGTTGATAGCAAGGGAATTACTAGATATGACATTTGGGAAAAGACGGATAAGGAGAGCTGGTGCTATAGGATGGACACCTTACTCTCCTGACTTGAGAGTTCCAGACTTTTTTCTCTGGGGTTATGTTAAGGAAAGATGCTGTAATCCTTTGCTCAAATAGCCTGGAAGATCCTAAACGGAGCATTTGTAATGTGATAGTAGCGATTCCCCAGGAAATCTTACACAATTCATTCATTTCAGGGACGATGTCTTTTCGTACGTGGATACCTTGAACATGAATCTTTTTTTTTGACGTTGTGCTATACAGAGTGTTCCATTAAAAATAGTGGAGAATTTTGATGTTGGAAAATGGATTTTTTTTATTCGCCCTGTATGTATCAAAAAAATTTGCAACCTACTAGAAAAAACTTTAGGCCAAGAAAAATCGAATGGCGCAAACCGCATGTAACACACCTGGTTTAAAAGTTGTAAGCATTTAGAATAGGTCACTTTCGGCTGGGACACCGTGTATATAATGGGGCGGATTACGAACTCTCGATTCGAACCGAAACCGCCATGGATTTCGAACGCACTCCATGCAAATGCATCAGAATGCGTTCGAAATCCATGGCGGTTTCGGTTCGAATCGAGAGTTCGTAATCCGCCCCAATATATCTAAAAATAAAATAATATTGTAAACCTACGTTTCAATGAGAGTTTTATCCAGAATGTCGAAAACAACCCTGCTTCGGTGTTTAGGCTAATGTCATGAAAAGATATTGGTATTGGTCTAATACCAATTTGGACAGGACAGTGACACAAGCATTTTAATATGCTCGTTCCAATGATGCAGGGTTTTCGAGCGCGCTCGGAATACCTTTGTCAATTAGTATTCGGAGCACTGTTCGAGCACGAAAGCGGCTTTGTTGGTTCCGATAAGGGATTTCTTTTCAACAAAGCGGTACCTACTTCAAAAGTCATCGTCACACAATAACCTCAATTATCTAAGGCACGTGGCCATCCTATAGCGAAATCCTTTGTTTCAGGCTTTTAATACCTTTCGCATCAGGTTTTTTACTACCTCTTTACCTTTATTTCACCTTTTCCACTTCAAGTTCAATTTTTTATCCACTGGTTGACGCTTACTTCCAGTTAAATTTTTGGCTATGTCAGATTTTTTCATAGTCCAAAAACCAGTTTTAACTTCATTTCCTCCATTCCAATAATTGGATGAATCGAAGAGCTTGAGCCTCTAAAAGTTATCTATTTGTTGCTGAGAATCAAGAAGCTCTTGGTCCCTTTTTTTGAAAGCAGTCCTTTTGACGACAAGTTTACGTTTGTTTTGGCTGGTGGCCGACTTCGTCAAACAATATCAGTGGCTTTAAGAAATTTTGTGGGGAGTTTTCGTGGATACCGCATTTGCTGTGTGGCGTTTTAGAAGTTCCTGACGAGTTATTGTGAGAGAAACTTCGCAGATGTTCCATATGGACCATATGCAAACCCTTACGATTCACGCCAGGACCTTCGAAATTTATTGCACAAGATAAGTTACCTTTTTCTTAATTACATCTTGAACTTTTAACTCCTCGTGACTGATTCTCGGATGAAACCAACATTCTTTTATTATTGAGCATTTTTGTACTATAACTGTAGCTAATTTTATGTAATTTTATAACTAAATCTGTCTGTTTGGTATTTATTCGGTCCAATATTGGTTTGGCATTGACTGTTGTATTTTCATTATTTTTTTAAAATTCACTGACTGACTTTAAGCTGACTTTGGGAAAACTTTTAGTTTTTATCCCATTTTGACGTTTAAAAATTACATTATTGAACGCATAATAACAAAGGTAAGTAGACGTTTATCACTTGAGTGATTTAATAGTATAGTATATTAAAGTATAAGTGGATATTAAGGCGTTTAAAACACGCGCGATTTTTCGAGCACGACGGCGCAGCCGAGTGCTCGAAATAGAGCAAGTGTTTTAAAGACCAGCTATCCACGAATACTTTACACTATTTTTTTTTATTGGTATACGTTCAAATCATAAATTACTAATAATAGTAGAATGCTAAATTCGTGCTTAACACTTCTTATATTTTATTTGACGTAATCTACAAGTACCTAACCTACTCCTGACAAATCAATAATTAAAAAGTTGACATTTAGACCTTTCTCGGGTTGTTGGTTGTTGATGTTGTCATTCGTAACTTTAAAACACGCGCGTTTTTGAATGTTGAATTTAAACACGCTGAGGAGTACTTTAAATAAGTGAAATAGGTTATCAATAAAAAAAAGTATATTATGATATAAGTGTATAAGAGGGCATTTAAGGCACGCGCGACATATTTCAAAACACGACGCGCGGCGGAGTGTTTTGTAAGTCGTAAGAGCTTTAAATGCTCTTATACACGCATATCATACGCTATTTTTTATTATGAATTCATCATAATCTCAAAAATGTTTTAAATGTGTGCATTCATTCCAATAAATAGTAATTCAAACGGCAGGTAAATGTCTAGGTAATAAAGGTAGATCAAACGTTTCTATAGCAAACCTTTGAAAAGGTAGGCGCATCATAATAGCTATTTATACAACAAGTTACGAAATGAGTGTCTTTTAGGCACGCGACGTGAAAATTGTCCAACGAGGCGTAGCCGAGTTGGACAACACGTCGAGTGACTAAAAGACATCGTTTCGTTACGTGTTGTATACAAGATTTTTTCTACTGGCGTTTCATACTGAAAAAAAACATAATTTTATTCCTCGTAAATAAGAGCCGATCACGCCAAAAAAGTTTGGCACCTGCTTTTGATTGACATCTTTCATGAGGTTTTTTTGATTGAAAATTGAAATCCTATTGAAAAAAACAACAGAAAGTTCTGTTTTGAGTAACCCAAACGTTTACTTTAGTAGTTCAAATAATTGCATTTACAACATTTATGAAAAAATAGACAAAATTCAAATCTGTGTTTTTTATTTCTGAACAAGGAGTGACACTTTTAGGCACTAGTGCTTAAAAGTGTCACTTTTACGCACTAGTGCTTAAAAGAATGCCATTTAAAAACTAAAATGACAATCGAAAAGTCGCTATTATGAAACGTCAGTAGAAAATAGCTATTTATACAATAAGTTACTAAAAGACATCGTTTCGTAACGTATTGTATACAAGATTTTTTCTACTGGCATTTTATAATAAAAAAACACAATTTTATTTCATGTGAATAAGTCGATTACACCCAAAATCTTTGTTACCTGCTTTTACTTGACACCTGACACTTTTCATGCGATTTTCTTTTCAAAATTCGACATCAATAATTAAAATCCTAGAAAGTAGGTAATAACACAAAGTTCTGTTTTGAGTAACCCAAACGTTCAATTCAGTAATTCCATTTTCAATATTCATAATAAATACAAAACAAAATTCAAATATGTGTTCAGTGTGTTTTTTATTTCTGAATAATGAATGACACTTTTAGGCACTAGTGCTTAAAAATTACTTTTACGCACTCATAAGTCACTTTTACGCATTCAAAAGTCACTTTTACGCACTGAGTGCCTAAAAGTAACTTTCACGCACTCAGTGCCTAAAAGAATGTCGTTTCAAAACTGAAATGACAATCGAAAAGTTGCTATTATGAAACGTCAGTAGAAAAACATCATTTTATGCACGCTGCAGCGTGCGATAATCGTTGATTATGATGCATGCGTATATATATAGGGTTCTTCAATTGTCTCAATATTTTCGATTTTTTTAGGTAAAACTGTTAACAATTTTATTCAGTTTTGCATAATTATTACATCAATTTATTCTTTATTGTTTGAGTACCTACTAAACACACGCATAGGCTATTTGGCCGGTGTTTACATTTTCACATCATTATTATCTCATATCGGATATTATTATTATTTTTTTTTTCTCAGTCAAAAGATAATTAATATTAAAATTGCCCACTGTTCTTAAAATTATGGCAGATAAATTAACAAAAGCAATTTTAAAGCGCACCATAGCACTTAATCGGTTGAAGGAATCGTTTGAAATTGGAAGGAACGCTTCAACTGATGAAGCTTTGAAATCCTCATTTTTAGCTAGAGCCAATGAAATTGATGGAATCTATGGTGACTTTCAAAGTGCTCATAATACTATCATATCAATAACTGAGGAAGAATTCAAAGATCACGATATATTGCGGATTTCGGCGGATAGTGCCTACTATGGGGTAAAATCTATAAAAAATGATTTGATGATAAATGATTCGGTCTCCGCGGCTAATACTAGTTTGCAAAATGCATCGGCAACCACCTCTTCCAGGATGATCGCTAATATTCCAAAACTTAACTTGCCAGTTTTTGATGGCAACTATAAGAACTGGCCGAGTTTTTTTGACTTGTACAACAGTATTATTCACAATAATTCTGATTTTTCGAATGTTGAAAAATTTCAATATCTGTTAACGTCGGTAGTCAACGAACCTTTAGCAATAGTAAAGGGACTGCCACTTACAGACAATAATTATCAAATCGCGTATGATTTATTAGAAAAAAGGTATCAGAATAAGCGCATATTAGCTACACAATATTATAATGAAATTTACCACGCCCCTTGCGTCCAAAGACCTACTTCTAAGGAACTTCGATCCTTAGTAAATGTTTTTACAGAAAATGTAGCTGCTTTTCGCGGATTGCAATTGCCTGTCGATCAATGGGATTTTTTATTGTTCAGTTTGCTTCTAAACAAATTAGATTCAAAAACCCGGACGGAATTTGAACTGGATAATAGTTTAAGTCCGGCTTTACCTACCTATCGACAGCTTATTACCTTTCTGGAAAGGCAATGCATCGCTCTAGAATCCATACAGTACTCCTCGTCCATGTTTCTAGATAAAATTAAACCCAAACCACCTAATCCTCCAACAAACCACTTTAAACGGTCGACAAACAATTTTCACGTTGCTCCGCAAGTTGTGAATTCTTCAAGCGCATCCAGATGTTTTGAATATACAGAGGCCCATCCTTTGTATAAGTGTCCTCGTTTTCTAAATAAAAGTCCACAAGACAGATATTCGTTTGCTAAGCAACACAACCTGTGTGTCAATTGCTTAGTATCCCCTCATGCGCTTAAAAATTGTGGATCAACTCACAAGTGTCGAATTTGCAAATCTCCTCATCATACTATTCTGCACTTTAATAAAAATGATAATTTTAATCTGGCACCTACATCTATTCCTGAGGTACCAATTATATCGAATAATGACCCAAATCAATCTTTTCAATCTATTACAAATACTCATTGTAATACAAACGCATTAGCTGTGCCACAGCACACCATTTTGTTGTCTACTTGTGAAGTGGAAATAAAGGATACTCGCGGAAATTTTCAGAAAATTCGAGCACTCCTGGATACTGGATCTATGGCTAACTTTGTTTCTGAACAGTGTGTGCGCCGACTAGGACTCCATCGTCCCAAATTTATTGTTCCTTTGGAAGGTCTCAACGGAATGTCTATGACTACATCTGGTGGGCTTACCCAATGCGTTATAAAACCTTGTGGCCAACCAAGCCCAAGCTTTCCACTTGAAGCCATTATTATTCCTTCAGTCTGTTCTAATCAGCTCAAATTAACAATCATTGACATGTTGATAGGTGCGGAGCTAGTTCCGTTCTTCTTAAAATCTGGTCGCATTTTCGGCAAGTCAGACCAGTCAATAGCCTTAGAGACAGTCTTTGGTTATGTCCTTCAAGGAAAGGCCACTGGCCTATTTTCTTCAATCTCCTTAGAACCTCCCGTGTCTCTTCAGGCGTCCATTAGCCATAATATTGAATTTCAACTCGAGAAATTTTGGGAAGTTGAACAAATTTCAAAACCTCCCATTTTATCTGAAGAAGATAAACGGTGCGAAAAACTGTATTCCACTTCGACTGTTCGAGATTCTTCAGGCCGGTTTTCGGTACCTCTACCGTTTCGTCACTCCATGCCCATTTTTCTCGATACTTATTCTTTAGCGCATCGACGATATTTGATGCTGGAAAGACGATTCTCAAAGAATGAGGAGCTCTATAAAAAATATTGCGAATTTATGCAGGACTATCTTCTTAGCGGCCATATGTCTTTAGTACCACAAAACGAATATCGATCAGCTACCGCTTATTATATTGCTCATCATTCCGTTTTTAAGGAACAAATTTGTGGTTCTATAACTACCTCGAAAATAAGAGTAGTCTTCGATGCCAGTATGCGTGATCTTAAAGGACTCTCGCTAAATGACACTCTGCTTGTAGGTCCTAAACTCCAACTCGATATTTCCCAGTTATTACTCTCATTTCGTTTTTACGCGTATGTATTTATCTGCGATATTAAACAAATGTACCGACAGATTAATGTGCAGCCAGAATTCTGGAATTATCAGCGCATTTTATGGCGTTTCACTTCTTCTGAGCCACTTCAAGAATACTTCTTGAAAACGGTCACATATGGAGTCTCTTGTTCACCATTTTTAGCTCTTCGAACCCTTCGAGAACTTGCACAGCAAGAGAAACTCAATTTTCCAAAAGCTGCTGAAGCTGTCCTCACTAGGTTCTACATTGATGACGGGTTGATCGGTACACCCGATTTAGAGTCGGCTATATCATTACAAGCTGAACTTATTGAACTCTTCAAAAAGGGTGGCTTGGAGCTGGGAAAGTGGGCAAGCAATCATCCAGACCTTCTTGCTCATATACCATTTTCAGAAATACAACAATCATGTACCTTTGACGAGGACGAACCTTCCTTTATTAAGGTTTTAGGTTTAAAATGGGACCCTACGTCAGATAATTTTTCGTACAGCTACAGTCCCCTAGAAAGGCCTTGCTCAAAGCGTCACATCTTATCCGAAATTAGTCGAATATTTGATCCTTTGGGATTCGTATCCCCCTGTCTCTTATTAGCGAAACGTCTGTTACAGCTTCTATGGGAATCTCAAGTTTCATGGGATGAAATCCCATCAGAAGACATTGTTACGACATGGACTAAGTTCAAATCCGAACTGCCTGATTTAGCACGTATCCAGATACCTCGATATATCGGAGCTGCCTCTATCGTACGCATTGAATTGCACGGCTTCTGCGATGCCTCCCAAGTTGGCTACGCCAGTGTTGTATATTTTCGAATCCTGGATACTTCTGGTTTGGTCAAATCTTTTTTGGTTTGTGCTAAATGTCGTGTTTCACCACTAAAAACCCAGTCGATTGCTCGTCTAGAGTTGTCGGCGGCCTGCCTACTGGCCAATTTAATTTCGTTCGTAAAAGAAAGTTACGCGAATTTGATTTTTTTTGACGCCATTCACGCATGGAGCGACTCCATGGTTGTTTTAGCCTGGATATCGGCCTCCCCGCACAAATGGAAAACGTTTGTCGCGAATCGAGTAAGCCATGTGCAAGAACTTATTCCTAAGTCGTCCTGGAAATACGTTCCATCAGCTCAAAATCCAGCTGATTGTGCCAGTCGGGGCCAGACCCCGGCCGAGCTCCTAGAAACGCCCATTTGGTGGTCTGGTCCTGAGTTTTTGTCTCATTCTCAAGACCGTTGGCCCATCCAACCCGATTTTCTATCCAGTCCTAACATTGATGTTTCTGCGGAAGAACAAAAAACTGCTCTACAGGTTTCAATTCTTCCCCATAACTTTATTCTGTCCCTATTAGACAAATATTCTTCACTACAAAAGATAAAAAGAATAGTCGCTTACGTTCGCCGTTTTGTTCTGAATTTGAAGACAACGCTAAAGTTTTTCTACCCTTGTCTGGTATTGAACTCGAAGCTGCGCTTAAAGCTATCGTCAGGACTATTCAACAACATGCCTTTGCTGATATTTTTCAAAAAATTCAACAAAATACTTTGCTTCCTAAGCCATTTAGAAAATTAGCGGTATTTAAGGACGATGAGGGTGCGCTAAGAGTTGGTGGCCGGCTTCGAAATTCTAATCTCGCTTATGAAACAGAGCATCCCTTATTATTACCTAAATCTAGCCGATTGACAGATTTAGTTATCGAATTTGTCCACGCTAATTACTTTCATCCGGGCCTTAAAACCATGCAATATTTGTTATTGCAGCAATTTTGGATTTTGTCTCCCAGGAGCGCCATATATCGGTGTCTTTCTAAATGTCTACGGTGCTTTCGGTGCAAACCAAAATCATACAACCCTTACATGGGCGATTTACCAGCCCTAAGAGTTGCACAGCTTAAGGCTTTTTCGTCTGTATGTGTAGACTTCGCTGGTCCATTCTCTTTGATTATGAACAAAAATCGTGGATCCAAGACATTCAAGGGTTACGTGTGCGTATTTGTTTGCACAGTCACCAAGGCAATTCATTTAGAATTAACCTCTGACCTTAGTTCTGAAACATTTCTTGAGGCTTTAAGGCGTTTTATTGCCCGTAGAGGCAATTGTCTCACTATTACAAGTGATCAAGGCACTAACTTCAAGGGTGCCTATAATCAACTTATTGACTTGGCTCGAAGTGCGGCTCAGCAATTATCGTTGAAGTGGAACTTCAATCCCCCTGGAGCTCCGCATTTTAATGGTTTAGCCGAAGCAGGTGTAAAATCGTTCAAGAGTCACCTTTATCGTGTTATGGGGACTCAGATTTTGTCCTACGAAGAATTAAATACATTATTAATTCAGATCGAAGCATTCCTAAACTCTCGGCCTTTGTGCCCGGTTAGCAGTGATCCGAACGACTTGCACCCGTTAACTCCAGGGCATTTTCTGGTGTTGGAGCCTTTAAATAGCCCTATTCCTGACCCTGACTTAAACCACGTACCCTTGAATCGGTTATCTCGCTGGCAACTGATTCAACGAATGCAGGCAGATTTTTGGAACCAGTGGTCCCAACAATATCTTCACTATCTGCAAGAACGGCATAAATGGACTGATCCCTCACCTGCTATTGCTAAAGGCGATTTAGTCCTTATCAAAAATGAACAGAGAAGTCCACTTCATTGGCAGTTAGGACGAATTTTAGAATTGCATCCCGGGAAGGATGACGTTATCAGAGTGGTTACTATAAAAACCAACCATGGTATTTTTCAACGCCCGGTAGTCAAAATTTGTCCACTACCTGGAAACTAATCCAAGTAGACCTAAAAATTTAGTTTGTAGGAATATCCTAGATATGCATAGATATAAGCTTTACCTAATTTTATTTAATTTTTATTTCTTTTATTTTATTTTACTTTTTCTCTTTCTCCTCTTGGTTAAAAAACATTCGTTTTGGTGGGGAGAATGTTGAAGAATCTTTATTAAATTTATTTTAGCGGGTAATTAATTATTAATTAACGTTGGTTAAACCAAAGTTGGCATCTTATCGTTGGTGACAATATTTTGGAATTTGAAGAATATTATTCGCGCGCATAGCATCCATTATTTTTGATAATATGCACAGGTTTGAATGGTAACACTCATATACGTCACCAGCGCAAAAACCTGTACCTTTTCGGTACTACATACGGGTCCTAAAAATAGTAAAATCAGTACGATTGAACCCGTCCGATAGCGAACCAGAAAGTACCGTCGCGTATGAAGGCGTGCAACTTTTCTTGCCTTTATCTTTAATTTGTGGTGACAAAATAACTTTCGGCTTTCGGATTTTCGAAATTACAAAGAAAAAACTTTACTAACTCAACTATTGTGCTGGGTGGATTGAGCAACCCAAAGGAAGTGTTCAGAGGGCCCTCTTATTCAAGAATTTAGTGAATTTATTAATACGCTTCAAGATAGGTGAGTGAGTTCTTATTAAAATCAAATTGTGTGCATATCGCGATCGATTTGATTACACCAATTATACAGTCCACTTATTATTTTCATATTTCCTGCACAATCTCCTATACCTATCTTCAACTGTTTCGGAAATATTGACAGTTGAAAATTGACTTTTTTGCAACTTTGATAGGCTGTAGAACCTAAACGGGGAATTTTAGAGCAAAACCGATCATACATTTTCCATAAACTATCATTTGACAACAACTTTGAATTTAATCCATCGTTAAAAATTCTGGCTAAATTTAATCTCCGGTTAAATTAAAAGTTAGTGTCAAATGATAGTTTATGGAAAACTAAGATAAGAATGTATGATCGGTTTTGTTCTAAAATTATCCGTTTAGTTTCTACATCCTGTCAAAGTTACAAAAAGTCAATTTTCAACTGGTGTTGGTGTTTTCATTTAGAAAAATAAAGTTAGCTGTCATAACTTGTTTTTGGGTCACCCTGTATATATGGCATTATCATCAAAAAACGGCCAATAAAATCAAAAATTGACGTGTCCGAGGTTTTTTGAAAAATTTCCACCCTGTATATTTTATAGATTTTATTCCAACCTTTACGTGCTCACTGTATAACCAGATTATTGAACAAGGCCAATTTTTATAATTGCATTGCAAGGCAGTCTTCAAGTTATCATTTTCATTATTTTTATTTTTGAAGTAATAATTTTTTTGCGAGAGAGTAGTTATATGAATAAGCCAATTATCAATTAATTGCATCGCAAGGCAAACTTCAATGTTTATATTATTTACAGTTTTTTAGTTTTCTTAATTTTTAAAATTTTGCTCAAATTGCATGAAGATTATTCTCAGACGGCACAAACATATTGAGATATCCCATTCATACCTATGCCATGCAGATCTATTCGTATGACAGGGATATCCCAGGCATATGCTTAAGTCACGGTCAGTAAGGGTGATCTATTATAAATGTCACCCCCTTATAACTTTTTCGTTTGACATTTTTGACAAAAGTGTCAATTTCAAAGCTTTTAAGAAACTGTCGAAAGTTTACGTGCGTTTTCGTTCTCACCGATGTGCTCATCGATTAAACGAAAATGTCAATTGGCTGTTTTTATTCTCATCAGTAAAACATCGATGGATTTCATCGGTCTGTTTTTATTCTCATCCTACACTTATCGGTGAAAGTACGATTAGCCATCGAATTCATCGAGGTTCATTTAGGATGAACTGATGAATTATAACGTAAAATGTAACCTCAAAATTATGTTGACGGTTGTTGATGGCCGACTGGCATCGTTTTGTTTTGCATTTATATTTATTATGTGAAGATTTGCGAAGACCTTAACAAAAAAAAAAGGAAAAAGGGCATGTTCAAGTGATCCGAAGGGTGTGAAAACCGAGACCATACCAAACATAAGAGGTCTGAGCATAAGAGCGCCAAATTACCTAACTTTGTGACAAGTGAGAAATATATCTGAAATATCAAATCAAACTAATTTGTGAGGTCTTAAAGCTCAGCTAACTGTCTCAGAGATAATTTTATTTCTAATATCTCACCTCCACTACAGTCCTAGTAAGTCTAAAATTAGACTTACCGTGCGTTCGTTATATTGCTCAAAGGGCAGAGCGTGCTGGAGCGGAATCGTGGTCACGTGACCATCGAGCGCACAGAGCAGTTAACAAATACCGAACGCATTTGAGCAGAAAAATGACGTTTGATGCTTAGTGTTTATAACCTAAAATTACTGTTTACTTTTTCAAAATTTAACTGTAACATTTCATTCAGATCTTTGAGTCGTTTCGTTTGGTTCAAGCGATATTTTTGTTACAAAATTCATTCCAAAATGAACGTCATAAACCACATAGTACCATTTATTGAGTACGGTTTTCATCCTTTTTTTGACGATAGTAGCGACGACGACGATGAGATTGATAAAATATGGGGATTTGCGGAGGAAACGATTCCCCGCTTTTCAGACCAACAGTTCCAGCAAAATTTTAGAATGTCACCGACAACTTTTGAAAAACTACTACAACTAGTGCATAATCATAACCATGAAGAAAACTTTGTACAAAGGGGGCACCCAGAAATAGCTTTAGAAAAGCAACTATTAATGACGGTTTGGTGCCTAGCAAATGTTGAATCGTTTCGGTAAGTGTGCCTACCTAATTTGTATGCAATATGTTTACCAGAGTCACCGGATTAGTGGCTTCCAAAATCAAAATTCACTCAGGCTTTTTGGCGATGTTACCTATCCAAAGTATTTCGATGATGGTTAAAGGAGCATGTACCTAAATCTTATAATAAGTGTTCGTTACCAAAACATTAGGTAAAGCTGTATCTTCTATCTTGTAGGTCAGTGGCATTAAAATTTGGTGTTACCAAATCAACATGTTGGAAAGTCCTATACAGGATGTGTAAGAGATTATTAGCTGTAAATCATCAACATGGTATAATATCATGGCCTACAGGACATAGAGTTCATGAAATCAGTCAAGGATTTGAGGAAATGAGTCAATTTCCAGGTAAAGTAAGACTTCAGCATCACCACTTCAATTCTCTATTATTTGCAAGTGACCTAATAATAAAAACTTTTCCTAATAAATATAAGATATGATTGCTATGATATTGATTGAGAAAGTAAGAATGAAATTATAATTAAAATTAATCTTAACGCACACATTGGAAACAACTTATTTTTTTACTGCAATTTTTTCAATTATACTTGTTGACAAACACAACCTACTAGGTGTAATACTTATCAGTTAATAAATAAAATTTTCAATAGTGCGAGAGTATTTAGCTTCTTTCCATTATACTTGATAGTAAAAAAAAAATAGAAATCTGCATTTGATTAAATTGTGTGATGGAAAGTTTTTTCTTTTTTTTGCGGAAATTCGAAGTATTATTCTGTTTTACATAAACAGGGTTGTAGTTTGGACCAACACAAATAATTTTGAACGTTCATCCGTCGGATTTTTTTTAAAACAGTGTAGCTACAGGCGTATTTCCAACTATTCTTGCAGTAGCGAGAAAACTACAAGTTCAAAAAATTTGAAAAAAATATGTCGCGTAGAATTGCAATAGTAGTTCGTAATGAAAATAACGGGAATCTATTTGTTTTGAAATAAATGGTGAAAAAACCACTTTTTTTTCAGTTTTTGCGATATAACTCAAAAATGGCGAGTCAAATTTGCTTAAAAAAATTATGGATTAAAGTATATCAATAACCATAAAACATATATTTTTTTTGGAATTTTTGAACACAAGGTTCAGAAAATGGGGGTTGACTTTAAACCTTAATGTCATACAATGACAAAGTGAGTGCAAAAAAATACTTGCACTGAAATACCACTTGATTAACATCATTGATTGATAAAATATCTTAGCCAGCTTGTTCATGTTTGTTTTTTTTTAGGAATCATTGGAGTGATAGATGGGTGCCATATTCAAATTACCAAACCAATAGAAAATCCCAACTCATACATTAATAGACATGGATACCCATCTGTTCTGTTACAAGGTGTTTGTGACCATCGAAAACTTTTTACAGATGTATTTGCTGGAGTACCTGGCTCGGTGCATGATTCCAGACTATATAGAATGTCTGATCTTTGTATGAGAACTGAAAATCAGTTAATTGATTTTCCCAACAACAGCCACTTAATTGGGGATTTGGTATATGTGCTTACTGATACATTGATTGTTGGTTTCAAAAACAATGGAAATTTGACTAATGCTCAAAGGAATTTTAATTTGAAGTTGAGTAGAGCAAGAGTAGTGATTGAGCAGGCTTTTGCATTTTTGAAGGGCAGGTTTCGCAGATTAAAAATGCTAGAAACTGTTCAGGAAGATCTCAAAGCACTGGTCATTGTAGCTGCATGTATTTTGCACAATGTTTGTATTCTACAGGATGACTTACCAGAAGAATATGTGCAGTTTCATAATGAAGAAATACAAGTAGTTAATGAGGAAGTTATAGGACAAAATCAGGAAAATATCAATGGTAGAAACAAACGCAATAGAATCATGCGACAATTACAACAAAATATATAAAAAACCAATTACTTATTTTATATGTTACTTAGATTGTAAATAAACTGTATTCCTAAAAATATTCTTATTATCAATTTATTTTATATTTAATTTTACTACTGTAGCTTTTACTTTGCCATAACCGAATTATTGCCTGTCACAAAATAATTATTATCAGCTTTACATGATTTTTTACTAATAGAGGCAATTTTTTTCTATCTGTTGCATGGTTTTTGAACTGCCAGAATTCTCAAAATCCAGTGTTTCTAATATAGAAAAAAATATATATTTTGGTGGTTTAGGAAAAAGTGAAGGAAAAAACATTTTTTCTATTTTGGTGTTATATCGAAGTCTTTTCGACACTAAAACTAGTTTCGAAAAGAAGCTCTTTGTGACACTCCTTTTTTACTTATCGGAGGTTGGTAACACTGGCTGACTGATGGCCATCGAACTGTCATTCGCGATTTTATAATAGAAGATTTCTATATTTGGCATGTAGTGTTACCAACCTAAATATATGAAAACGAAATATGAGAATAAAATTTCCAAGAAAAATTTGGTTTTTTTAATTAAACAATACCAAAATAGAAAAAATAGTATAAAATAATCGTTTCATAAGACATTTTATCGCACTCGTCCTTTAGAAAACTCGCCTCCGGCTCGTTTTCTAATATAGGGCTCGTGCGATAAAATGACGTCTTATGAAACTTGTATTTTAATGTACTATTTTAGTTTCAAAATATACCTATTTATATTACAAATTAACAAAAGTAAAATCAAATTTTATCAAAGTTATTCAACTTAAAAAACAATTGCAAAATACACTTTTTGCAACTAAACTGCTGGACAATTGCTTTCGAGCAAAAGGAAAGTTTCATCTACCTTTCAAGCTAGATATTTTTGGAACCAAAATATCAATCTCTGGTTTCCATATAGCAATTTTTTTCATATAAAGTCAAATAGTCGGCCAGTAACAATGGGAAGTCGATATTTAGTCTGGTTCCAAAAATATTGAGCCTGGAAGTTAGGAAAAAAAAATTCCTTGCTTGAAAGCAATTGTCTATCAGTTTATTTATTAAACAAGTATCTAGGGTTAATAAGGTAACAACAACGTTAAAGGGTAACAACAACTAAATTCGCCTAAGCAACTTATTTATAAATTACCAAATTAATGTGAAAAATTAATTCTTATTCAACTGAGAATTTAACTTTAAAAAAATAATAGCTCTGTTCTAACCGACATGAGAACTGTTCTATACAATTTCCAGCATTATTTCACACTAGTGAAATTTGATTTCAAATTAATGAAAACTAAATTCACATCAGGGAAATCTAATTTCGCTAAAATGAAAATGAATTTCAAAGTAACGAAAACTAATTTTTCACAAACGAAATTTAATTTCACATTTTGGAAGATGAATTTCAAACTAGGGTTAGTTAATAACTGCTGGACAATTGCTTTCGAACAGAAGAAAAATTTTGCCTAACTTTCAAGCTCGATATTTTTGGAGCCAAAACATCAACCTCTGGTTTCCATACATAATTTTTTTCAGAAAAAGTCAATTTGTTGGCCCGTGGAAACCGGAGGTCGATATTTCGTCTGGTTCCAAAAATATTGAGCTTGAAAGTTAGGCGGAATTTTTCTTGTTTGAAAGGAATTGTCCAGCAGTTTATATTATATCAATACGCATTTTTCAAACATTTATTATTTTCATTTGAAAAAACATCAACAATGTTATTTATTTCACCCTAATGAAATAAACCCTCTGAGTTCACATAACATAAAATACAATCATGAAACGGCAATAATAATTTATTAAGTTATTTAAATAAATTGAATTTAAGTTAAGTCTTCTCACTCGAAAGACAGCTGCATAATAACTTTCCACATGATTTGCGAAACTGAATTTCAATTCATTTAAATAATTTATTATAATTATTACTGTTATTTCATGATTGTATTTTATGTTATCTAAACTCAGTGGGTTTATATCATTAGGATGAAATAAATAACGTTGCTGATGTTTTTCCAAATTAAAATAATAAAAGCTTGAAAAATGAATAAAGGGTCAATTTGAAATTCATTTTCAAAAATGTGAAATTAAATTTCGTTTGTGAGAAATTAGTTTTCGTTACTATGAAATCAATTTTCATTTGAGCGAAATTAGATTTCACTGATGTAAATTTAGTTTTCATCAAATTTCATTAGTGTGAAATAATACTGGAAATGGTATGGTATTTCCAGTCGATCAATTTATTTGTCAATTAGGATGTACGTTCAACTTACTGGAAAGTAGGTGAGCAACTGGAAATTACCGCTCTAGAATAGTTCTCATGTCGGTTGGTACAAAGCTAATATGTACCAAAATTAATGATTATTGCAACTATGTATTCAAAAGATTATAAATATACCATTTCCAGCATTATTTTACACTAGTGAAATTTGATTTCAAATTAATGAAAACTAAATTCACATCAGTGAAATCAAATTTCGCTCAAATGAAAATTGATTTCAAAGTAACGGAAACTTATTTCTCACAAACGAAATTTGATTTCACATTTTCGGAAATGAATTCCAAACTGACTCTAATCAATACTCACTTTTTAAACATTTATTATTTTAATTTAAAAAAACATAAACATGGAAATAAAACCCCATAAATAAATTGAACTTCAATTATTGATGTTAAATTTATTTAGATAATTTAAAATTATTATTGTTGTTTCATGATTGTATTTTATGTTATCTAAACTCAGTGGGTTTATTTCGATGTTTAAGTTTTTTATAAATTAAAATAATAAATGTTTGAAAACTGAGTATTAATTAGGGTCAGTTTGAAATTCATTTTCGAAAATGTGAAATCAAATTTTGTTTGTGAGAAATAAGGTTCCGTTCCTTTGAAATCAATTTTCATTTGAGCGAAATTAGATTTCACTAACGTGAATTTAGTTTTCATCAATTTGAAATCAAATTTCACTAGTGTGAAATAATGCTGGAAGAAGTATGGATTCTTATTGAAATATTGAAGGCTACTGATACATGATACTTATTTTTTCATATTGTCACAATAAGCTAAACGTCCGCCAGGCTGTCAAGAATCTCTCGGTATTATCTCTTGAGTATACTAGAATCTAGTGAATTATTCTACTTAATTCGGGAAAATAATATTATCGTGTATTCTAGATTTTACAGGAATAGATTTAGGGATATATAAGAAGGCCGGCATTGGTTTGTAGTTAGTTTCAGTTCGAGTGTGATACGATTTAAATAGTGATTGTAAAGAGTTGAATTGTTGAGTTTGTTAATAAAGTAATTAGTGTCAGAGTGTTTTGTTAAGTGGAATAAATTATTGCTGTGTTAATTGGACTTTGATTTTTGGAATAAACGAAACGAACAACGAACCCAAGAATTTTGTCAGCAGGCAACCCAAAGCCGCGACATTGGTGCCAAGAAGTGGGATATAAAGGACTGCAGAGTGAAATCCAATTGCGGAAGTGTGGGGACACTAGTGTAGTGTAAAAACTAAACACTAAGTGAACACTGGGACAGTTAGTGCAGTGCAAACAGTGACAATCACAAAAAGAGACTCAACCGATCGTGTGAATTACCCCGGAAGTGACTCTATCCCCGATTTAGACTGTGATAGTGAATCTTCGAGTGAGTTCTAGAAAATTCTATTTGGAAACTAAGGGAGATATCGAATTTGTGACTTCGCCGACGCATTCGGAACATCAATCGTCATTCAGAAGAAGTTTTTCGAGGAGTTTCGGGAAAATTCTAGAACATTCTATTTGGAAACCAAGGGAGATATCGAAATTGTGACTTCACCAACGTGTTTGCTGTATCAATCGACATCTAGAAAAGAAGTTTCAAGAAAATTCCAGAACATTCTATTCTAGAATAAGGCAAGTTATCCAATTTGTGACTTCACCGGCGAGAGTCTACAAGAATTCGAATCGGAAGTTAAAAGGCTAGTGAGTTTGGCGTTTCCTGCAGCTGGGGAAGACATGCAGGAATGGATGGCAGTATCTGCGTTTATTGATGGTCTCAGAGATTCGAAGATCCAGGAAAACCTAAGAATGTCCAAGTTCAGACAAAGTAGCGAAGCCCTTGTCCGAGCATTAGAACTGGAAGCAATATTTGGTGCCTCACGACCCAGAATACGAGCAGTGTCCATTGAGGACCCAAAGGAAAAACAATCATCAAAAGAGGATGGCAGTTTCGAGAACCTTATGAGTAATTTCATGGAGGAAATAAAGAAAATATTACGAGAAGACAGAAAAACGGGAAACGACTCCAGACAAACACCAACACAAAGAAATCGATTAGAATGTTATCGCTGCCATAAGGTTGGACACATTCAACGAGATTGTAGAGTAAGAATGCCCTCTCCATCAAGGGATCGTTTCCAACGCTTTTCGAGATCAAGAGACGCCAGCCCTAATAACAGACAGGGAAACGAGAACTAACCAGTATGGAGGGGCGAATGCTGGTTAGTAATGACGAAGCCCCCAGGGTTGTTAACATAAAATCATTGGGCAGTCATTATAGAGGATTAACATTCGAAGGACAAATTAATGGAGAATTGAAAACTATCACTTTTGATACGGGTGCTGAAGTTTCCATAATTAAAAGAACATTAGTCAAGTCTCGGGCAATCCAACCGCTCACTAGAAACCTGTCACTACGAACAGTCACCGGCGAATCTGCACCAGTGCAAGGAGAAGCTATGGTTGAGCTCACTTTTGGATCTACCACCTTCAGGCACAAAACATTAGTCGCCGATATAGGAGATGATTTTATTTTGGGAATGGATTTGATCGGCCAACATGGGTTCTCTTTTGACCCTTCCATGAACATCCTTAAATTTGGTAATGAAGAAATTGTCCTAACAACACAAGAAGAATCCGATGACGTTAAGATCTTGGCCACAACCCCAGTGAGGATTCCTGGAAGTACTGAGAAGATCATTTGCGGAAGATTAGAAACAAACCCTGGGTGCTGCGTTGGGCTAACACGTAATTTCATTGGAGATAAACCAGAAAGGTTTCTTGTTGGAAAGACTCTAGTAAGAACAAATGGAGACATTATGATAAGAATTGCCAATGTTTCTTCCGAAACAGTACGAATAAAAGAAGGAGACATTATTGGAGCTCTCGAACCAGTGAAGCAAATATCGAACTGTGACCTACCAGATAAGCGACACTTTGTAAAATCCAAATTGGATACAGACACCTTGATGCAGACTTTGGCGAAATCATGGAAACATCTTGATCCAGATAGACTTCAAGAAGCCACAGACTTCATTTTGAAAGAAGCAGACGTATTTGTGATGGACAATCAAACCGGACGAACCAGTTTAATTCAACACAAAATTGATACTGGATTGGCACACCCAATTAGACAACCACCACGACGTATGCCAGTAGCTAAGCAACAGGAAGTGGAAAACCAAATTGATAAAATGCTTCAAGAGGGAGTCATTGAAGAGTCAAATAGTCCATGGTCCGCGCCAGTAGTACTGGTTACGAAGAAAGATGGGAGTCTTAGATTTTGTGTGGACTACCGAAAGCTCAATGACGTCACCAAGAAGGACAGCTTCCCTCTCCCAAGAATAGACGATACACTAACAACTTTATCGGGCTCCAAATGGTTTTCCACCTTGGATCTCAAAAGTGGATACTGGCAAGTGGCAATACATGACGATGACAAAGAGAAAACTGCCTTCAGTACCGGAAGCGGGCTATACCAGTTTAATGTAATGCCTTTCGGATTGTGTAATGCTCCAGCTACGTTTGAGCGACTGATGCATCTTGTTTTGCGAGGTCTTACATGGAGAACTTGCCTGGTATATTTGGATGATGTCATGATTATGGGAAATTCGTTCCAAGAACATCTCAATAACCTGAAAGAAGTTTTTGACCGCTTCCGGAATGCCAACTTGAAACTCAATCCAAATAAGTGTTTCCTATTTCAAAAGAAAGTGGAATTCTTAGGTCACGTGGTATCTGAAGAGGGCATACAAGTTATGGAAGGAAAAATAGATGCTGTCAGGGACTGGCCAAAACCACGCGACAAACATGAACTAAGGAGTTTTCTAGGATTATGTTCTTATTATCGAAGATTTGTGGAAGGATTCGCCAATATAGCTGCTCCACTTCATCGATTAACAGAAGAAAAATCAACATTCAATTGGACCCAAGAATGCGATTCCGCATTTAGAAGATTGAAAGGAGCATTATGTACGAGCCCAGTGTTGTCCTATCCTGATCACAAAGGCATGTTGATTTTGGACACAGATGCAAGTAACACCAGTGTTGGAGCTGTCCTTTCACAAATCCAAAATTCACAAGAACATGTCGTGGAGTACTACAGCAGAACATTATCAAAGCCAGAACGAAATTATTGTGTCACCAGAAGAGAGTTGCTTGCCATAGTAAAAGCAGTCGACCATTTTCATAAGTATCTCTACGGACGCAAGTTTCTAATTCGAACAGATCACGCAGCTCTAAAATGGCTTTTAGAAATGAAAACTCCTGAAGGACAGCTTGCTAGATGGATTGAGAAATTGCAGCAATACGATTTCCAAATTAAACATCGCCCTGGAAACCTGCATAAAAATGCTGACGCTCTGTCTAGACGGCCATGTAAAGAAGATTGCAAACATTGTCAAAGAATCGATATACATGAGAAAAACACTAGTCCAGCTGTAAGAAGAACGGGCCTGATCGTCGATGACAAATGGACTACCAAGCAAATGAGAGAAGATCAGGAGGCAGACCAGGACATCGGGCAAATTCTACATCTTAAAGAAAATGATGAATGTAGGCCAGAATGGGGGGAAGTGTCAAACAAAAGCTTGATTTACAAGGCGTTGTGGGCCCAGTGGAACTCTCTGGCCGTAGAAAATGGTTTGCTCAAAAGAGTTTGGGAAAGTGCCGATGGGAAATCCACTAAGAGCCAACTGGTAATCCCAAAAGACCGAGTGGAAGATGTATTAAAAGAAATACACGACGGAACCTCATGGGCACATTTCGGAGTTAACAAGACTTTGGACAAAATTCGGGAACGTTTTTACTGGGTTCACTACCATGAAGACGTTAAAAGCTGGTGCCGAAAATGCGACATCTGTGCTACCAGTAAAGGCCCTAAACTAAGATCTCGAGGGCCCATGAAACAGTACAACGTTGGTCTTCCATTTGAGAGAATAGCGATAGATGTAGCAGGACCGTTCCCAGAGTCAGAGCGTGGTAACAAATACATCTTAGTTATCATGGATTACTTCAGTAAATGGCCAGAAGTTTTCGCTATTCCCAATCAAGAAGCCATCACTGTTGCCCAGGTGCTAGTGGACGAAGTTTTTAGTCGTCATGGTGTGCCACTAGAGTTACATTCAGACCAGGGACGAAACTTCGAATCTGCTATCTTTAAGAAAGTTTGTGAGATCATGGGCATTCGTAAGACAAGGACAACACCTTTACACCCTCAATCTGATGGCATGGTGGAACGATTTAATAAGACCATAGAGGAACACCTGACAAAAGTGGTCGCAAAGAACCAACGAGATTGGGACAAGCATTTGCCTCTATTTTTAATGGCTTACAGAGCGGCTGTTCACGATTCAACAGGTGAAAGTCCGGCTAGAATTGTTTTTGGAAGGGAACTCAGGTTACCTTGCGATCTGATGTTTGGAGTACCCGAAGAAGAACGAAGAGAAATCCGAGATTATGCCGACGAAGTAAGGGCACGACTTCTGGGTATCCATGATTTTGCTCGGGAGCATATTCAACTAGCCAGTGACCGAATGAAGACCAGATACGACTTGAAGGCCAATTCGGTCGGATTTCAAGAAGGTGATTTAGTGTGGTTATATAACCCAGTAAGGAAGAAAGGAGTATCACCGAAATTGTCTTCAGCATGGGAAGGACCCTATAGAGTAATCAAGAGGATCAATGATTTGGTTTATCGAGTCCAGCGCAACACCAGGAGTAAGATGAAAGTTGTACATCTGGACAGGTTGGCGAAATATCATGGGCGAGAAGTTGATCGGGACGATCAACCTTAAGAGGAGGGCAGTGTCACAATAAGCTAAACGTCCGCCAGGCTGTCAAGAATCTCTCGGTATTATCTCTTGAGTATACTAGAATCTAGTGAATTATTCTACTTAATTCGGGAAAATAATATTATCGTGTATTCTAGATTTTACAGGAATAGATTTAGGGATATATAAGAAGGCCGGCATTGGTTTGTTGTTAGTTTCAGTTCGAGTGTGATACGATTTAAATAGTGATTGTAAAGAGTTGAATTGTTGAGTTTGTTAATAAAGTAATTAGTGTCAGAGTGTTTTGTTAAGTGGAATAAATTATTGCTGTGTTAATTGGACTTTGATTTTTGGAATAAACGAAACGAACAACGAACCCAAGAATTTTGTCAGCAGGCAACCCAAAGCCGCGACAATATTATCAGCATCATCTTTTGGTTGTGTCTGCTTTTCTACAGTCTCCACCAATCTTTCAAACAGGTTCAGAAACTTTTCTGTTTTCTGCATTTTCTCTTTATGTCTTTCTGCAGCAGTAGAACTGGAATTTCTTTTAGTGGAAAAAAGCGACTTGTAGCTGCAATCTTCCAATGGCCTCTTTTTTGGAGTTTGTGCGTCTACTAACTCTAGGTCAGCTTTTTGGGGTTCTTGGTTTTCTGTTTCTTCACGTATGACCAAGCCTTTGTGGTTTGAGCACGTTGCCACTGGATTGATTTCTGGTTTTTTAAATAAAAATTGATGCATCGCATCAAAAAATATCCATTTTTTGGTTGTGTTCCCGGACTTATTATTGTGTTTTTTAACTTCAATATAAGTTCTTTTCAGGCCTTTCCATTTTGAATCAACCTGACCTGCGGTTAAATTAGTTTTATGCGTGTCATTAATAATATTTGCAATTTTTTTCCAAATATATTGCTTTACACTGGTTTGAAATTCATTGTCAAATTGTTCAACTAATATTATTAGTTGCTTGGTCATTCCATTTGACCATTTGAATGTAGTTGTTGCCTCAACCAAAGGTAAAACTTGACCAGTTTTTTCACCTGAAAAATATGTAACGGGCCAAAATTGCATAAACATTTCTTACCTACTTTCAATTTTATATTCAAGATTTCCTTAAATTTGTCAACATTTTCTCTATAAAATTTCATCAATAATCTCAACGGTTGTAGATCCTGTAAATTTTCTAATTTTCCATAGTCAAATTCTATTTGCTGTAATGGTTTTTTCCTCATTTTAATCCATATTTTAATTCAATTCTAAAGCAAAACAAGGCAATATTTTGATTTCGATTTTAAATTCGATCATCTGTTTCATAACAAAAATAATTCATGTGTCAAAAATATTTCGTGGGTTGTGTTCCGTAATCATGATGTACCGTTTTCAAGTGGGTGTACCGTTCGTACTGACTGTTCGGTTATGGAGCGCTATTGATCTCGGCGCAAATTCTAGCGTACCCCGTTTAGTTGCGCATTGGTTCGATGTCCTTTGAGATATCTGGAACGCACCCTGTGATTTCGTTTCTTTGACTTTTGATTGTCAAAAATTTCTGTCAACCAGCGGTGGAGTAGTGATGTTTTCTGTATCGTCGTTTCTTCCTTGAGCTCTCTAATTTTGAAAACGGAACATTTACTCTATTTTGTATTCTTCAAGTTTTGATTGTTTTATGGGATGATTGTTTGTTGTTAATATCATAATTCATTAGCCGTTGTCGTTTTTCTCGGATTATGTTGTGGTGTGCAATTTTTGGTAGGTGAGAATTCTATCGATTAATTGTTTATGTTTGTCGTTATTCTGAATCATCTCTAAGTCCTTTAGGTGAGGTTAGCTTATTGATTGAATGTGCAGCACTTTCTCTTTTTCACGTTGACTGCTTTGGAAGAAACAAGTCCTCCAGAAGAATTAAGTTTTTTTTCTTCACCTTAAAAAGGGATTTTGGGCCTGATTTTCTTCTGAATTGAATTTATGGCACACTGAGTTATCTTGCGTTGTGTTTTATTTTCGTAAAGTGCCATAATTTTCGCCGATGTTATCGGATTTAAAAAAAAGCAGTCGTTGTGGTAAGTTGCTTGCACGTTTTTTTTCCCAATAGAAGTTTCTGACTTTTTCCATTCAATTATTAGTTGAAAGCTGCCCTAAGGAGTAGAGAATAATCTCACCTACTCCAGGATATTCAATCCAATCCTCGATCCAGATTTCCGGAGATTTTCGAGGCCGACACCCTAATACCATCAGGTAAAAAAAAAAAAAAAAAACACATAACCTTATGACAATTTTTGCAAACTCAAGACACATTTTTCTCAATTGCTATCAAAGCCTTATTATGATTCAATCTGATTTAATTAATTAATATCTTAATGTTCAATTTTTCTATTAAAATAATTTTCAAGAGCTATAGTTTTTTTTATCAAGTAAATTTGCTATTAGAAACTAATCATTATAGTTTCATTTTTTTTTCTTATTGATTCAATTTATTCATGAAGTGCTTCGCTATTAGTTCAATTACAAATACAGTGTGTATAACAGTTTTTCTCTTAGGGTCCTTTGACGAGGGTATTTTCTTTCACGAGGGTATTTTCTTTCACGAGGGGTTATACTTTACCATCGAGTATATCCTCACGGTTATAACAATAGACGTTCAATTGTAACCGAAATTGAACCAAAAGGCTAACAGACACCAGCCTAAGTAATCGGACGGTTACGCAAGTCATCGAACAAGTTGACCACAACCAGTGGCCAGGACTAATCTGGTGAACTGAATGAACCACCACCATCTGGAAAATTTTGGTATCGTACTAGTTTTAGTTAACCTAATTGTTATTGTTTGTTTACATTCTGTCCCTATTTGTACACCCGGTGATCACCTCGGTATTTCAGGGAATAATTCATTGCTGGCCCCAGTGTGGTAAATGAATTATTAAAATGGGTAACTTAACTAGACGTAACCTGTTGAATTAATGTCAACTTACTGGTAGTTCTGGTTACGTAAGTGTAAAATAACCGCTCCAACTTATTAGTCATTAATTTATTGTTTTTTTTTTTTTTGTTTTATTTTTCTCTTCAATTTCTATTTGCAACTTTTCTATTTATACCTTTTTATTTTTTTTATTATTACTTAGTTATTGAGTTTCAATAACATATTTTTGCATTTAAATTTAATTGTTCTTGACTATAGCAATTATTTAAAAACGTATAGCATTTCTGTATCTGTTGGTTGACACTTCATGACAAGGTCATTTATTAATTGCTAATTTACTTGATTATTATTATTTTTTTTTTTTTCCTTAAATTCAACTTACTGTTCATTGTGGTCTGCGGCCATTTGGTGAATAAATAACTGTAGTACTTGATTTCTTGACTTTTATTTGGTTTTATGCACACAGCCTGGTTTTGCTAATATTTTTATTTTTTTTTATTAATTATTATTTGGATTGTAAGGACCTGAAGCCAGATACCGTCCTGGAGAGTCCGACTCATCTGTTCAGAGTCGGTGGCGCCCAAAACTAAAACCCACCCCTACTCTCCGAAATATTTAGTTCTGAGCTAGGGCTTAATTTGCACGCACTTCGACCTTCAGTCTTACAATCTCAAGTTCTTCATTCAATTATTTTTATTTTCATTATTTTTATTTTACTTTTTTTTAATTTTTTTATTCTCGACTTTAATTTTTTTTTAAATTTATTTTTCTAAATTTATTTTTCTAAATTTATTTTTTTCTTAATCAGCGAAAAAGCGTGGCAAATTAATTGGCGCCCAACGTGGGGCTGCCGTTTCTTTGAAAGAAAATTTAATTCACTTTTCTTTTGGCTGTTTTGAGTGCATAGAATCAAATTTCAAGTTCTATCTTTAAATTTTTATTTGTTTATTTTTTTTTTAAATTACTTTTGGGTAACAGGTATTACGAATCCCTGTGTATAATTAATTATCTTTATTCTTATTTTATTTTATTGTTGATTACTTACCGTATTGATTGATAGACAAAATGGATTACAAAATGACTATCTCGTACCTTAAAAAGGAAATGCTCATTCATGAGATTACTGTTCGAGGTGTCTCAGTTAGTGATGCCAAGACTGTGGACGAATTAAGGTCTATATTGCGACCACTTTTAAAATTGGAAAAGTCTGGTGCATGTTCTTTTGCCCCATATTCCCTTAACTTCAGTGATGAGAAAGTTCACATTAGGCAATTCCTTGACGAAGCTAATACTGTCATTCCCACCATATCAGGTGAGGCCAGTCAAAATAAATTCATTTCCACCCAGTCACGATTAGTTCATTTGCTTGAGCGGGTAAAACGAATACCTGATTCTATTTTGTCAACGGAAGAACAGTCCGAGAGGACTGAACTCCTCATTGACGTTTTGGCTGCTTTAGATCATTTAGAGAGCGTTGTTAAAGCTGATCCTGAACTTAGTCGACAGCTTGATGCTGATGAATTTCATGTATCTTCTCCAGTGCATAACTCCACCCACCATCGATTTCCTCCACAAGTATCATTTCTGCCTAACAACTCCAAAGCCCCAAATCTAGAGAAGTGGAATCTCAAATTTTCTGGTGACCACAAATTATCTGTCCATAACTTCTTGGAGAGAGTGGCCGAATTAAGTCAGTCTCGTCGTGTCACGGAAAACCAACTCTTTGATTGTGCCATAGACTTATTCTCAGGCAAAGCTCTAAATTGGTATAGAGCAAACCGTGACAGATTCGATAGCTGGAGAACCTTGTGTGAGTTGCTTCGACGTCACTTCGAACCACCCGATTACCGTCCTAGACTTTTCAGGGAAATTTTAGAGCGCACCCAGGATACCTCAGAAAGTATTGTCGATTACCTTTCATGTATGCAGGCTTTGTTTAGGCGTTACGATGGATTGACACCGGAAACACAGTTGGACATTTTATCTCGTAACTTGTCCCCTTTCTACACCACCCAACTTCCAGTTGTCACTTCTCTTGAGGAACTTGAGCAAGAATGTCTTAAGTTGGAGACTAAAAAGTATCGGGTTGAGCATTACGTTCCACCTTCTAGGAAGCGTCAACAGTTTGTTGAACCCGACTTCGCGTTCTTAGCAGTCAGTGAACCTTCTTCGAGCACTGAATCTCCAAGTACCCTAACTTACCCTGTCGATGAAATTTCACCCCAACAGGATTCTGGTCGAGCAAACCTCAAATGCTGGAATTGTCAAAGGAGTGGTCATTTGAATCGTAATTGTACTGAACCTCGAAAGACACACTGCTATCGATGTGGTAACCCTGGTGTGACAGTCAGGAACTGCACTAAGTGTTCGGGAAACGAGCCTCGGAGGAATCGTTAGGTCGTGCTATATCCTCCCATGCTTTTAGTATAACGACCAATCATTCAGTCTTTCCGAATAAAATCCTTCTAGATTACATCATTTCGCATGCTCATGGAGACCAACGTCCTTACCTTAAAGTTCAGATTATGGGATTTTCCTTGCTTGGGTTATTAGACTCTGGTGCTAGTAGAACTCTTGTCGGATTACCTGGGTACGAAGTTCTTTTAAGCCTTGGGTTCAAACTCATTAAACAACATAATCCGTGCACTGTAGCTAATGGCCAAGTATGTGATACCATTGGTTATATTCAGGTTCCCATTACTTTAATGGACAAAACCAAGATCATTGACGTTTTAGTACTCCCTGAACTTTCTCACAAGCTAATTTTGGGTATAGATTTTTGGAAATCAATGGAGATCATTCCTGATATGAGTCAAAGTGTTTGGCATTTTTCCGAAGCCCAAGAACTGACACAAATTTGTAATGTTCAAGCTATCGAACACTTGAATCCTTCTGAGCGACAAGCTTTAGATGCCTTGGTCAAGGACAAAATGTCTCAAATAGATTCTGGCTTGGGTTACTGTAAGGTCGCCGAACATGAGATCATTCTCGAGCCTGGCACAAGACCAATCAAACAAAGGTACTACCCCGTTTCCCCATACAAACAACAAGTCATAGATGATGAAGTTGAGGAAATGTTGCGTCTTGGTGTCATTGAGCGATCAAATAGCCCTTGGTCAAGCCCTGTGTGCTTGGTTAGGAAAAAAGATGGAAAGTTCAGGTTCTGCATCGATTTTCGCAAACTCAATCTTCAGACGAAAAAAGATGCCTATCCAATTCCCTACATATCTTCAATCCTGGACAATTTACGTAGCACTCGATACATCAGCTCGATTGATATAAAATCAGCTTTCTGGCAAGTCCCTTTAGCCGAAAATTCCCGCGAGTACACAGCTTTCACTGTTCCTGGAAGAGGTTTATTCCAGTTTAGGAGGATGCCTTTTGGTTTATCTAATGCCCCTGCAACCTGGCAACGCATAGTCGACACTATTTTAGGCCCTGAACTCGAGCCGAATGTTATGGTATATCTGGATGATATCGTGATCCTTTCCAACTCCTTCTCGGATCATCTTAAACTCTTGGGAATTGTCTTTGATAGACTGCGCGAGGCTGGTCTCGTCGTTTCCATGGAGAAGTGTAATTTCTGCCAACCAGAATTAAAGTATCTAGGTTATTTGGTTGACCGTAAGGGTCTTCGTCCTGATCCCGAAAAAGTAGAGGCCATCGTCAATCTTCCTCCGCCTCAAAATATCAATGAAGTCCGTCGTTTCATAGGAACTGCCTCCTGGTATCGTCGATTTGTTCCTGATTTTTCCTCTTTGTTATCGCCTATTCTGAATCTCACCAAAAAAAAACGTCAAGTGGAACTGGACCACAGAATGTCAAAACTCCTTCACTGCCTTAAAGGAATCTTTAGTCACAGCCCCTGTTTTGACAGCTCCCGATTTTGAGAAGCCATTTTATTTGCATACGGATGCATCATCTTTCGGACTTGGAGCCGTCCTTTCCCAGAAATTTGGCGAAGATGAAAAGGTCATCTGCTATCTTTCTCGGTCTCTTTCCAGACAGGAAATGAAACTTTCGGTTACTGAAAAGGAATGCTTGGCAGTAATCTGGAGCGTTGAGAAACTTCGTCATTATTTAGACCATGTCCACTTCACTGTCATAACTGACCATGCCTCTCTCTTATGGTTACATAGGTTAAAGGATCCTCAAGGTCGCTTGGGTCGTTGGCAACTTCGTTTGCAACAATTTGATTTTGATTTAATCCATCGCAAAGGCAAAGATCATATTGTCCCTGATTTTCTTTCCAGATCCGTCCCCATTTCCATCGAGTCCATTCAAATTTTCACTCAACCTGATTTTAATTCCAACACTACTGATAAATGGTATCTTTCTATGATCCAGAGAATCCAGAAAAATCCTCTGAAATTTCCTTTGTGGCGTGTGCAAGGTGGCATCCTTTATAAATTCCTCAAGACTCCTTTCTCTGAACTTTCTTCTCCATCTGAAGAATGGAAAGTGGTAGTTCCGAAGGATAAAAGGTCCGAAATCTTAAATCGTTGTCATGACATTCCAACCTCTGGTCATGTTGGTGTTTTCAAGACCTTTGGCAAAATCCGTCAAAACTATTTCTGGCCCAAGATGAAAGCCGACATAGTTCGCTACATCAAGTCTTGTCGTCATTGCGCTCAGAGTAAGGTTGAACAGGTGAAACCTGCAGGATTAATGGGAGAAAGACCAGTCATCACTGAACCATTTCAGTCAATAAGCCTTGATTATATAGGACCCTTACCTCGTTCTAAAAAGGGACATTGTTACATTCTTGTCATCTCTGACTATTTCAGTAAGTCAGTTTTCCTGTATCCATGTCGTGCCGCTAAGGCCAAATCTCTAGTTGAACATGTAGAGAATTTCTTTCTACTTTTTGGTGCTCCCAAATTTTTGACCTGTGACAATGGTGTTCAGATGAAGTCGAAGGAGTTTCAGGCCTTGTGTCAACGCTATAAGACCCATATATTCTATACAGCCAACTACAATCCCCGTGCAAATCCCACAGAACGTCATAACCGTGTCATTAAGACTATGTTGCGTACCTATGTGCGTCAAGAAGATCACAGATCTTGGGACGAACATCTCCAAGAGATTGGTTGCGCTATTCGTACCTCACCGAGCGAAGTTACTGGGTATAGTCCATATTTCGTTTTGTTTGGCAGAGAGCATCATTTGTATGGCAACGACAATTCCATCCAACTTCCACACACTTTACCCAATTTGGATAGTCATCTGAAGACCCGACAGGAAGGTTTTGTGAAATTGTACAAGCAAATCGAAAGCAAAATTAAATCCGCAAGGACCCAGAATGCTAATAGGTACAATCTTCGTAGGCGTCCTGTAACTTTTGATCCAGGTGATAAGGTTTGGCGAAAGAACAAAATCCTTTCTGATGCTGCTAATTACATCACTGCTAAGTTAGCACCACAGTATGTTGGTCCATTTTCTATAAAGCGTAAATGTGGATCTTGGTCGTATGAACTACAGGACGATCATGGTAACTCGAAGGGTGTCTGGCATGTACAGGAGCTCAAACCATTCCTTGATCCAACTACCAATCATTCAGATACTGAGTAATCAACTGATTTTTTTTTAATCATTTCCCTTCCCTTTTCTTTATGTCACCCCGTCAGGCCAAGGAAAATTCCTTGCTATGGTACTCTCGGCTAGCCATACAGTCTGTAGCCCTACCATCAACACCATATTGGAAAACTCCCGTCAGACCAAGGGTTAACTTCCGATGCTAATCAACACCAATCATTGAGTCAAACCCCTTGCTATGGTACTCTCGGCAAACCATACTGTCTGTAGCCTTAACCAGTAACATCTCACTGGCAATTTTAGCATCACCCTGGCATGTCTTTTAGGAATAGGATATGTTAGGTCATTGAGGAATAGGTTTGTGGTTGTTATACCATTTCTTGCAAGCCTATGTCCATCATAGTTTTTTTTATTCCTAATTCCTTTTGTTTTGTTTTAATTCCCTTAATTTGTTGACTCCTGGAACACTTGATTGTTTTGTTGGCTGAGCGAGGAGCTCATTGTATTGGTTGCATGTTACTGCTTGGCGCGAAACGGGACAGTGTCATGTAATTCGGTCCATTGAATTCTCCGTTACTGCTTTTGTCAATAGTTTATTGACTTTCCGTTTGTTTCTTGTGTTCAGGATGATGTTCCTACCTTTCTTTAGTTTACATATTTCCTTACCCCGTACCTTTCCTTACCCTGAAGTTAGTTGGCTTATCTTTTGCTGGTTGAATTTACCTTTTACCTTGCTTATTGCGTTTACCTTTTGCCTTTTTGGCGTTCAACTCTTAGTGGTCAATAACTTCTTTTCTTTCCTTTATTTCTTCCCTTTTCTTTCCTTCACGACTTTGCTTATTTTTGCCTTTACCTTTAGCTTCGTTGACTTTCACATCTGGAAGTTGGAGAATTAGGGTCTTTATGAAGATTGTCTTCGCCTTTGTGGGATTTCGACCCTAAATTCTCATTTGAAATTATAACATTTTAGTTGCCTTTCTGCCTTACGTTTTCGTAGTGTTATAATTTTCGCCGATTTATTCGGATTTTTACAACTCCATGTGTGTTGAAAGCCTTTAGCTTCGTTGACTTCAGTTACCTTATCTTTTATCTTATCGTTGTGTTTTTCAAGGCAAAGTAAGTAGATGTTCGTTTCGTACCTTTCTTATTATCTACCTTTTTAATTGTTGTATCCTGATAGTCATTTTGAATTCATTTAAGTTTAAATTATACATACATATATTTTACATTCTTTATAGTACCTTAGTTCTCGAGTTTGCTTAGATTATCGTCGGAAAAGTTTCTTTCTAACTTTCCCTCCTATCGTAGGAGAGGGGGAGTTGTAACGGGCCAAAATTGCATAAACATTTCTTACCTACTTTCAATTTTATATTCAAGATTTCCTTAAATTTGTCAACATTTTCTCTATAAAATTTCATCAATAATCTCAACGGTTGTAGATCCTGTAAATTTTCTAATTTTCCATAGTCAAATTCTATTTGCTGTAATGGTTTTTTCCTCATTTTAATCCATATTTTAATTCAATTCTAAAGCAAAACAAGGCAATATTTTGATTTCGATTTTAAATTCGATCATCTGTTTCATAACAAAAATAATTCATGTGTCAAAAATATTTCGTGGGTTGTGTTCCGTAATCATGATGTACCGTTTTCAAGTGGGTGTACCGTTCGTACTGACTGTTCGGTTATGGAGCGCTATTGATCTCGGCGCAAATTCTAGCGTACCCCGTTTAGTTGCGCATTGGTTCGATGTCCTTTGAGATATCTGGAACGCACCCTGTGATTTCGTTTCTTTGACTTTTGATTGTCAAAAATTTCTGTCAACCAGCGGTGGAGTAGTGATGTTTTCTGTATCGTCGTTTCTTCCTTGAGCTCTCTAATTTTGAAAACGGAACATTTACTCTATTTTGTATTCTTCAAGTTTTGATTGTTTTATGGGATGATTGTTTGTTGTTAATATCATAATTCATTAGCCGTTGTCGTTTTTCTCGGATTATGTTGTGGTGTGCAATTTTTGGTAGGTGAGAATTCTATCGATTAATTGTTTATGTTTGTCGTTATTCTGAATCATCTCTATTCTCTAAGTCCTTTAGGTGAGGTTAGCTTATTGATTGAATGTGCAGCACTTTCTCTTTTTCACGTTGACTGCTTTGGAAGAAACAAGTCCTCCAGAAGAATTAAGTTTTTTTTCTTCACCTTAAAAAGGGATTTTGGGCCTGATTTTCTTCTGAATTGAATTTATGGCACACTGAGTTATCTTGCGTTGTGTTTTATTTTCGTAAAGTGCCATAATTTTCGCCGATGTTATCGGATTTAAAAAAAAGCAGTCGTTGTGGTAAGTTGCTTGCACGTTTTTTTTCCCAATAGAAGTTTCTGACTTTTTCCATTCAATTATTAGTTGAAAGCTGCCCTAAGGAGTAGAGAATAATCTCACCTACTCCAGGATATTCAATCCAATCCTCGATCCAGATTTCCGGAGATTTTCGAGGCCGACACCCTAATACCATCAGGTAAAAAAAAAAAAAAAAAACACATAACCTTATGACAATTTTTGCAAACTCAAGACACATTTTTCTCAATTGCTATCAAAGCCTTATTATGATTCAATCTGATTTAATTAATTAATATCTTAATGTTCAATTTTTCTATTAAAATAATTTTCAAGAGCTATAGTTTTTTTTATCAAGTAAATTTGCTATTAGAAACTAATCATTATAGTTTCATTTTTTTTTCTTATTGATTCAATTTATTCATGAAGTGCTTCGCTATTCGTTCAATTACAAATACAGTGTGTATAACAGTTTTTCTCTTAGGGTCCTTTGACGAGGGTATTTTCTTTCACGAGGGTATTTTCTTTCACGAGGGGTTATACTTTACCATCGAGTATATCCTCACGGTTATAACAATAGACGTTCAATTGTAACCGAAATTGAACCAAAAGGCTAACAGACACCAGCCTAAGTAATCGGACGGTTACGCAAGTCATCGAACAAGTTGACCACAACCAGTGGCCAGGACTAATCTGGTGAACTGAATGAACCACCACCATCTGGAAAATTTTGGTATCGTACTAGTTTTAGTTAACCTAATTGTTATTGTTTGTTTACATTCTGTCCCTATTTGTACACCCGGTGATCACCTCGGTATTTCAGGGAATAATTCATTGCTGGCCCCAGTGTGGTAAATGAATTATTAAAATGGGTAACTTAACTAGACGTAACCTGTTGAATTAATGTCAACTTACTGGTAGTTCTGGTTACGTAAGTGTAAAATAACCGCTCCAACTTATTAGTCATTAATTTATTGTTTTTTTTTTTTGTTTTTTTTTTCTCTTCAATTTCTATTTGCAACTTTTCTATTTATACCTTTTTATTTTTTTTATTATTACTTAGTTATTGAGTTTCAATAACATATTTTTGCATTTAAATTTAATTGTTCTTGACTATAGCAATTATTTAAAAACGTATAGCATTTCTGTATCTGTTGGTTGACACTTCATGACAAGGTCATTTATTAATTGCTAATTTACTTGATTATTATTATTTTTTTTTTTTTCCTTAAATTCAACTTACTGTTCATTGTGGTCTGCGGCCATTTGGTGAATAAATAACTGTCTTACTTGATTTCTTGACTTTTATTTGGTTTTATGCACACAGCCTGGTTTTGCTAATATTTTTATTTTTTTTTATTAATTATTATTTGGATTGTAAGGACCTGAAGCCAGATACCGTCCTGGAGAGTCCGACTCATCTGTTCAGAGTCGGTGGCGCCCAAAACTAAAACCCACCCCTACTCTCCGAAATATTTAGTTCTGAGCTAGGGCTTAATTTGCACGCACTTCGACCTTCAGTCTTACAATCTCAAGTTCTTCATTCAATTATTTTTATTTTCATTATTTTTATTTTACTTTTTTTTAATTTTTTTATTCTCGACTTTAATTTTTTTTTTAAATTTATTTTTCTAAATTTATTTTTCTAAATTTATTTTTTTCTTAATCAGCGAAAAAGCGTGGCAAATAAATGCAAGTCTAGGTTTATAATCATTATTATTTGTAGTTATGAAGAACCGAGTGAAGAGCGCAAGACTCAATTTAATTTTTATTATCTGACTAGTTTTAATGAAAACTTTTTAAAATATCCCAATTGTTATTATACAGTAGTCTCGCGATAATCCAGATCAATTAGAACCAGACCAATCCGGATTATCAAATTATTCGGATTACTAAGGTATTTTACAGTCCACTTCTAAAACTATTTTGAAAAAAACCCATGCTGTATTTGGGTAAGCAAAAAAAGCTTTATATTCATTTGAAAAACAAGACAAATGAAAAAAATAATTCTATACATATAGAGTGCGAAATATGTCAGTATGTACAAGGTGTCCAAGATTCCATGGTTTTGGGGGTATTTCTAAAGTAGCTGGAAAAGATCTGACCCCCACTTGTCTGGTGAAAACCGAGTCGTTTTTATGCTACGAGGGATTTTTGAAAAGTTTGCAGTGTGGCACGGGATCTATAACTTTTTGTAGCTTAAAAACGAATCGAGATATCGAAATGCGGGTTTCACCGGTAAACTTCTCTTGAAAATCGAGGCTCGCAAGTGGGTGTCAGATTTTTTTCCAACTTCTCTAGAAATACCCTAAACCCGCTAAAACCATCGAATCTTGGACACCCTGTACATAAGTGTAAAAATAACTAGTTAATATTGTTCCAACTTTCGTTTACATTATTTTCACAGAAAGAACGTAGTTTGTGGGGCCCTTTACAAAACGACAAGTGAAAACCTGTGCTTTTATTTTCAAGAGACATGTACATGAATTCGGACTCTCGAAAATGCGATAAGGATTACAGAAGCACACGGATTATCGCGGGATCGGATTATCGCGACATTATTGTAACATATTAGTGGTAAATCATGTAAAGGCAAAATTTTAGGTGTTCACTGAAAGACCATTTATCAACTTTATACTTTATAGGGTGAAAGTACCTGTTAGCCGGCCACCACCTGTTGTCGGACACTTTATGACAAAATATCCAATAAATAAGAAAATATTATATCAAATCCCTTTTTAAAGTAATACCTACTTTCAGACACTATTTCTCCACCAGTTTTTGTAATACCGCCCTCTTTACGGGCCTAGACCAAATTAAGGAAATTAATAATGTGTCTGCTGTTTTTCCCAACACAGCCCTTTTGATTAAGTAAACAAGTTTATTTGTCACTCATTTGTAAAACGTCACTTATCAAGTCAAAACATAACCAGCGAAAATTGATTTTTACAAGCTACTGGCTCTACTGACTTGTAAAATTGACAGCTAAACTGTAAAAACTTTTTACAAGTCAGTAGAATTATTTATTTTTGAAAAATCGGTTTTATCACAAGAATAATTGCTTGTAGGTACCTTCTGGGAGACTTTTCTGGTGATAAACTGTTGGCTACGACTGAGGCTTCATTAATAATATCTTGTAATAAATTCATTTCTGGAAAAAAATTGCAAAATGGAAATCTGTCAAAAAACCTATTTATAACTAGAAACAACGTCTTAACAACGTATCATTCTCATAGTTATACCAACTACCAAAACTTCTGTGAGAAAAAATCAAGGAAAAACATATAAATTTCAAATTTTTGTTATGTATTGATTTTTTATTTGTCCGTATATCTTTTACAAATGAGTAACAAATAAATTATTGTACATTATACGCCAGGTAGCAGTTTTTACTGGCTCTTGAAGGTGACAAGCTCGCCTGGCGGCTCGCTAGTCATTTCCTTCAATCGCCAGTAAAAACTGTTTTACCTGGCTAATAATGTAAAATACTATTGCTAGTGTGAAGCTAAGAAGGAAATAGTGAGTAAAAATGTTCCTACTCCATTTTTTGGTACTTTCTTGATGTTTTTAAGTTATAAACATGTTAATTTACGATTATAGCCATAAAAATTAAATGAATATTAGTATTTTGTTTATTTTATTAAATGTCCGGATAACCGGTAAGTAAGTAAAGTAAATCTTTATTTAGCAAAAGCTAGTAAACAAACTGAACATTTAAATCAGTTTTTGAACGTAACATTCGCGAGTGAATTTCGAATCTGGTGACAACCATTTTCCACAAATATTCTGGAACTTTTTTATTTACAATCTTATAAACAAATAACATGTTCGCCCTTCTAATACCCTGCTCAACTGATAGCCACTTCAATGGTTCCATCATTCTACTTATGGCAGTATACCTGTTGCAACCCAAAACTATTCTCATACATTTATTTTGCAGTATTTGTAATCTACATATTTGCTCCTTGGGACATGCAAGAAGAAGTGATATACAGTAGGTGAAGTGGGGGTACACAATTGTGTTGTAAATCAACATTTTCGACCACTGTGACAAATTCAAAGAAATACGTCTGAAAAAACTAACTTTTTTCCCCAATTTTTTGCCTAAATCCGGTCTTATAAATCGGCAGACTCCTCTTCTCGGCCACTCTGTCCGACAATTGGTCCGGCACGTTGAAACTATATGTATCTTTTTCTAGCTTATTTGATTTCTAACTTAATTTTCCTTATTAGTTACATTTAGACGACTGTATCGAGATTCTATGGACCAGTTTGCGGACACTATAAACCACAGAGGCGTCAAATTGTAGTATACCTGAAAAAGTGTCCGAGAAAAGGTAGGTGTAAAGTTCTCAGACATTTTACATTACTTATATGGGTATGGGGTATGGGGTAGTGCTTTCTGCTTTCATTTTAATAAAAAAAGTGTTACAAGTGTACAGAGAATAAATCTGATTAAAGTATTTATGATATAGAAATTGAAGAAGCAATGGAAAAATCTCCTAAAGATCAAAGTGATTTTCCCAGAACTGAGAAACCTGATAAAACAACAGACATAGGACTGGAGGCTCAAGAAAAAACTCCCATTAAAATGCAAAATGTTGCTGTTGCTGTAAGTCCTTCCAGTCGCCCACCTCCAGTTTCCGGAATCTATGAAATAAGAGCCAAGAAAACAAAAAAAAAGAGAAATTACCAAGTGCAATCTCATCGAAGGCATGGAGATAGATCATATTATGAAAGGGTAATTTTTGGGCTCTCGGGAACGGGCTATAAGGCATTTTCTGATCAAGTTCATTTCTGGTACACATAAATAGGACGTCAAAAGAAATTTTTCCAAAAAAAATTTGACCTTGACTGTGACCTTGATCCTGACCTTGACCATCAAATTAACGTAAATGGCAGTTTAACGTGCTGAAAACTTGTATAGTTTTGAAAAGCATCTCAAGTAACCTATATACCGAGTTTTAGCCCTCAAGGTCATACACATTCAGAGATACGGCAACTCCGCATTCTCAGTTTGGGCTCTCGGGAACAGGGTAGAAGGCGTAGTCCGATTCAGTTCATTTTTGGTATACATATAAAGGCCGTAAAAGGTAACAGTTCAGTAAAGGTCCTTCAAAAAATATCATGCTTCTTCATTATAGATAGTTTAGTTTCATCCCAAAATATTGTTTTATGATCGAAAATGTTGGCGCAAATAACTATAAATTGGATTTTATAAATATTGAATGAATCCTCTTCTCGACCTTTGACACAGATCAATATATAATATCTATTCTTATCAGCTTAATATCACAATCGCTCTGTTTAGCAGATAAAAATTTATTAAACGTAAAAAGCATCATGTGGTAGATATTCGAATGAAGAGAAGAGCTAAGTGTTCAAACCATTTTTTGAAAAAAACATTATTGAGTAATGATAAAGCGTATAATATCTACTGAACTTTTGAAATTGGTACACTTTAACCGACAATAACTGCGCTATATCGAAACTGATCAAAAATATGCAAACTAACCCAAACTTACCCGTCTTTGTACTGCGTGCTAGTCCCCTTAAACCTATCTAATCGAGAATTACAAAATAATGCAAAACAACCCAAATTAACCCATTCTTGAAATGCATGCTAGTATCCTTGAACATTTTTATTTTATCTAGCTTGTCGCGCTTGGTTGTCGTTGTTAATCAGTACACTGTATCCAGTTTTAGATAAGTAATTAATATTTAATATCATGATGTTGCCTATCAAAAGTGTCCAAATTGGCCCACCCTGTACATAATTTCAGCACGATAAATAGATATTTGCGTGAATTTCACTGGTCAAGGTCACGGTCAAGTTCACGGCCAAAGTCAATTTTTTTTTGGGGAAATTTCATTCAGCGGCCTTTATATGTACACCAAAAATGAACTCGATTGGACTACGCCTTCTAGCCCATTCCCGAGAGCCCAAACTGAGAATGCGGGGTTGCCGTATCTCTGAATATGTATGACCTTGAAGGCTAAAACTCGGTGTGTGGGTTATTCATGATGCTCTTCGGCGCTATACATAATTTCAGCACGATAAATTGATATTTATGTGAATTTCACTAGTCAAGGTCACGGTCAAGGTCACGGTCAAGGTCACGGTCAAGGTCACGGTCAAGGTCACGGCTAAGGTCAATTTTTTCTTGGAAAAATTTCCTTCAGCGGCCTTTATATATACACTAAAAATGAACTCAATCGGAGTATGCGTTCTACCCTGTTCCCGAGAGCCCTAATCATACCTACGAAAGAAAGGAACGAGACAAAGAAAAAAAACTTGAAACACAAACAAAGAAAAAAGAGGAAAAGACTATAGAGAAACAAAATACCAAAAAAAGTCTCGAAAAAAGTTCAATCAATGATGGAAGAAAAAGAAAATTGACAAAAAATTCCAAAATAAAATATTGGCTGTGAGAAGTGCCCAAACTGGTACCATTTAGCGTGTAATAGTTTATGTGGACGAAAAAACGTATTTCTCGGACACGCGTCCGACAACGGGTCCCTTTGTGTCCGAGAAATGTGATGATTGTCCGACAACCGGTAAAATGCACGTTTTTGAATAAAAGCATTTTTCTATAAAAATGCAAAACCTTTTAGCCCTTTTTTGTTGCATTAATCAATTTAATATACTATAAGGTATCATAAAACATAATTTAAATTCCATTCGCTCTATCCACTAATTTTCAATCGCCATTTTATTCCAGAATTTGCATTAAGTGGCCGACAACAGGTACTTTCACCCTATTTAACTTTAACTTTATACTAAACCCAATGATGAAAATATTGAATACCTACCTTTAACTTTTTTATGCCAATTATTGAATTCTTTTTAACCAGAGAATGATGAAAATTAAGCTAAAGTAGGTACTTACTTTCGTTTTCGACGTTATCACAATGGGCTTCCAAAAAATGTTCTTGTACATCTTTCAAAATGCCTTGTTGACCGCATTCCCCACATGATGCTAGGGATTGTGGGTCCATTATTATAAATAAATTATAAAATTTTTATCCGAATAGGTGAATAGTTAAATATCTTTTTGCGGTTGAATGCTGTGTTGTGTGCACCTTGAGTAGACAATTAGACACAGAGCTTTGTATTTGTATTTAAATTTTACACGAAATACAAAACTCTGTGTCTAATTAACTGAATATCTACTCTCACATTTAAATTTGAGATATTACCGTTGATTGAGGAAACGATATTACCGAAAATATAAATGTTTAACTTTAAACGTTTTGTTGTTCAAATAGTTGTTGCAATAACAATATAAATGAAGAATGAGGTTATAAAAACTAAATTGACAGTTTGATTTTTCTCGATCGCTCGCTTTTCTCGGTTTTAAATTCGGAGACGACTGAGCTGTATCAGAGCGCTCGAAATTTTAATAAACGTACGCGAATGAGCCTGCACCGAGCACACTTTTTGAATAAACGAACGCTAAATTCAAGCTCGGAGAACTCAGATCAAAATAACGAACGCACGGTTAACATCTAAATCACTATGCAAAGAACTACAGAAGAAATATCTATGGTGGGTGAGCTAAAGAGTACAAGTCAAAATTTTGCGAAAATGAGTTTAAGTCATTTTGGTATATATTTTCGGTTCCTACATCGACTGGTCCAAACAGTATGAGTCAATTTATTTGAAATACTTTAATTTTAATTTCAATCCACATAGTTTAACTTAAAAGGAATTTTATTCTGTTGGGCATATCAGTATAAGTTGAATTGTACTATTTAGATTATACACTATAATAAAATTTAAATAGTACAAGTAGACTTATACTATTCCTATCCTGATTTTGTCAGTCGACTTATACTCTTAGTACCATTTAGTGAGCAAAGAGGTGATGTTATCAGCAAAAAAAAAGTGTTTTGTGAAAAAGAGTTGGCCTTCTTTTCCAGTTTTTGCAAATATCAAATTTTGGGTTGAGCAAAACTAGTATAAGTCATTTCTTAGGTCAGGTCAAAATATTATAAGTCATATTATCTTATTTCATAATAATATATGTCATCTATAGGTCTGGTCAAAAGAGTATAAGTCCATTTTTTTTTGTAATAAAAAAAAAACAGAACAAAAAAAAAATAAAAAAATAGATTATCTCTAATAAAAAAAAACCTTTGTAAAGTTAAAAATTCGATTCGTCCGAAACAGCCACAAAAAATCCGATTATTTTAAAGTCTAATATTTCGAAAGCATTTTTCTTGATTTGTCTAATTTTGACTTGTACTCTTTAGCCCACTCACCATAGATATAATTTCGTATTTTTTTATGTTTTCTACAATTCAAGTAAAACTATTTCTTCTGAAGAACTTCTAGACTCATCACTTGACGATGATGAAGTGCTCACAATTATTCTCAACTAACACTAGACTTCCAATCATTGTATGGCTACGGTTTTTTAAACAAATAAAAAAATAATAAGTTTGCCACATCAAACAAACAACACAAATCAATGCCAAAAGTATCAATTCAAGTGTCAAAATCCATCGAAGTGTTTTTTAGTTGATTCATTTCATCAACAAAATTGCGATGAATTTTGATGACGTACTGCTCATCGGCGCTCATCGGTGATGAAATTCATCAGGAAAACTCGATGAGAATAAAAGCGCACGTTTTTTAACTTAGTCAGTTTAAGGCATACAAGGTGCGTCAAAAAAGTGGAGCAGTGGGAAGTTATATTATTTTTTTTAAAATGGAACACCCTGTATATTGTGCGCTTATTTGTTAGTCCCTTTTAACCCGATTTCAACGATATATGGTTTGATATTTCTATCTCCGATAGTTATAGGGAGAAACATGAAAACCCCTTTCAAGGTTTCATATTGGGTGAAATATTATAATAAATCCAGATGTCTTAAGTTAATATTATTATTTAAAAAAAAAATAACATGAGAGACCTAAAAATGGCTTCTCGCGTTTTTCCCTATAACTATTGGATATAAACCGAGAGATGAACATGTCAAACCATTTATCGATGAAATCAGGTTAAAGTGGACTAACAAATAAGCGCAAAATATACAGGGTGTTTCCATTTGAAAAAATATAACTTCACACTGCTGAACTTTTTTGACGCACCCTGTATGCGTAGAGCTGACTTAGTTAAAAACTTTCGACAATTTCTTGGAACTTTTGTATTTGATGACACTTCTGTCAAAAAGGTCAAATGAAAAAGTTAGCAGGGGGTGACATTTATAATAGATCACCCTGTAGGTAGGTACTACGCAATTTTTATAGTCGAAAACGCACTCCGGATCCATCTAGAAAAACATCGATTGAATATGATAGAGTTCCCAGAAAAGACGTGCTCTCATATGTAAACAATAAATTTTCAAGAATGCGACCGGGCGGCCCGGGCGCTCGATGCAATAGAGAACTTGCACATTTTTTTTTATTTCAAAAATGTGTTCTACTACACTAAAGACTTAGTCGTACCAAATATCGAGCATTAAAAATCAGCCGTTAATTTTTTATAAATATTTGAAGTTACGTTCGAAACATCGCCATTTAAAACGACCAATTAGTGTGACGTCACTCGGCAACAAAATTCTGTTGACAGCGTTGACAGTGATGAGCACTTCGAATTTCGAGCAGGTAGATATATTATGGTTGTTGTTATGTATGCCATTTACGATAGATTTGACAATGGCGATACCAGCAGCACATGGCGTGGCGACGGCGCGACCCGATTATTACTGCCTTGTGACGTCACGACCCATAGAAACATGTTTTCGATCGCGTCATGAATTTTGAATAATTTGGTATTTTCTATTGAAGATTTTGGACACCAAAGATAAAATATTACTTTTTTTTTCTAATTAAGCAATCTCAATCACGTGATTTTATATGGCCGTTCAGGTCAAATCATGGGTCAAATATTGCGGTGAGGAGAGCATTTGTGTTCTGGCCCTTGTTGCTTTCGAAGTGAATGGACCTCTTGCATGCATTTTTTTTATTTGCTTATTGGAAAGAGGAGTCAAAATAAAGCACAACTGTATTTTTTTCAGATTTTTTTCGGACTTGCAAAGGCTTTAAATTTCGATTTGAAGTTCAAATTTCTTGGTGCCGTGACGTCACGGCACCAAATTTTTGGTTGGTCAATTTTATTCAGTGTTGCCCAGATGTCAAGAATTTCATGTAAACTTTTCCTGGGGGCGACAACTAAATCAATATATCAATATCGAATTCACAGATTTGTAAGGAGCGGATATGGATTCGATTCTCATCCCTATGGAAAACTTAACCCAACTTTTCAATTGATTATTCATTATTTATTTTTATTTATTTATTATTAGCTTCTCCAAAACAGACAGAAGGCAGAGAAGGCACACAAACCCAAGAAACAAACAATAAACCCGAGCATAAGGCCATTATGTCGTTCATAATTGAATACCTCATTTACTAGTGTGTGCTTCTAAATTTTAGAGGTTTCTACCTAATAAGCATATAATGGAATCATTCTTTGTAGATGTTGCTCTACTCTACCTGCATTTTACTAATACCTATCTACCAAGTACCTAAAGTCTGTTTTTTTTTTAAAGATAATTCCCCAAGTCAAAAATTTAGTAACTACCTATGTTGGCAACACAAGCCTTTTTTACATAAAAAATTTGACAATTTTTCATTGTATGTGTTTCCAACATAATGTCATTTTGACTTTTATTTAAAAAAAAAAACTACAGTGACTCTATAACCCACAGTGGCGACAATTGCTGTCTTATTTTTGATTGGTTCAAAAATCCCATATATTTATATTGAAAATGCCGCCATCTTGTTCCCAACCCCTTGTTACTTTTAAATATGAATATATGGGATTTAGGTGAACATCCATCAAAATCATGGAAAACAACGTATTTGATGGACCTAATAATGGTCATCAAATACGTCGATTCCAATTTTTTATGATAGATATCCATTTAAATCCTATATATTAATATTTAAAAGTAACAAGAGGTTGGGAACAAGATGGCGGCGGGGACCTCTATTGTCGCCACTGTATGTAAAGGTTTATTTAGCCACTGTAAAAAAAACAAAGGACCCCGCACACATCTTATGGGTTTTTGGTTTTCTGTCAAACTCAATGAAATTTTGATATGTGTTAGACCTTGACTTCCTGATAAAAAGTTCTCATGGGCCCGAACCAATCCTATGATTAGTTTTTGAGATACAGGTACTTTTATGTCCAAGAAATGTATACATTTTATATGTATTCACATCTACCTGTCACCTAATAATAGGTTTGTTTCTGCAAAAATCACAAACTTGTCAGAGCGAATTTGATTGGTCGAAAACAGTCAGAAACCGTCAGAAAACTAGTTACAACCAATGAAATTCACTCTGACAGACCTAATAATAGGTGACAGGTATAGTTCATACCAAATAAACTTATAGTCGGGTTGTCAAGCTCGGCCGGCACAGCGTTGCCGTCTCTTCCATATTTTCCTTTGGTCAAAATATTTTCAGAAACAATAATGGATTGTATTATAATATAATGCAAAAATTTATTACTTAAATTATAAACATTGCTTCAAAGCTTGGTTTTATAGATATTTAATAACAACTCAATTTTCAATCATCACATAAAATATAATAATAACGCTCAGTACCTATTTTATTTACAGCCACTCTAAATACTATAAATATCCTATTCAATATTATGAATATTTGATCCATCAAGAAGATTTTCAATTATTCTGGATCACTGAAATCGCTGAAATCGCTAGAGTCTTCATCAATATTGATAAGTGAAAGGATGTATGCTATTGAAGTGGAAGAGCTTATGCCATATGAGCATTGTCTATAACAATGACAGATGGTTCACTCAAGTTCTTCAACAGCTGATTTTCGAACCAACATAAAAAGTTTTGCTGATTAATTTCTTCATGATAGTCGTTAAGTTGAGTTTTCGATGAATATACAAGCGATGTACCTTCAATGAATCCATTTTCAGTGCCAGCATGAAGTAGGTATGATATATCTAGAAAAAGCATTTCTTTGTACATATAATACACTGCTCTCTGTGTTCATGTTTAAATTTACCTATACCATCAACTTTGGTAGTTTTAACACTTCGCTTGTTGTTGTCTTCCCACGGTTAATAGTACCATTTTGAAAAATCCAAGTCTCGTTCAAGAAAACAAACTGGTACAAAGCCTCCTGTTTCAGTCTTAGATAAGACCTTAAAAATGATATGCGTTTAACAGCAATATCAGAGACTTTATTCTTGAAACCGAGGAACAGCGTTCTCATGAGAACGATTGCTTTGTCATTGTCAGTGTTATGGAAATATGAATACGGACGACGAAGACAGAGCCTTCGTTCTCATGAGAACGCTGCTCCCCTGTTTCGAGAATAAAGTCCCAGGAAGTTCCATGAGCCCTCGTCTTGGGTCATCTTTTTTCCATTTGAAGCCTATTTCTTTTAAGATTCTACTCAATGGCATGCTACTGCCATCAAATAATTGTTTGTCTTTCAATTGCTCCCATATACAGGATAATGTTACATGTTGTTCTACAAGAAGAAAAAAGGCGATTCATAGATATCTATATGTACCTTTGTCTCAAACGATTTACTTTTTAGACACATATCGTAAATAGTGTTATGTATAGCACTGCTATCGAGCTTTGAAACATCACAGACTCTCTTATTCGAAGTGCATCGTTTCTTAGAAGGCGATTCCAAATCTTCATTATTTTTTACTGCCGTCGAAATAGCACAGACAGTGGACATACTTAAGTTCAAAGCCTCTGCTACTCGCTAAAAATGAGAGAAAGTTCAAATTAAAAATTCGTATTTGGTCACACGACATCAACGACTTATAAACTCACCTTCCTAACAGCATTTAAGGGACATTAAGGGCCATTATTATCGCGTTCTCGTTCGAAATATTGTAAAAAGGATGCGATTAGTTCTTTGCAACGGCTGTTAAGCTGCTTCGGCATCTTGTACACTTCGCACTACAAGCTGATTTCAAAAAACAAGGTCACAATTAACAGCACAAACCAAAAACTCGTAAACTGCCAAAATGCAATCAAAGTGTCAAGAATTTAATTTGGCAACGTTACATTTTTTGACATGGTGTTACCAACTGAATGGCCAGCGGGAAATTCAAATTCCAATTAAGTCAATCCGACGCCAAATATTTTCACGGTTGGCGATATCGATTTTAAAAATGGCGTCATCGATGTCACAACAACAAGTTTATTTGGTATGAACTATAGGTGTGAATGCATATAAAATGTGTACATTTCTTGAACATTAAACCACCTGTATTTCGGAAACTAATCATAGTATCGGGTTGGGGTTGGGCCCATGAGAACTTTTTATCAGTAAGTCAAGATATACCACATATCAAAATTTCATCGAGTTTGACAGAAAACCAAAAACCCATAAGATGTGTGCGGGGTCCTTGCACCCTTCATGTGAATTTTTTTCCGAAAGCATTGGCATTATCTCAAGTCCTCCTGGCCAGTTCCTGGTATCGGTTTTTACAAACTCTTCCATCCTCCATCGCACAAACAAAATAAACAATAATTACCTAACTATTAAAATTATTATTATTTTTCTTAAGTGGTTTATGGGAAATAAAACACGAGTTAATTTTTATGTGTCTGTATTCCATACCTTCCAGTTTCCCTAAAGACCTTTTCAAATTTTCCCAGGCAAAAACATAATTTTTCTTTTTTCTTCAAATTACACTGCCCCCAGCCCCAGCCTGCTGTTTTTTGTTGTTAATTATTGTTTATTTTGTGATTATAAGTAAATTGGCCAGCCAGGGGTCACTGACCTACGGTAAACAAAAATCGCTTTTATCGTTTTCGTACTTTATACTGTGCCGGATTAGTGCAGATATCGATTTCTTTGTTTAATTCGCATTTATAGACAAGGAAAGAAAATTGTCGATACTATTCGATACTTCAATTAATAGATGTCGTTCTGCTCAAGTTTCAAGGCGAAAGTAGAGCTGTATACCAAAGTCGATACGCAAAGCGATTTTGATAAATATATGCCTCCTTTTTTGTCCGATGTGTTCAAAAAGAAAAAAAAATATTCGTTTGGAACATGGAAATTTGGCAAACCTTAGACAAACAGTGATTTTTGATTGGTGCAAAATTATACCGCAAAATTCAAATAATCTGATTTTTTTTCTTTCGATTTCTGACTCCAAGATTTTTTAAAAAATTAACCAACCATACTTTTATGTAGTACATCAAATACACTTTCGTTACAGATAAATTATATACCTAATTTTAATTGAGTGCAAGAGGTCCATTTTATGTGTTTCTACGTATTTTTCATTGGTTTTGGTCATTGTTGTTTTCATAGTGAATTTTTTAGTCTTTAGTATTTCTAGGTATTTTTTAGTGTTCTGGCCCTTGTTGTTTTCAAAGTGAATTTTATAGTGTTTATAGTGTTTCTACGTATTTTTTAATTTAATAATAAATTCTGAGATGGAGAGTGAATATCTTAAGATATTATTATTGAGGGAAAATCGAGCCTCTGTAGATCCTTTCTTTTAATTGCAGCAATCCATAAAGCCCTGCGTTGTTTTGATAATCCATTTTTGTAGATCAAAAGCCGATGATTTAAAATAGCAGGAACTGAATAAAATTTCACATTATCCCTGTTACCTCAACTTCCACAACCAATAGACCGATCTCCTATTACCTGGACTGCGCGCGTCGCTTGTAGGCTGCAGGTGAGCGTCCAATGAGAAGCAAGTTTATGACAGGCTTGCGTCATATTCTTATTCAGGGGCCAGTTCAGAATGAATCATTCCTTCTTTCTTTGTAACGTGTAATTTGACAAAGAGCAAACTAATACTTTACATATTACTTGAACTCACCGCAGTTTCGATTAAGATTATGTTTATGGCGTTTCCGATTGGTAGATTTAGTGCGGAACTAGTGCAATTTTTTTTATTTCTGTCTTTTTCTTGTACAGGTCGATTAAAAGGATGCAAATACACTCAGTGCGCACTGAATCTACCAATCGGAAACGCCATTAGATTATACTTGACATATTCCTTTGCAATTTCATTGAGCGATGTTGCCAGATGAAACATTTATCAAAATAAAAGTGCAAACGATGTTTATTCACTTTAAAGCTCTTCTTTTGTCTGATTTAAGGCGTTGTGAAACACTTGAGACTATATTACTTCTTTAATGTTATAATGTTCGATTAGTATTGTCTACATTTGTTCTGCAACAATACAATCTGGCTACACTGCAGCCTATGAGTTGCGCGCGCATGTCATCTTTTATTGTTTTCTAACTTGTATTTATTACAATGAAGCTCTCTTTTTCTAATCATGGGAGATAGGTCTATTACGATGCAAATCGATGGCATTTTAAGAACGTTTTTCCAGAATGTTACAGAATCAATGACATACAGAATAAACAACACAGTGCTCAGGCCCTGCGATCTCTCATTGCCAGTTATAAACCACATAATAACTCTTTTCCGTTTTTCTAGATGTCGCTGATAACCACAGAATTGTCAAAATTGGAAAATACCAGCACATCAAGAACACGTCCGATGTCGATAACTGACATGTCAACATATGACAATATACCAAAATATTAATTTGATCTAACTAATAATTCATAATGTTTTTTGTTCGCCGGTCTTGCATTTCATCTTTCTTTGTGTTGTCAAGTGTTCTCAAGTGATTACAAAGTTGTTTTGTGTGTTTCAAGAAGAACTTCAAACTTTATAGATTGGAAGATCTACTTTTATCTTTGTTGATTAGATAAATGACAGGTTCAATTAAACATCAATCAGACCTTTGAATAAATATGGTAAGGATACCCTTAACCATCGATAAAGAAACTGTCTTTTGATCTAATTAACAAATTATCAATTAATTTAAGCAAACATTAATGCCCCAAAGTCTAGAATAAACGAATTTGAACAGACCGACAGTAATGCGAACAGGGCGCCAGCTATCATAAAAAGTCCTATGTAAAGTAGGTGACTGTAGCATCGATGCAAAACCAGTAAATAGTGATTTTCCGATATGGTAGATGGCGCTGGCTTGGCTCAATTTTGTTGACAACAAAATTTACACTGAGATTCCATTCTCGACAGTATATATAAACTGCTGGAACTTCGATACGCATAATGAAATTTTTTGCCGATTTTTGAAGTCAAATATCTCAGAAAGTATAAGAGATATTTGATTGCGGTTTGAAGCATATTGGGGCGCATTGTTTGGTGTTTAAGGTATATGGTATCGTGCTGATGAACAGAAACGTTATCTTCAACATACAGGGTGGACAATAAAACAGTGCAAAGTTTGACAAATTTTAGGGTGTCGCAGTAGTACAGCAACACGGGTCCTAGCATCAAAATCCGACCATAACCTCAATCTTTCATTCTTGACACGTGGTGGATGCGCCGCCGTTGACACGAAGGTGGATGCATCGTCGGCGCCATCTTGTCAAACGTCATGGCGCCATCTAGCGTACATAGTGTGAAGTTCGTAATACAGGATACTGTAGTTGGGACCCGCAGGGCTGCGCCCCCCAAAAAAGGGGGCCCGCAGGGCTCCGCCCCCCAAAAAGGGGCCCCCGGATTTTAATATGGGTACCAGAAAAAGGGGTGGGGGGGAAATGTTTTCCCGCCATCTTGTCAACCGTCACCTGTCAAACGTCATCTGTCAAACGTCACCTGTCAAACGTCATCTGTCAAACGTCATGACGTCATAGCGGGAGTTTTGAGTCGTTCCGGGTTCTGTGATGACGTCATAGCGACCTGGGTCACGTCCGTGGAGTCATTTAGAGTACATAGTGCAAAGTTTGATTCATGGTTCGGGTTCTGTGATGACGTCATAGCGACCTGGGTCACGTCCGTGGAGTCATTTAGAGTACATAGTGCAAAGTTTGATTCAGGGTTCAGGTTCTGTGATGACGTCATAGCGACCTGGGTCACGTTCATGTTGATTGATTTCAAATCCATATCTAAAATATTCATAATTGTATCGATATCAGTATATAAGATATTCACTTACTTGGTTAAAATGATAATTGTTGTGCAATAATTTTATTCTTGTTGACGAGTCTCAAACAAGACTGAAAGAGCTTAATTATTATAAAATCCGATTCACAACAACATAACATACAAAAAACGCTGTCAAAATATTGGGAATTTCACTTTCTAGCAGGCTTCAGGTCTTGTAATTTTCTCAGTGTTTTCAATCCTTTGCTAGGAAAAGACAGGTCTTGTTGTTGATTGATATTAGTATATAAGATATTTACTTACTTGGTTAAAATCAAATTAATTGTTGTGCAATAATTTTATATTTTTCACTGGTGACCAGTTTGAGCGAGACTGAAAGAAGCTTGTTATTATAAAATCCGATTTAAACTTCGAAGTATCACATACAAAAAACACCGCTAAATGCAAACGCTTAATCGGCAGTTTTTTTATCTGAATTATATCAGGACCGTTCGCAGAAATCGCCCGAGAAAAACAACAACACATTTTAAAGATAATTTTTTAGTTTAAGGCGTAATTATTAAGTTAGATATTAATATGTCCATTTTTATTTTAAAAAAGGTGACAAATTCAATCAATTTATCAAAATTTAAAAGAATAGATTTAAATTAGCATCGTTGACATTTTATGAGCCAATAACCCTATGCAATACAAAATTTCAGTGGATACATTGTTACCTGTAAAAGATGAGGATTCAATTTTTTTTCTTTGTACAAAAAACGCAGCATCCAGTACCAGTACTGTGAGCCTGGATTTTCAAAGTTTAGTTTCTTGTGCGATAAGTGTCGGTTTCGAAAAACTGTAAGTACTATTTTTAAATATCTAAGTGATGTAGGATAAATCATGCCCTGAGACATATTTTGAATTAACACAAACCTCGATTATTGAATTATTTTTATTTTCCTTAACACATAATCATATTGTTTGTTTTTTAAAAATACAGACAACCCTGAGTACCTACCTATTTCTTAATTTAATTCCAATAGTTTTTTACGCAGCAACTTGAATTTACTTTTATACTTACATTTGCACAAAACTCAAATTTCTTTTTCTAAAATTTAGGTAGGTTCTTTAACCAATTTAAACTGGTTTTATTTTTTCATTTACTTTAAAACAAACCTCCATAAACAGCGAATTTTTAATTTTGTGTACAAAATGGTTCACCAGGAAGGAGATAACCTGAAAGATCATGAGGATTGCTAAACATCTTCCAAGATCTGTAACCAATGTGGTGGGATTTTTGAAGCAGAGGGGGCTATCCAACACCACCCAAACACCCAGCTCCAAGAGAGCCTCCAAACGAAAGGCTGGAGATCCCGCCGCCCCCATGATGAAGCAAGCTAGACTTTTGCGGGTAAGTTGACATTAATCGAATTTTTTAAATCTAATTCAATTATTTTCAGGACCTTCAATATCAGCCACATGCCGGTGGTGTGAGTATTGCGATTTGGAGGCACCGATAAATCAATGGGCTGGTCATCTTCGGTGTCTCTAGCACCGAGCCAACACCTGGTGAAGCAGGAGGAAGACGTTAGTCTTGTCAAAACATCTTTCAAGAACCGAATTGAAACATAGCGGCTTTCATCAAAGCAGGACCCTATCAGCGTGAAGCACGTTTTGAAATTAGCTGTGGCATACCTATTCAGTATTAGGACGGACGGAGGACTGTCATAAAATCATTATGACACACTTACCAGGATAGCAGAAAATGCGTATGCGAAAAAATAATTTAGAGCAAACAGTTAAATAGCGCAAGGATATGAGAAAACTAACTTCGCACATTCTTGAGCAACCGACCCACCGAATTCAACAAACATGCGTATACGTACCTAAACGAGAAGAAGGGGTTTTAAAACTAGTTTTTCCTTCAACAAATCAGGGTAACTATGGAATAACATAGAGGACTAAAATATGACAACCACTTTCAAGTTGAAACTAGAAGTGGATACCGGCTGCCACTACCACCCCCTGCTCATAAATAAATTTGGTCATTTAGGTTTCCAGTCATCCTAAACAAAAAGTTCACAGAATTCTAGGAAAAAGAAAGCGGTGTGTATCATTTCAATTGCAGTGTTATATACTAAACAATGTCTCTTACAGGCTGGACGCTCCAACAACTTTAAGCTCTAAATATGAGTATTAATAGGATCATAACCCTCTAAAAGCCTATTCATATCTGCCAGTACCAGGATAACCTGTAACGTCATGGGAGTTGCCGAACATCTGCCAAGATCTGCAATCAATGTGGTGGAATTTTTAAATCATGTCATCCAGAAATAACATGGGTTGAGGAAAAAAGTATTCCAGTACTTCCAAGCTAGATATTCAGGAATGTGAGAAATTAGCAGTTTATACGAATTACTTCCAGAGGAGTACGTTCGCGGATTTCGTTCGCAGGCGGAAATTTGGGATCTGTTTCTATTTAAATACTCAATATATATTGAAAAAAAAAAAAATTCAAGGGTGACGATAAAGACGTATTTCATTTTTATGATTATGAATATTGCTACAATTTAGATGGTAGTCGCACTCACAGTCCTATTAACCATATTGGCAATGATTGTTGAGAATAAAAATAAGCTTTAGTATAAACTATGTTTTATTCTCCTGAGAATGACAGAGATGAAGCCACCATTGATCTCTGTAGACCACCAACCCAAACCCACAGTCAAATAGCGCCAGCACACACTTAATATATCCTACAACTTTTATTTATGTTCCAAAATTGTATCAAGATTATTTCCATTTCCATAATTTTTGAAAAGAAACTTCTTAAACGGCTTTCTGCTATTTGGACGACAATGGAGAGCGATTTGAAAAACGCGTCACGGGCAAATTTCGTTACTCGAGAGACAAGAAAGATGTAACGTAAAGGAACAGAGAAAGACAGCTATTGATTGACACAAACCAAGGATTATAAGCGTCGAGAGGACTGCCCATTATTGACAAGCGCCGATATTGACACAAACCAAGGATTATAAGCGTAAGGATGATTGCCTATTATTGACAAGCGGTATTGGAAAAATAAAATCATTTCTGGCGAATTTCGGGGTTTTCCGGATATCTCTGGAAAGCACTCGGAATTTTTGAAATATCAAAGCAGCATAATAATGAGCACAAAGTTGCACTATACTTTTTTCTGATTCAACCGACGTCGGGTCTCTTTCCGTAGGATTCTAATACAGGATTCGAATAGGATTCAAAATAGCTAGTATTCGAATGATACCCAAGTCTCCCAAAGTACCAAGTGTTATCACAGGAGTTTATTCAAAACATGCCGCATTAGTAATAATTATCAAACTTCAAAATTGTATAACAGGAGACTTTCTCATTGAAATCAAGCATTACGTTGATAGACTTGATACTGTTTACAATGCCAATCCCCATTAAGTATACATGCCCCAGATGTAAGGGTGAAACTGATATACCTAATCGACTTTGTTTGCCTTGCGAATTTTCACAATTTGTTGAACAAAAAAGGATACCATCTCATTATTTTGCAAAACCCGAACGTAGAACCTAAATTATGAAGTTGTACCAGTAAATTTTCTGTTAAATAAAACTTGTTATTATATTTTTCTGCTTTTTATTTATGGCCTCTAGACTAGGTTAGGCTATAATAATTTAAACAAAATTCAACGAGAGCATTGTGCACAACATTAGGATAGGCCATCGAATACTATATTCTTAAGCTTTTTTTTTTTTAAGTCCACACTTTCCGTATGGGGAGCAAAAGAAGGAAGGATACGGCAAAAAACAGGTGTGAGATCAGGTGACCATTGACGTGCAATCGTAGGGAGCCACACCAACTCATATTGGAGTATCAGCTAGGGGATTCTTATCTTGTCACAAGTCGCTATGGCTCGCTAGCTGTCATTCGATACCTATTTCGATATCGGATGGAGAGTGATTCATATGTATTATTGACAATTATTGTCGAATTGCGTATCGACATCAAATACACGGTGGTATGAAAAACGAGAGAAAAATCGACCTTCAAATTTGAATGATAGATGATAGATTATGTTTCTTATTTTATAATTTTTTTTTCGCTTCAATTCAAACTATTTTTACTTCTAAAGATTCCTTTCGCGTTGAAAATAATTTCAATTTCTACTTATTATGTTGCAACGAAATTTTAAGGCAGCACCGTCAACAGCAAAACCTTCACTTTAGACGCACGACTCGTAGGGTAGGAGAAACTTGATTTACATTTTTCTTCTCGCCTCTCAACTCCACACTCCCGTCTTCCTTGTGTGAGACTGACCACGTCCACCAGCACTCAACATGTTGAGTGATTAGTCAGCGGCTTTGTTGAAAAAGATGAAATATAACGAAGGATTACATACACAAACGTCAAACATAAAACATAAACATAACACATAACACCACAACTTGTCACTTCAAAATAAAAAAGGATAGCCAATCATTCAAACAAAGATCAGCAAATCGAAAAGCCGAAACGGGACCTCTCACTTACGCCAGAGAGTCGATACCGAATCAGCAATTCGACATCGAATGGGTCTTAAAAATTCCGCAGGATTATAAATGATGGACTGTATACGCATGCAATTTAATTCATTTTACCTACTCATCAATAACTGACAGACCGTGCCTGACTTATCCATATAATATTATAGGTCCTGCGAAATATTAATGAAACCGAACAAACAGACTGCATACATAAAACGTCCATTTTATGTCATATTCACGTTCATACGTCCATATGACCTATTCACTGATTTCGTAAATAAGTGGATAAACAAAGAACGCTCCTAATGCTGCTAATTTACGAGGTCAAAATCTAAACAAAAACAACTGACTGGGACAGCTGTGAGCATGCGCAGTAGATACACGTATTGTGCGTAGACAAAATATGGCCAATGAAAATGAAGGAATTTCGAAACTTAGAACAGTTGTTCGAAAGATAAAACACTGCGCAGGCGTTAGGCTGTTCCGTTGCACAACTGTTCGTAGAATATTGACCCTAAATTTTCGCACAAATTATCAAGCCGTATGAATTGTTTATCCATTTATTTTTTAGATCAGTGGACCTATTCAGAACATACATAAGACGTACATTTTAGTAAAAACATTCATATTACGTACATTTGCATCCACCATTTTGGTTTTATGTTAAAGTGTAAAACACAAACAAGTCACTGTTTATTTATTTAATTCCTCGTGTCTAAGTTTAACTTTGTTTGAATCTCTGTTAATCCTAGTAATTCAAATCATTGGCTTAGAAAATCGTGTGTTTATTTTAGTGGCATGCAGACGTAATAATTAGAAATTGATAAAAAAAAATTCTTGCCTCGACTGGGATTTAAACTCAGGACCCTTGAATTTCCAGTGCAATGCTCTAACCAACTAAGCTACCAGAAGCTGTTTCATTTCTACCTTTTCGAATGTGGATCAAATCTGGAACGCGAAATAAATGAAAAATAGTATAGAAGGACTAACCACACAGCGTTTTTATGCCTAGGGAGTTTATCGATACCGTGGGAAAAATCTAGATCGACGATGCATTTGATCTGAAATTTCGGGGTTTGACCCGAACCAAACCCAAATTTTTGGGGAGTTTCCCGGAATTCGACCGCAGCTCCTTATCTCATGTTATCATCATCAAAACACAGTTATCGTCCCGCCATCGGGCGTCATCCTCATCGTCGTCTCGTCATCGATCGATTGCAAAAAGTCTAGCCGGGGAATCGAGTCCTCAGACCATCACACCAAAATCCAGCACTGTAGACAAGGCACTAGATCATTGAGTAATTATTGATAAAAAATGATTGTAAGTAAAGTCTATACCAAGTCACTTGGACTAGCATAAAAACTAACTAAATCCCGGCATCCATCGGCTTTTTCTTTGTCGAACATGGGCGGCGTAATTTCAAAAAACAGTACTAAAATTAATAATCAATAGACAGTATGTCAATCAATCATGATCGGCAATGGCCAATCAGATCTATTGAGTCCACGTTTACTGGTATCGAACGTGTACATGGAGGATGAAGCCAATCAGATAATATACCTATCCATTCTTACTTGTCTGGCTTCCAACGGGTACGAGGAGCAATCAGTATAAATTTTGCTATATTTTTCAATATGTGATGCAGTATATTGACAATACGTCTATTTTAGGCTTGGTCCAAGTAACTTCGTATAGACTATAAAACGTTCTAACTATACAGGTCCAGAGACAATTATAAGTGTGTAGACAGCTATAGAGGTCCAGAGACAGGTCCGATACAGCTTTTCGAGACAGATCTGTCTACACAGACTGCTTTTCGAGACAGCTTTTCGTGACAGGTCTGTCTACATAGACTGCTTTTCGAGACATGTCTGTCTACACAGACAGCTTTTCGAGACAGGTCTGTCTACACAGGCAGCTTTCTGAGACAGGTCTGTCTACACAGACAGCTTTTCGAGACAGGTCTGTCTATAGAGGCAGCTTTTCGAGACAGATCTGCCTATAGATACAGCTTTTCGAGACAGGTCTGTCTACACAGACAGCTTTTCGAGATAGGTCTGTCTACACAGATAGCTTTTCGAGACAGGTTAGTAGTAACGGGGGCACCTGAGCATGAGAATTTTTTCGATACCGTGGGAAAAATCTCTAAATCGGCGGCGCCTTTGATCTGAAACAGCTATCCAGGTCTAGAGATAGGTTTGTATACACTTATACAGGGCTAGAGACAGGCCTGTATACAGCAATGGTAAGCAAGGGTTAGTTTGGGTTAGTTATAGGTTAACATAGGACCCCCCACGTCGTTGGGTCAGTTAGGGAAGATTCGTAACTGACCCAACGACGTGGGGGGTCCTATGTTAACCTATAACTAACCCAAACTAACCCTTGCTTACCATTGCTGTATACAGGCCTGTCTCTAGCCCTGTATAAGTGTATACAAACCTATCTCTAGACCTGGATAGCTGTTTCAGATCAAAGGCGCCGCCGATTTAGAGATTTTTCCCACGGTATCGAAAAAATTCTCATGCTCAGGTGCCCCCGTTACTACTAACCTGTCTCGAAAAGCTATCTGTGTAGACAGACCTATCTCGAAAAGCTGTCTGTGTAGACAGACCTGTCTCGAAAAGCTGTATCTATAGGCAGATCTGTCTCGAAAAGCTGCCTCTATAGACAGACCTGTCTCGAAAAGCTGTCTGTGTAGACAGACCTGTCTCAGAAAGCTGCCTGTGTAGACAGACCTGTCTCGAAAAGCTGTCTGTGTATACAGACATGTCTCGAAAAGCAGTCTATGTAGACAGACCTGTCACGAAAAGCTGTCTCGAAAAGCAGTCTGTGTAGACAGATCTGTCTCGAAAAGCTGTATCGGACCTGTCTCTGGACCTCTATAGCTGTCTACACACTTATAATTGTCTCTGGACCTGTATAGTTAGAACGTTTTATAGTCTATACGAAGTTACTTGGACCAAGCCTAAAATAGACGTATTGTCAATATACTGCATCACATATTGAAAAATATAGCAAAATTTATACTGATTGCTCCTCGTACCCGTTGGAAGCCAGACAAGTGAGAATGGATAGGTATATTATCTGATTGGCTTCATCCTCCATGTACACGTTCGATACCAGTAAACGTGGACTCAATAGATCTGATTGGCCATTGCCGATCATGATTGATTGACATACTGTCTATTGATTATTAATTTTAGTACTGTTTTTTGAAATTACGCCGCCCATGTTCGACAAAGAAAAAGCCGATGGATGCCGGGATTTAGTTAGTTTTTATGCTAGTCCAAGTGACTTGGTATAGACTTTACTTACAATCATTTTTTATCAATAATTACTCAATGATCTAGTGCCTTGTCTACAGTGCTGGATTTTGGTGTGATGGTCTGAGGACTCGATTCCCCGGCTAGACTTTTTGCAATCGATCGATGACGAGACGACGATGAGGATGACGCCCGATGGCGGGACGATAACTGTGTTTTGATGATGATAACATGAGATAAGGAGCTGCGGTCGAATTCCGGGAAACTCCCCAAAAATTTGGGTTTGGTTCGGGTCAAACCCCGAAATTTCAGATCAAATGCATCGTCGATCTAGATTTTTCCCACGGTATCGATAAACTCCCTAGACATAAAAACGCTGTGTGGTTAGTCCTTCTATACTATTTTTCATTTATTTCGCGTTCCAGATTTGATCCACATTCGAAAAGGTAGAAATGAAACAGCTTCTGGTAGCTTAGTTGGTTAGAGCATTGCACTGGAAATTCAAGGGTCCTGAGTTTAAATCCCAGTCGAGGCAAGAATTTTTTTTTATCAATTTCTAATTATTACGTCTGCATGCCACTAAAATAAACACACGATTTTCTAAGCCAATGATTTGAATTACTAGGATTAACAGAGATTCAAACAAAGTTAAACTTAGACACGAGGAATTAAATAAATAAACAGTGACTTGTTTGTGTTTTACACTTTAACATAAAACCAAAATGGTGGATGCAAATGTACGTAATATGAATGTTTTTACTAAAATGTACGTCTTATGTATGTTCTGAATAGGTCCACTGATCTAAAAAATAAATGGATAAACAATTCATACGGCTTGATTTGCCTAATTTGTGCGAAAATTTAGGGTCAATATTCTACGAACAGTTGTGCAACGGAACAGCCTAACGCCTGCGCAGTGTTTTATCTTTCGAACAACTGTTCTAAGTTTCGAAATTCCTTCATTTTCATTGGCCATATTTTGTCTACGCACAATACGTGTATCTACTGCGCATGCTCACAGCTGTCCCAGTCAGTTGTTTTTGTTTAGATTTTGACCTCGTAAATTAGCAGCATTAGGAGCGTTCTTTGTTTATCCACTTATTTACGAGATCAGTGAATAGGTCATATGGACGTATGAACGTGAATATGACATAAAATGGACGTTTTATGTATGCAGTCTGTTTGTTCGGTTTCATTAATATTTCGCAGGACCTATAATATTATATGGATAAGTCAGGCACGGTCTGTCAGTTATTGATGAGTAGGTAAAATGAATTAAATTGCATGCGTATACAGTCCATCATTTATAATCCTGCGGAATTTTTAAGACCAATTCGAAGTCGAATTGCTGATTCGGTATCGACTCTCTGGCGTAAGTGAGAGGTCCCGTTTCGGCTTTTCGATTTGCTGATCTTTGTTTGAATGATTGGCTATCCTTTTTTATTTTGAAGTGACAAGTTGTGGTGTTATGTGTTATGTTTATGTTTTATGTTTGACGTTTGTGTATGTAATCCTTCGTTATATTTCATCTTTTTCAACAAAGCCGCTGACTAATCACTCAACATGTTGAGTGCTGGTGGACGTGGTCAGTCTCACACAAGGAAGACGGGAGTGTGGAGTTGAGAGGCGAGAAGAAAAATGTAAATCAAGTTTCTCCTACCCTACGAGTCGTGCGTCTAAAGTGAAGGTTTTGCTGTTGACGGTGCTGCCTTAAAATTTCGTTGCAACATAATAAGTAGAAATTGAAATTATTTTCAACGCGAAAGGAATCTTTAGAAGTAAAAATAGTTTGAATTGAAGCGAAAAATAAATTATAAAATAAGAAACATAATCTATCATCTATCATTCAAATTTGAAGGTCGATTTTTCTCTCGTTTTTCATACCACCGTGTATTTGATGTCGATACGAAATTCGACAATAATTGTCAATAATACATATGAATCACTCTCCATCCGATATCGAAATAGGTATCGAATGACAGCTAGCGAGCCATAGCGACTTGTGACAAGATAAGAATCCCCTAGCTGATACTCCAATATGAGTTGGTGTGGCTCCCTACGATTGCACGTCAATGGTCACCTGATCTCACACCTGTTTTTTGCCGTATCCTTCCTTCTTTTGCTCCCCATACGGAAAGTGTGGACTTAAAAAAAAAAAGCTTAAGAATATAGTATTCGATGGCCTATCCTAATGTTGTGCACAATGCTCTCGTTGAATTTTATTTAAATTATTATAGCCTAACCTAGTCTAGAGGCCATAAATAAAAAGCAGAAAAATATAATAACAAGTTTTATTTAACAGAAAATTTACTGGTACAACTTCATAATTTAGGTTCTACGTTCGGGTTTTGCAAAATAATGAGATGGTATCCTTTTTTGTTCAACAAATTGTGAAAATTCGCAAGGCAAACAAAGTCGATTAGGTATATCAGTTTCACCCTTACATCTGGGGCATGTATACTTAATGGGGATTGGCATTGTAAACAGTATCAAGTCTATCAACGTAATGCTTGATTTCAATGAGAAAGTCTCCTGTTATACAATTTTGAAGTTTGATAATTATTACTAATGCGGCATGTTTTGAATAAACTCCTGTGATAACACTTGGTACTTTGGGAGACTTGGGTATCATTCGAATACTAGCTATTTTGAATCCTATTCGAATCCTGTATTAGAATCCTACGGAAAGAGACCCGACGTCGGTTGAATCAGAAAAAAGTATAGTGCAACTTTGTGCTCATTATTATGCTGCTTTGATATTTCAAAAATTCCGAGTGCTTTCCAGAGATATCCGGAAAACCCCGAAATTCGCCAGAAATGATTTTATTTTTCCAATACCGCTTGTCAATAATAGGCAATCATCCTTACGCTTATAATCCTTGGTTTGTGTCAATATCGGCGCTTGTCAATAATGGGCAGTCCTCTCGACGCTTATAATCCTTGGTTTGTGTCAATCAATAGCTGTCTTTCTCTGTTCCTTTACGTTACATCTTTCTTGTCTCTCGAGTAACGAAATTTGCCCGTGACGCGTTTTTCAAATCGCTCTCCATTGTCGTCCAAATAGCAGAAAGCCGTTTAAGAAGTTTCTTTTCAAAAATTATGGAAATGGAAATAATCTTGATACAATTTTGGAACATAAATAAAAGTTGTAGGATATATTAAGTGTGTGCTGGCGCTATTTGACTGTGGGTTTGGGTTGGTGGTCTACAGAGATCAATGGTGGCTTCATCTCTGTCATTCTCAGGAGAATAAAACATAGTTTATACTAAAGCTTATTTTTATTCTCAACAATCATTGCAAATATGGTTAATAGGACTGTGAGTGCGACTACCATCTAAATTGTAGCAATATTCATAATCATAAAAATGAAATACGTCTTTATCGTCACCCTTGAATTTTTTTTTTTTTTTTCAATATATATTGAGTATTTAAATAGAAACAGATCCCAAATTTCCGCCTGCGAACGAAATCCGCGAACGTACTCCTCTGGAAGTAATTCGTATAAACTGCTAATTTCTCACATTCCTGAATATCTAGCTTGGAAGTACTGGAATACTTTTTTCCTCAACCCATGTTATTTCTGGATGACATGATTTAAAAATTCCACCACATTGATTGCAGATCTTGGCAGATGTTCGGCAACTCCCATGACGTTACAGGTTATCCTGGTACTGGCAGATATGAATAGGCTTTTAGAGGGTTATGATCCTATTAATACTCATATTTAGAGCTTAAAGTTGTTGGAGCGTCCAGCCTGTAAGAGACATTGTTTAGTATATAACACTGCAATTGAAATGATACACACCGCTTTCTTTTTCCTAGAATTCTGTGAACTTTTTGTTTAGGATAACTGAAAACCTAAATGACCAAATTTATTTATGAGCAGGGGGTGGTAGTGGCAGCCGGTATCCACTTCCAGTTTCAACTTGAAAGTGGTTGTCATATTTTAGTCCTCTATGTTATTCCATAGTTACCCTGATTTGTTGAAGGAAAAACTAGTTTTAAAACCCCTTCTTCTCGTTTAGGTACGTATACGCATGTTTGTTGAATTCGGTGGGTCGGTTGCTCAAGAATGTGCGAAGTTAGTTTTCTCATATCCTTGCGCTATTTAACTGTTTGCTCTAAATTATTTTTTCGCATACGCATTTTCTGCTATCCTGGTAAGTGTGTCATAATGATTTTATGACAGTCCTCCGTCCGTCCTAATACTGAATAGGTATGCCACAGCTAATTTCAAAACGTGCTTCACGCTGATAGGGTCCTGCTTTGATGAAAGCCGCTATGTTTCAATTCGGTTCTTGAAAGATGTTTTGACAAGACTAACGTCTTCCTCCTGCTTCACCAGGTGTTGGCTCGGTGCTAGAGACACCGAAGATGACCAGCCCATTGATTTATCGGTGCCTCCAAATCGCAATACTCACACCACCGGCATGTGGCTGATATTGAAGGTCCTGAAAATAATTGAATTAGATTTAAAAAATTCGATTAATGTCAACTTACCCGCAAAAGTCTAGCTTGCTTCATCATGGGGGCGGGCGGCGGGATCTCCAGCCTTTCGTTTGGAGGCTCTCTTGGAGCTGGGTGTTTGGGTGGTGTTGGATAGCCCCCTCTGCTTCAAAAATCCCACCACATTGGTTACAGATCTTGGAAGATGTTTAGCAATCCTCATGATCTTTCAGGTTATCTCCTTCCTGGTGAACCATTTTGTACACAAAATTAAAAATTCGCTGTTTATGGAGGTTTGTTTTAAAGTAAATGAAAAAATAAAACCAGTTTAAATTGGTTAAAGAACCTACCTAAATTTTAGAAAAAGAAATTTGAGTTTTGTGCAAATGTAAGTATAAAAGTAAATTCAAGTTGCTGCGTAAAAAACTATTGGAATTAAATTAAGAAATAGGTAGGTACTCAGGGTTGTCTGTATTTTTAAAAAACAAACAATATGATTATGTGTTAAGGAAAATAAAAATAATTCAATAATCGAGGTTTGTGTTAATTCAAAATATATCTCAGGGCATGATTTATCCTACATCACTTAGATATTTAAAAATAGTACTTACAGTTTTTCGAAACCGACACTTATCGCACAAGAAACTAAACTTTGAAAATCCAGGCTCACAGTACTGGTACTGGATGCTGCGTTTTTTGTACAAAGAAAAAAAATTGAATCCTCATCTTTTACAGGTAACAATGTATCCACTGAAATTTTGTATTGCATAGGGTTATTGGCTCATAAAATGTCAACGATGCTAATTTAAATCTATTCTTTTAAATTTTGATAAATTGATTGAATTAGTCACCTTTTTTAAAATAAAAATGGACATATTAATATCTAACTTAATAATTACGCCTTAAACTAAAAAATTATCTTTAAAATGTGTTGTTGTTTTTCTCGGGCGATTTCTGCGAACGGTCCTGATATAATTCAGATAAAAAAAAACTGCCGATTAAGCGTTTGCATTTAGCGGTGTTTTTTGTATGTGATACTTCGAAGTTTAAATCGGATTTTATAATAACAAGCTTCTTTCAGTCTCGCTCAAACTGGTCACCAGTGAAAAATATAAAATTATTGCACAACAATTAATTTGATTTTAACCAAGTAAGTAAATATCTTATATACTAATATCAATCAACAACAAGACCTGTCTTTTCCTAGCAAAGGATTGAAAACACTGAGAAAATTACAAGACCTGAAGCCTGCTAGAAAGTGAAATTCCCAATATTTTGACAGCGTTTTTTGTATGTTATGTTGTTGTGAATCGGATTTTATAATAATTAAGCTCTTTCAGTCTTGTTTGAGACTCGTCAACAAGAATAAAATTATTGCACAACAATTATCATTTTAACCAAGTAAGTGAATATCTTATATACTGATATCGATACAATTATGAATATTTTAGATATGGATTTGAAATCAATCAACAAGACCTGTCTTTTTATAACAAAGGATCAAAAACACTGAGAAAATTATAAGATCTGGTATAAAGTGAAAGTTCCCAATATTTTCTACGATAGAGACCTCAAAATAATTGCAAATCTTTACTGGAACCAATAAACTATACAAATTAAGGTAGATCATAAAACTATTGTACAGAAATTATTATTTTAACCTAGTAAGTAAATATCTTATATACTTAGGTAATCGATACAATTGTGGCATATTTTTAGCTATGGATTTGAAATACTCGTCGAATTTGACGATAACGCATTGTTGCTCCCAAGACGTACCACCAAACTGATTGGATCATATTAAGCAGTTTATTGATGAAAAATATTCGCTTTTTGAAATCGTTGTCTTAAAAAATGTATGTTTTTAATAAAAAAACGAGGCCCCTTTCCCATCAAACGTTGGTTCCAACCAAGGATAATACACACTACTACTACAGGATAGCCTATCCTCATAAGGCCTGTGTGGAACAAATCCACTCTCTCCCCAACGTTAAATCACCAGTTGTGACGTAAGCAGCATGTTATTTCTCGCCTTGACGTAGGTTGTTTAAACAGCTGATGACTTAGTTATGGCGTCGTAAATGGTAACACACGAGGTCAATGAGCAATACTGTAGGTGTGTATCATCCTTAAGTTCGAACACCCTCTACCAGGTACAACATGAAGCTAGCTGCTGGACCCTCATAGTTACGTCACCACCACAGCATCCTGTCATAAGACACATCAAACTTGACACATGTACTCTAAATGGCGCCACGGACGTGACCCAGGTCGCTATGACGTCATCACAGAACCCGAACCATGAATCGAACTTTGCACTATGTACTCTAAATGGCGCCACGGACCCGCACTGACGTAACCCACGTGACCCAGGTCGCTATGACGTCATCACAGAACCATGAAACGAACTTCGCACTAAGTACTCTAAATGGCGCCACGAACGTGACCCAGGTCGCTATGACGTCATCACAGAACCTGAACCCTGAATCAAACTTTGCACTATGTACTCTAAATGACTCCACGGACGTGACCCAGGTCGCTATGACGTCATCACAGAACCCGAACCATGAATCAAACTTTGCACTATGTACTCTAAATGACTCCACGGACGTGACCCAGGTCGCTATGACGTCATCACAGAACCCGGAACGACTCAAAACTCCCGCTATGACGTCATGACGTTTGACAGATGACGTTTGACAGGTGACGTTTGACAGATGACGTTTGACAGGTGACGGTTGACAAGATGGCGGGAAAACATTTCCCCCCACCCCTTTTTCTGGTACCCATATTAAAATCCGGGGGCCCCTTTTTGGGGGGCGGAGCCCTGCGGGCCCCCTTTTTTGGGGGGCGCAGCCCTGCGGGTCCCAACTACAGTATCCTGTATTACGAACTTCACACTATGTACGCTAGATGGCGCCATGACGTTTGACAAGATGGCGCCGACGATGCATCCACCTTCGTGTCAACGGCGGCGCATCCACCACGTGTCAAGAATGAAAGATTGAGGTTATGGTCGGATTTTGATGCTAGGACCCGTGTTGCTGTACTACTTGTCGCCATTTCTTTTCAAACATACTCCTGCTTTTTTTCTGGGTTCAAGAAGAATCAGTAGTTCAATGGTAAAAAACAACTTAAAGGGTTTTTGAATAAATCTCGTAGTTTTGCAGAAATTTCAATTTAACTGAAAAATAACTTTCATCATCCTGATTCTTTGTCTCAGTTATTCGAAACAATGTTCTTCATTATTGTTGGTTCGACGTTTTCATCTTTTCTTGTTTCAAAAAGATTTCATACAGGGTGGAAAAAAAGTAAGTTTTTAATACTAATTATTGGATGGTCCGTGAAGATAATTGCGCATCTGAGTAACTATAGATAGTATGCGTCCAAACACGTAACATGTACCTACTCAGATTAATAGGGGGCACAGTCCTCTTTGTCAATTGATATGGTACTCACCAACCTTTCTCTGCTTTATTAGGCTATTTTTCGCGAGGATAATCAAGTATAATCGATTATGCTATGCTGTATTATATGATGTGTCAAATGTGTCATGCTCCCTAAGTCCCCCACCATGAAATTCTGGAATACTCGAGGATCAAGAACGCTTAATTTTTTCTGTGAGAATAGACCGAAAATCACTTTTTCTACATTTAAAGGTTCAGTTTCTTAGGAAAGTGCGCGATGCACAACTCACAACGTGAACGTCAGCAGAATCTATTCAGCACGATGCTGACACACTGCTGAAGCTGTATGTCGCGCTCACCTGCGCAAAGTCAACAAACCGGTCTATATAACTTACACTCGGTTGATTTTAACAGACGTGCGTGGCGTTCGACAGAATGTGAGTTGTGCGCCGTGCAATGCCCTTATAAACCGTACCTTGAAATCGACGAAAAAATTAACTCACTAGCACAGCCTAAATAGGAAGCATTCCATAGAGGTCTGCGGGTGACGTCATTACTATAAGCTGCTGATAGTGACGTCACTCGCAGGTCCAAAATTGGACGGAGAGAGACTAAGGGAAGTATGACACAATTGACGCATCAAATAACTCAGACTAATCAGATTATGTTTGATTATCCTCGCGAAAAATTGCCTTTTGTATAACCATTCTAAGAGCAAAATATGATTATATTATGTTTCCTAGGTTGAAAAAGCTATTCTGTTCTCGAGACGCCAAGATATTTGGTGAATTATTAGCACGTACCATGTCATCAGGGGGACTATTTATACAGGGGTGGTAAAAAGGACCAGAACAGTTGAAGCTCTTCCAAGCCCGCTTCGAAAACCTGCATTTCTTTCCAGAGATACAAAATTAAATGATTCAATGATATCGGCGCTGCTGTCAGATCTACCAGCTTCACCCTACATCATTGTCCAATTTTGTTTGTCCAGAAACCTCCAGATAATGAAATCTGGGAAAGCAGCATAAGTGGGCTTAAAGAGATTCAATGGTTCCGGTACTTTTTACCACCCCTGTATATAAGTAGCCCCCTTATGACATGGTACGTGCTAATAATTCACCAAATATCTCGACGTCTCGAGAACAGAATAGCTTTTCTACCTAGGAAACATAATATAATCATATTTTGCTCTCAGAATACGTGTTACGACGCGTGCTATCTTTAGTTACATTGAGGCCCAATTATCCACATACAATTATCTTTACGGACCTCCCAAAAATGAGTTATAAAAACTTATTTTTTTTTACCCTGTATAAAATCTTCTCAAAACCAAAAAAGACGAAAACGTTGAACCCACAATAATCAAAAAAATTGTTTTGAGTAACTGAGACATAGAATCAGAGTGATAAAAGTCGTTTTTCAGTTGAACTGAAATTTTTGCGAAACTACGAGATTTATTCAAAAACCCTTCAAGTTGTTTTTTACCATTGAAATACTGATTCTTCTTGAACCCAGAAAAAAAGCAGGAGTATGTTTGAAAAGAAATGGCGACACCCTGAAATTTGTCAAACTTTGCACTGTTTTATTTTCCACCCTGTATGTTGAAGATAACGTTACTGTATATCAGTACGATACCATATATCTTGAACACCAAATAATGCGCCCCAATATGCTTCAGACCGCAATCAAATATCTCTTATACTTTCCGACATATTTGACTTCAAAAATAGGCAAAATAGCTATTTATACAATAAGTTACGAAATGAGCGTCTTTTAGGCACGCGACGTGAAAATTGTCCAACGAGGCAAAGCCGAGTTGGACAACACGTCGAGTGACTAAAAGACATCGTTTCGTAACGTATTGTATACAAGATTTTTTCTACTGGCATTTTATAATAAAAAAACACAATTTTATTTCATGTGAATAAGTCGATTATACCCAAAATCTTTGTTACCTGCTTTTACTTGACACCTGACACTTTTCATGCGATTTTCTTTTCAAAATTCGACATCAATAATTAAAATCCTAGAAAGTAGGTAATAACACAAAGTTCTGTTTTGAGTAACCCAAACGTTCAATTCAGTAATTCCATTTTCAATATTCATAATAAATACAAAACAAAATTCAAATATGTGTTTAGTGTGTTTTTTATTTCTGAATAATGAATGACACTTTTAGGCACTAGTGCTTAAAAATTACTTTTACGCACTCATAAGTCACTTTTACGCATTCAAAAGTCACTTTTACGCACTGAGTGCTTAAAAGTAACTTTCACGCACTCAGTGCCTAAAAGAATGTCGTTTCAAAACAGAAAATGAATTACTGACCAGATTCGCGAATAAAAACACGCCATCGTTGAGAACCTCTTGGTACATAAATAACTATTTTGCCAACAAATCATGCCCTCTCTCACACTCCAAAATGTAATTCAAGCTGTCAATTCAAGTGACGTCATTTTTGTCACCATATCCATTTGTCATCGTATGCCAAAGCTATGGCAAAATATTGGGCTAAAGCCATTTTTCACTGACTTTTTCGTGTGCGAGTATAGTATCTTTTTTTTTCAGAAAACAAACTTGCAGTAGGTACCTATGTCTTTAAAAAAACGTATATTTTTCAAAATATGTCCGACTGAAACTGTAGATGTGGAGAATATCAAATTAGATCTGAAAAATAATATAATTTACGTGAGACCTCCTGAAGATAACAACAGGGAATTTGGGAGGGAAAGAGTAAACTACTGGGTATTTCCAAACGATGGGATATTTAAGAATATTTCTCAAGAGTCAGTTTATCATACTGTGAAAGACGGAGTTTTGGAAAAGTGAGAAAATCAATAATTTTTAATATGCCTCTAGCTTGCAAATTGTATTCAAATTTAAGCGTATTAAGTGGAAACAATGCTCTTATCATGGTTTTCGGCCAAAAGGGATCTGGTAAGACATTTACAACGACTGGACTAAATCTCACAGAAAAGGTAAGACTCCATTTTCTTTTTCTCTTTCCATGATTTACTTCTAGGATTTTGGAATACTGCCACGAATCACTGAAGATCTTTTAAAAATGATAGACATTAAGCCACCTGAAAGCATTAAAATCCTCATGTACGTGTCTTATGTCGAGTTTCATAATGATTACGCCATAGATCTTCTGAAAGATCGCCCAAATAAGATGAATATTCATATTCGTGATCAAATACGAAAAATTCCTATTACCTCTATGTTTGACGCTCTAAAATGCATATTTATAGGTAATCTTTTCAATCATTTTTACATCACTTGAGATAATATATTCTCGTTTTCCCTACGATTAAAGCTGAGGCTCGTAAAAGTTGCATAAAAAGAAATGGCAAATATTACTCAAATTCGGCTTCCACAGTGGCAACATTTCAAATTATTCAACAAAATATGAACTGGACCGATCTCCCAAAAACTAGTTCTCGGGTGAAACATAAATTAACTTCAATTTTCGTTCAATAATACTTCTAATAGTTACATGTAGTTGACCTGGTGGGCACTGATTGTACTGATAACGATAAAAATCCTAAAGAAAGAGGACTTGCAAATTTGATAAAATCAAAATTAGAGATGTTTCTCCTTTTACTTAGCAATGACCAGGAAAAAAAAGCAAAGTTAAATAAAAGAATGACTGCTTTTATCCATTATTTGGCTGATGATATTTCAAATCAAACTTGTCTCAGGTGAATATTTTTAACAAAAGTAGACAGAAATTAATCATTGCAATTTCAAGATTTCTCGGTAATATTAAAGGAAGAAAAGAAGACCTTCCAATTGTTTTATCGCTGTTGAGATTTGGAAATATCTTTCAAGGCCTTAAGCCTAAAAAGCAAGCTATTGAATTCGACATGACTCAAAAAGCCAAAGAGGCCTGCCTTCAGGTAGAACTTCCTAAATTACATTTTTAAATTTTTCTAAAATACTTATTGTTTACAGAATGAAATTATGGCAATTGAGAAGGAAAAATATCTTAATTCAATAGTTGGTCGAAAAAAATTGGACTATCAAACAGACCTTCAAGGAATGAAACATTTAAATGATTTGGTAGACCAGTACTTAGAGTGTACTATTGAAGAAATGCCTTTAATGAGTTTTAGTAACATTAAAACTGTACTTAATCGCTTAAAAGATATATATAAAGATTACGTGAAAGAATTTGATAAGATGAAAGCAGCTGAAATGGCAAGAAAAAGGAGCGACACTAGTTTAAAGAAGGGTATATTATCAAAAAAAAATATTGTGGAAGAAATAAAAACTAAGGGAAGTATTCAAGAGAAGGAACAGCGACATCTCTCCATTGTTAGTGGTTGCAGTAGTAAGTAAACTAGTTGCTGAAAAAGTGAGAAATAATAGTTATTTATGTATCAAGGGAATTATGAGGGTGTTAATACCCCAGGGCAAAGCCTTTGGCCCGAGGGACACCAATTGCCCGTGGGTATCAACACCTGATAATTCCCTTGGTACATAGACACTTAATTTTATTTTCTACTGAACATACTTACTTTATTTTGTCCATTTTTATGAAGGAATAAACCATAAACTAAAATTTCTATTTTTTCTCAAAGTTCTGCTTATTCAAGGTAAAAGCGGGAGTTATGATATCCTTAACTCCCGCGCGGTGATATAATAGCTATTTATGTACCAAGGGGATTATGTAGATTATAATGCCCGAAGGCGAAACTAGCCCGAGGGCCTATGGCCCGAGGGATATATTTCGCCTGAAGGGCATTATAATCTTGAAATCCCCGTGGTGCATACAATGCTTTATTTTCTACTCAACACAATGTTTTTTCATCAATTTGTTATTAACAAAATCAGTTAAACTTGTGTGACAGAATATTGTTTTGTATTTTGACATGTACCTGCACCTATGACCTGTACCTGTACCTGCGACCTGTACATAGAAACGAAATAAATTAATATATCTATAAACATCTCATAAGGCAAGGCAATGGTGGTGGTCCTGTGGGTTAACGCGCTGGACTACATGGGAAACATTGATGGTAGACCGGGTTCGAATCCTGGCTAGACCGAAAATTATTTTCGGTCAGACATTTAGTGGCTGCCTAGGGTAAAGTGCAAATTAATAGAACAACAACAACAAAAACACCTTAAGGTATTATAAGCGGGCGTTATAGATCATAACGCCCGCAAAAGCGGGCGTTATGGATCAGGTTGTTATAGGTGTGTTAACGTATTTCGTTTCCTAGGTATTATGGATCTATAATAGTAAAGTAGAAAATAATAGTTATTTATGTATCAAGGGAATTATGAGGGTGTTAATACCCCAGGGCAACGTTTGTGTCCCGAGGGACATCATTTGCCCGTGGGCATTAACACCTGATAATTCCCGTGGTACCTAGATAATTTTATATCCTACTGAATTTACTGTATTCTGTCTATTTTTATAAAGGAATAAACCATACATTAAAATTTCTATTATTTCTCAAAGTTTTACCTATTCAAGGTAAAAGCGGGAGTTATGGAAATCTTTAACTCCCTTGGATGGTAGGATATAATAGAAGATTATACCACGAGTCAATAATGATAGCTATTATTCCCGAGGAATATTTACGAACTGAGCCGCGTTAGTGGCGAGGGAGTGACATTCCTAGGGAATAATAGCCATTATTGCGAGTAGTTATATAATCTACTTTTTTTACGACAAATTAATCATCATAATGACCATTAATCCCGCTACTCGTCATTATTCCCGGGGGGAATAACATATTACGTCATTATACTGCCAAAATCAAAAATATAATACAACTTACATTATACATTAGTCGTAAATAAAATAATTTATATCCTAGTGAACTATTATAACTATATAATACCTTGGTAACGATAATCATAAACAGGGTCTTAACTCCCGCGCGGGAGTTAAGGATATCCAAAACTCCTGCTTCTAGGATCTAAAATTATCTATGTACCACGGGAATTATCAGGTGTTAATACCCACGGGCAACTGGTGGCCAGAGGCCCTCGGGACACAAACTTTGCCCTGGGGTATTAACACCCTCATAATTCCCGTTGTATATAAATAACTATTACTATCAAAACTGTATTGCAATAATGTTGAAGGACGACCTCCACTATTTATCTGAATAGGAAGGAAACAAAATCGGTAACATACCTACCTACTGACTATACACATTAAGGCCGCGTTAATGGCCGCCATGTTTAAATTTAGTTTTTGAAAATGACGCCTGCGCCACTCTACACATACGGTTCAATATTTTATTTTTTGTCCAAAACAAAATCTGTTTGTCGGTGAAACACTTAGTGCGCGTTCACATTGACACCGCTCGAGCGGTGAGCGTTGCGCGATGCCGCTGCAGCGATGCCCAAAAATAATTTTAACATTATATCTCAAATGAACATGTTAACACCGCGCGACATGCCGCCTCAGTGTGAACTTGTTCATTTGAAATATAATGTTAAAATTATTTTTGCGCATCACTACAGCGGCATCGCGCAACGCCCACCGCTCGAGCGGTGTCAATGTGAACGCGCACTTAGTGTCGGAGAAAGACAAATATACAATTATGATGCTCCCAATGTAGCTTTTTTGCCGTGGCGCCATCTACTTGAAATCGCTTGAACTGTTTTCACCTTCAAAATTCGTTTTAAGGTCATCTCAAAAAATCCGCAATAATTTCCAAAATCCTTTGGCATAAAAATTATTTATAATAAGCTCTTTTTAGTTTTTCGTGGTTATCAATAAAATATGCTTTTCACGGATCCAAGATTGATAAACATGCAAATATGCAACCACCACCACATTTAGTTGTTTTTGTGGCTGCGAAAATGATTTTTCAATTTAAAAAAAAAAGGCTGCATATCGAAAAACCAAGATAAGGAATTGTAGATAATCGATCAAATAATGTTTATGCCAAATTTGAGCTAATTCTGATGTGCCGTTTTTTTAAAGACCTTAAAACTAGTTTCGAAAAATCAACCAATCAAAGCACTGCATTATCATCGTTGTTGCGGCCTTAAAGAGAAAAAATTATAGATTTCTGTAGAGTCGTTTAGGTTTATAATTTATTAATTTTCCAATATAAACCCCAATTTTTTTTTTAGGCTTTCGGGGATAATACCACGAGAGCTTCAAAATTACCGATAATTTTTCACGATTGCGTGTTTTCTTTAATTTCACGAGTCCGTAGGACGAGTGAAATTTGCAGAGAAAAGACGCATGAGTGAAAAATTATCTGGTTCATTTTGAAGCTCAAGTGGTATTTAGAGGATTATTTTACGTATGAGAATGCAAAAAATATGGAAATAAATATGTATTAAACGATTTGAACATCTTAACAATCAATACAAATAAATGGTTGCTATCAGCTACCGTTTGTTTGTATCAAAAATTAGCATGACAACACATACAATAACATGGGAGAATTATCGCTGTAATTCTCTCTAGTTAAACAAATGGAAAAGAGAATTTTCGCTGTAATTCTGAAAATTGTCACTTGTCTCATGGGATTTTTAACACATGAGTGGAATAATCCAAGATACTGCTAGTCTTTAGTTTGGCAGCATAGGTTTTCTTGAACCATGCAAATAAATAATTTGCAACTGAAATAAAACTATAAACTATGAACAACAAACAATAGGTACTTATATTTCTAATTCCAACGAAGATAACAAATACCTAATAATAAATATACTGGAAAAGAACGATATGCGAGCAAATATGCGAGTCTCCTACGCAAATCACCCTTGCGTTATTATCTCTCGACTGACAGCTGCTTGCCTCGAATTCCGCTAGCCACTTTTTTGGTGCTGCTGACTAATTATTTATTCTTTTTTTCGGGGTCGTTACAGTCGGCCTAGACACCATTTTTCCGTCCCGGAAAATTTGCGTCCAACTGAAATTAAACAAACAACATTAGTATTAGCAAATGATATATAGTGTTAATTAAGTAGACGGTCGGTTATCAAAAGTAAATTTTATTAAATCAATAATATAGAATCTATTGTGTTCCGCTAACATAGCGTGTTGATCCCGCTCGAGAGAAGTATACAACCCCCGTCGAATGATTCGCGTAGACTGCCGATCGCTTCGTACTTTGTTCGGATCCGGGTACTTCCACGTCGTCAATCGTCATCGTGCGCCAAGAGGGGAGCGCAGAAGAGCATTGCGTAACAGTCGGCTATCCTGCCCCGTAGACGTCCTCGTCTCATTTGAGGTTTGGCAGCAGAAGCATCGGCAGAAATCCCTTATTGGCACAGCGTGGTATAGGCATCAGAATAATACCCATACAGGAGTATAGTACAGAGCACAACACTTCCAGTACACATGACTAGAACTCATAACACTCAGGGTTATAATAGGCCAGCTCATGGGTCTCGAGCTTGCTGTAACACACAGGGCTACTACCATATACAGCACACAGGGCTAGTTCCTGTAATACATAAGGGTATTACTGCAGCGCACAGGGCTAGTTTCCGTAACACACAGGGTTACCACTATCGCACACAGGGCTAGTTTTCGTAACTCATAGGGTTAACGCTACAGCACACAGGGCTAGCTTTTGTAACTCACACGGTTACTATCACCTCACAATAAATATGACGGTAAAGAAACGCATTAAAAATAGGACTATCGATTCTCTTCAACATAAACAAAACAAACTTCGACATTTTGAAGTATTTGAACAACTTGCGACAGTTTCGAAAAACGGGAATACAATCAACATAATAGACTAAAACTAATTAACAATACATTGAGCACACAAGACTCTAACAATAATACAATTTTTTTTGATTATTCTAAATGAACCATCTCGGACCTGAAGAGCTTTAGACGCTCGCTAGCTACCACGCCTTTGAATCTGCGCTTGTCCTTGGTCAAAGAAACAACTCGGTAATGATCATTTCTCAATACCCCTGTAATTTTGACTGGTCCCATAAATCTTGGCACTAGTTTTCCACTAGTAAGTCCTTTCACCAGTAATGTCCTCTCGACTAGAACAGTATCTCCGACCTTATATTTATTGGCCTTCAGCTTGTGCTTGTCAAATCTCAATTTCATGTTATTTGCAACTAGATCACATTTTTCTTTAGTTTTTCGTCGCATTTCATGTAAATTCTTCCTCTTCTTAACAACTCTAATTTCATTGTATACCTGAGGACGGACACCATATAACAATTCGCCGGGTGCAAAACCAGTGGTAGCATTCACAGTATTATTGATACCTCTTTGAACTCGGAGCACATACTCATCCCAACCATAATGATCACCTTTAATTGTTGCAGTTAATGAGTCCAGTATTGTGCGGTTGGACCGTTCCACCTGTCCGTTACTTCTCGGTGACGCTATCGCGTTTTTCACGTGCTTTATACCATGCTTGTCACAAAAGGATTTAAAGGTTTTACAATCAAACGCTTTACCTCGGTCTGTGATAACTCTTTGGGGAGCGTGTACTAATTTGATCAGGGTTTTGCATACTAGCTGGCTAGTAGTGCTAGGGAGCGGCTCGAGCCAAACAAATTTTGTGAAGCCATCAATTATGACCAGCAACTGCGTGTTTCCATTCTGACTCTTGCAGAAAGGTCCCACATGATCCAAATGGAGGGTGTGGTACGGTTCTACGACTTTGTTGATAGGATATAATCTTTCCCGGCGTCTACCAGTAGGTTTGTTCGACGCCATACACTCAAGGCAACTACTCACATATTTCTTTACAAAGGCTCGCAGTTCCGTGAACCAATATGTGTTCTTGATGGCATCTATAGTACTCTCCACACCTGGATGTCCATTTTCGTCATGGAACATTTTGTTGATTCGCCAGCGGACGTTTCTTGGAATAACAATTTTGGGTTCATTTTCAATAAGGCGAAATACCTGTGTCTTTAACAGTTGAAGATCTTTATCTGATGCTTGAACAGCTACCACCCAATCACCTGTTTTTAGAGTATTTACCGTAACCGGATTACGGCTCAACGCATCGACGTGGACCATTTTGCTACCAGGTCGATGTTCGATGGAGAAGTCGTATTCCTGCATCACCATCCACCATCTGGCAATACGGGGAGTGAGATCGCACTTTGCCCAAGTCAGTCGAACGGCGTTACAGTCGGTAACTATGCCGAAGTCAGGACCATAAAGAAAGTTACGGAACTTCTTCACAGTTTCCTCTACTGCTAACGTTTCAAGCTCGTAGCTGTGGTATTTTTCTTCGCACGTGTTCGTCTTTCTTCTCATGTAGGCGACGGGTTTCCAGTTTCCATCAGGTTACTTTTGAAGTAGGGCACCAGCTAAACCAACTTGGCTAGCATCACAATGTACCTGAATCTCACATTTCTCCATTAAACTTGCCAGTATAGGACCAGAAACTAATTCATTTTTGAGTAGCTCGAATGCTTTTTGTTATTTATCTGTCCAATGCCAAGGAGTCGCCTAAGATATTAAATCAATAATATAGGATCTATTGTGTTCCGCTAACATAGATCGCGTGTTTATGCCGCTCGAGAGAAGTATACAGCCCCTGTCGAATGGCTCGCGTAGACTGCCGATCGCTTCGTATTTTGTTCGGATCCGGGTGGTACTTCCGTCGTCAATCGTCATCGTGCGCCAAGAGAGAAGCGCAGAAGAGCATTGCGTAACAATAGATATATTCTTATATAAAAATCAGAAGGTTGATGTTGGACAGACATCCCATTAACCTTTCTATTCTTCATGTTAAGAATATTTCTCAAAACTATTTCAGTCAACATTAACTGTATCCTCAGCATTCGTGTCTGAGTCGTCACTACTGTTCTCACAAGCAGCCGTAAATGGTTTCATTCGGTCGACCGAACAAACCCCTCGATATTTATTTTGCGCACGTCCAGAACCTGGCAGGTCTTCTACTACATATCTGTCACGTTCGAGTACCTCTTTTACAATAGATCAAGCACTTTTCTTACCTAACTTAAAGAATCTAACTTAGTTGCGCGTACGATCTATCACAACTAAGTTAGAATCTGCCTTCCCCCCTTTCCCCTGCTAAGATACCCGGATTTTTAACTGAGATAACTTAGCTGACCTAAGTTGGCGCGAAGGACGCATTTTTTGAATTTTGACGTTTCATAATTTCTAAATTGAGGTTGTTTCTTTATTTTTATTTTGTTGAAAGTTGGTCGTTGGAACAGGAACTTCGAAAAGCTGTTTAGTTTAATGAAATTTATTATTCATTATTGCCATTGCACGCGTCATGACACTTCTAGGTAGATAATTGTTCATTTTTAATGTGAAATCAACTATTCTGTAGTACAAAAACAATTCAGTTTCAATTTCAATTGAAAATAAATTAATAAAAACAACAAACTGAACCTGAAACTCTCGTCGTAACTAGAACCCGAACTAGAAATACGTGACGTGAGTCGTAACTTGATAGGCAGCTGATCAGCCTATATGAATTGCGCGTACGATCAAACAACTTAGCTCAGCTAAGAAACTAACTTTAACTTAGGTAAGAAAAGTGCTTGATCGTAAGCAGCTAATGTAGGGACCGTTATACTTAGGCACTAACTTAGAACTCTTGCCGTCGTTTGCAAGATTTGCCCGTCGTACCCCGTCTACTAAATCTCCTACTTTGTACTCTAGACATTTTTTCCTTTTTTTTTTTATCAAAATAGGTCTTTTGCCTATCTTGAAGAGCCTGGACTCACGTCTCGTTCTTTGGATATCGTCATCCACTTTATCTACCGATACAGCCCCACTTAAAAATGAATCGTGCATTCCCCTAGGCTTGTACTCAAATAAGAAGTCGTAGGGACTGTTTCCCGTCGCATTATTCACCGAGGAACTTATACTGAAAACCACAGAACTTATCGTGGTGTCCCATTCTCGCTCATCTTCATGAGTGGCTGATATGGCTGCTAATATTGTCCTGTTGTACCTTTCTATTTGTCCATTGGCACGTGGAGTTGCTGTAGCACTTAGGACAACTATATTACCAACATTTTTAGCGAATGCCGTAAAGATTTTGCTCGTAAAGCAAGAACTTCTGTCGCACATAATTCACCTCGGTACACCGAAAGTCTGGAAAACATTTTCTAAGAAATGCTTCACCAATTTAGCCTGTGTACTTTTTTCACTGATTTTGCCAACAGAAATTTTGTACTCGCATCTATTGCCATAATTAGGTAGGTGTTGCTTTTTGTGCTTTTCACGAAAGGTCCTAACTGATCCACGTGTATATCTTTTAATTGTGTAGCTAAGATCCAGTCTTCATTGGCTATATCGACCTGGAGAATATCGATTTCTTGTGTATCCTGAGGCTCATCCACAGGTTTACGACTCAGTGCGTCCACGTGAGCCATTTTAGTCCCGGACCTGTACTCAACCGTAAAACTAAACTCTTATGATATGAGCCACCACCGTCCAATTCTTGAGGTGACGTCGCGTTTCGTCATCGCCGTCCTCAGAGCACTACAATCGGTTAATATTTTGAACTCAAGTCCTAGCAAGTATACCCGGAATCTTTGCAGTGAGTTTACAACCGCTAAGGTTTCGAGCTCGTACGAATGGTATCGCTGCTCTTCCTTTGTAGCCTGTCGACTGTAAAACATCACCGGCTTCAGTTTACCAATATCTTGTTTTTGCATAAAAATTCCACCAAGGCCAAACTTCGAAGCATCGGTGTGCAGCTCAGTGTCTGATCTTGGATTATATAGAGCTAACATCGGTCTCTCTGTTAACAGCTGTTTGAGTTTCTCGAGAGCTTTGTCCTGTGGTTCTCCCCATTCAAAAGTAACATCTTTTTTTTGTTAATGACGTCAGTGGGCGTGCAACTTGAGCGAAGTCTTCGATCTATTTTCTGAAGTAGCTGCATAGCCCGGTAAATTGGCGGAACTGTTGCACACTTTTGGAAGCTGGAAAAACTTTGACTGCCTTGATTTTTGTAGTACCCGGCCGTATACGACTGGCCATAATCTCGTGACCACGGTAGTCAATCTGATTTTGAAAAAAATGACATTTTTCCAAACGATGTAACCCCGGCTTTTCTGAATTTTTCAAGTACGTCCGCCAAAGCTATTATCCGGATTGGAAACTAGGAGATGGAACCAGTATGTCGTCCATGTACGCTAGGGCTGTTGAGTACCTCATTGAGCCTAAAATCTGGTTGATTGTCCTTTGGAACATGGCTGGTGCGTTGACTAATCCAAATGGCATCCGAAGATACTCGTACTGCCCGTCTGGTGTAACGAATGCTGTTTTCTGTACTGAATCCTCGGCTATTCTTATTAGATGATAGCCACTTGCCGTATCCAGCATGGTAAAATACTTACAACATTTCAATGTTTCAAGATAATCGTCGACGCGTGCTAGAGGGAAACAGTCTCTCACCGTTTTAGCATTTATGGTGCGATAATCAACGCACATGCGCGTTTCTTCGTTTTTCTTTTTTCACGAGAATAATGTGACTGGAATAAGGCGCTTGTGATTCTCGAATGATACCAGCAGACAACAATTCATTTACCATGTCACGTACCTTCTCTCTTTCGTGAAGCGAAAGTCGATAGGGTCGATAAGTTATAGATGAATGGACATTTCTTCATTTTTGATATCACCTAGTTCACAAATATTTTTGGCCAAGCAATCGCGATATTTATTTAATAATAACAATAATTTATTTTTCTATTTTTTCTCGTTCTCAAAAAAAAATTCCGTTAAATGACCCTTTAGGTCTTTTATTGTAAATTTTGATAGCTTTGTGATATCTACTTTGTTAACACTTACCTGTATATCGTCCTCAATACAGGGCGTTCCTTTGGCAATAACTTGATTTCGTTCAAAACAAATGGTGTTGCCCGATGTGTTAAGAATAGGAATTCTTGCGTCCGAAGAAGAGACGACACACCTTGGTAAGACGGATTCCTTTAATAGTCCGAGAGCTGGCAGTAAAAACAACTACCTCATAAGTTACCAAAGGGTTGAATTGACATGTCGGTACTACCTCACATAGTGATTTCAAAACCGTCCGTCTGCCGGGCGTAAGTGGTCGCTTTATTAGATTTAATTTTTTTCTGAAACGTCAAAAAAACGCCATTATAGGTTACCACTGTTATTTTTGTGTCAAAATATTACTAAATATTTTACTAACCAAAGTTGAAAAAGAAAACCCTGGCAGACGGTCGCATTCAAATCGCAGACGGGTTTATACAGGGTGGTCCTCCGGGAATGACATCGATTGCTTATGGGAAAACTGTGAAAGGTAAAAATTTGAAAATTTGGCAACATAGCAATGTCGATGGGGGATATCCAGGTAAAATATTTTCAAGATGGCGGCATTTCTGGTCATACCGGAAGTTGATACCAACTCGGTTATTTTAAATAGAACACCCCGTATATTAATGTATTTTTGAATTCTAAGGAAAATTCTAAATACATTTCATGTACGATGTCCTATAGCTAAGTCTAACCGTTTTTGACATATTTAAGTTTTTATGTAAAAAATTACGTTTGCAGACCCTAAAATAATTGTCAATTTTTCCTATAAGGAAGCCTTTATTCTTTGATTGAACCTTGATTCCTTGTTGAAAAGGACCTATTTTATTAAATTTTCATTATGTTTTGATAACTTTTAATACAGGGTGCTTAAAAAATAAGATTAAAAATAAAGTTGAGAAAGCTTCCAAAAATCAATTTTTTCAAATGGAAACCCCAAAATTTTATAATTTTATCCCATTTTGACGTTTAAAAACGACATTATTGAACGCATAATAACAAAGGTAAGTAGAAGTTTATCACCTGAGTGACTTAAAATATTTTTAACTCACTCTCGGTCTTTTAAGTCACTCTGCTAGTATAAAAGTCTGCTACAAATACAAACAAACAACTAGTTATACCCTAGCAACCACCAATTTCAATAATTAGCGCTTTCATAACCACTAAATGAATTCTTTTCATAATTTAATTCCTATTAAGTACCTTATTTTTCAAATGTCTATCAAAATGGGATAAAATTTTGTATAAATCACGGGAGTTAAAATGTTTATTCATTCGAAGAAAATTAACCCACTCGCCAGGGCTCGTGGGTTAAACTTTCTTCTCATGAATAAACATTCATTTAACTCACTTGGTGTATAAATAACTATTATCTTTAGTCTGGGAGACGACCGCATTTTTCCTACCCCGATCGAGTTATGTGTCGACACTATTATCAATATATAGTATTATGTGCATCTATTAACCTGTATTCCTGCCTGAGAGCAAATGCTGCCGGAAATATCTTTTAAGAAATTATTAACAAATTGAAAAAAACGTAACACTTCCCCCATCGAGTTATGCCCTAAGTAGGGTATAAGATTGAAGGTCTCGATGTCCCCTCTTTAAAAAGTCGATCCTGCCTCGTGAAAACTTGCCGGAAAAGGGTGGCAGGACAGCTTATTGAGGCAAGGGCCCGCGGTTTCTGCTTTGAAACCTATCAAGCTTTGCACTAAATGACTGTGAAATGATGTGTCAAATTAAAGGTGTCAATAAGTTGATTTAAGGTCTGTTCGCACAGAAATCACAAACCAGTCAGAGCGAATTTCATTGGTTGGAAACAGTCGGGAAACTAGTTTCAAACAATAAAATTCACTTCTTCTGGTTTGGGATTTCTGTGCGAAGAGACCTTAAATAAACTTATTGACACCTGTTTCCACACTCTGTTGCGAAGTGGTGCAGCCATCCGAAAGCGTCTACACCACTCCAACCTCACAAACGGAATGACTTAAAATATATGAAATTGACTTATGACTTTTGTATTACATTTTTTGACACACACAATGTTGTAGTAATCAATCAGAACCTGTAAAATTAATTGAAATAAAAAAGGATTTAATGTTATATTGTTCTTTTAAATCAATAAAAATTAATCAAAACTATAATCAATCATATTATGGTCCTTTGACACGGATGAAATCAGAAAAAACAGACCTACAATCACGACGCAGTTGGAATCAAGACTTTTTGGTTAGGATTTGGAAGTCCCTAACCAAAAAACTGTAGCCTAGCGGACTTGGTGGAGCACTGAATCGACGGCGACGGCGTACCTCTACGACTACGTATAACAGATAAGTCCTTTTTACCATTCCTATTGTCCTGCCTGTGCAGTTTGCATGCTTTTGCTTGTGTAGTTTTTCGTTATTTACCTTTTTTTATAAACATCAAACATGGATCTCGAAGCAGTTGAACCTGGCGTAATTGAGTTGAGGCATTTGCAAGCTACCAAAGCAAATATTGTTGGTCAATTATCGAGATTCAAATCATTTGTAAATAGTTTGGGGGATATTAATGATCCTGGGATCATTCAGTTATCACAAAGAATTGTATTAATTGAGTGCTCCTTGGATAAATATCTTGATACAATGATTCGAATTCAAGCTTTGGAAGGCAGTGATGCCAAGAAAATTGCAAAAGATCAAAAGGAAGTAGCATTGTTCGAAAGTGATTATTACTCTTCAATGTCTTTAGCTCAAAAAATCTTGAAAAATTATGAAGCACAAAATCAAAGCCAGAATCAAAACAACGCGCCACAGCAATCAAACAATAATGTAAAACTTCCATTAATCAATTTACCAAGCTTTAGCGGTTGTGCTGACAAATGGCTTCCATTTTGTGAAACTTTTGAGTCGCTCATTGATCAGAACGGGCAAATAAGCAAAGTTCAGAAGTTTCATTATTTAAAATCCTGTTTAACCGGTGATGCTGAGGTAGTGATTAGCTCTCTTGATATAACATCTGTAAATTACGACATAGCATGGGCATTGTTGAAGGAGAGATTTCAAAATGATCATTTATTAATTCATAACCATGTTCGTGCTTTGTTTGAGTTGCCTGTCTTGGAAAAGGAAAATGCATCCCTTTTGAGACAATTCATTGATGAGGTCAAGAAAAATATTAGAATATTAGAAAATTTTAAACAGCCTGTAGACAAATGGGACACTATTTTGATATATTTACTTACAACAAAGATAGATCAGACTAGCAGGAGGGAATGGGAGACATCAAACATTGGTAAAAAAGTACTACCTACTACCGACAATTTTCTAACTTTTTTAACCACCCGATGTCAATTGTTAGAAACGTTGTCAAACAAAGAGGACAGTAGCATTGATCCTCAAAAACCCAATCATTCAAACAAACAAAATAGATCCCGATCACTTTTTTCTGGGGCTAAAGAAACAAATAATAAAAATAAGTGCCTTTACTGCAATGAAGCACATTTGATTTTTTATTGTTCAAGGTTTTTATCACTTCCAATAAAATCCAGGTTTAGTGAAATAAAAAAGTTGAAACTCTGTTTCAATTGTTTCAGGTCTAATCATGCTTACAATGAATGTTTTGCACCAGGTTGTAAATACTGTGGTGACAAGCATAATTCATTGCTGCATGAAATAAACACCAATAAAACACATATGTCAAATTCACTAAATCAATCACCAAATCACCAGTCAAGCAATCGTAATCAAGCATCATATTCAGCAAGCAATCAAGCATTATTTAGTTCAAACCCAGGAACATTCAATCAATCCTACCATTCACCAATCAATCAACAATATAACAATCAAGCAGATAATCAATCAATTATCCAAAGGGAACAATCAATCAATCACAATCAAGCTTTAAATTATCAATATGATCCTATTAAACATTCTCAGAACAATCAAGAGTTTTTTAATCAACCATTCAATCAGACACATACAAGATCAAATAATCAAATATTAAATCATAATCAACAACATTTCAATCAAACAACAAACCCATCAAATCAAGTTCCAATCAATCAAACATACGAAAATGAATATTTCAATCAATCATCCAATCAAACTCTAACTAATCAAAGCAAACAGACACCTACATGTTCAAATGAACTTCTAGTCATAAATCCAAATATTTCTTCACTCACTACAAATTATAAACATTCAGAAATACTTTTGTCAACTGCAATAATTGATATTCTTGACAGATTTGGTAAATGGCATCAGGCTCGTGTGCTTTTGGATTCAGGATCACAATCAAATTTCATGACACGTGACCTTTGTAAAAAATTGAAATTAAACACTCAAAAAATTAACGTTCCAATCAGCGGTATCAATACACATACATCTAGAATTGATTCAATGGCCAATGCCAAGATAAAATCACGTTTTACTTCCTATCATTTAGATTCTAGTTTCCTGATATTAGACAAAATCACTGAAAATCTACCCACTTTTAGAATAAATCTCAATCAAGGAATTATTCCCCCTAACATAACACTAGCTGATGAGACCTTCTACATTCCAGGTATAATTGACCTACTTTTAGGAGCCTCAGTGTTTTACGATCTCATGTGTATAGGTCAAATAAAATTGGGAATTAATCAGCCAGTGATACAAAAAACAAAATTAGGCTGGGTAGTTTCGGGAAAAATTTGTGAAATTAATGTAACCGAAAACCAAGCTGAAAGTCCGAGAGTTTGTAATTTGGTAAAATTAAACCTAGAAGAACAATTAAAACGTTTTTGGGAATTAGAACATTATGAGAATGAAACCAAATTATCAAAAGAGGAAAAAGAATGTGAAGAGGAATTTCAAAAATCTCTAGAAAGGAATGCAGATGGCAGATACATTGTTCCATTGCTTATTAAAAAGGGTATTGAAGATCTTGGAGACTCATACCAAACAGCTCTTAGGAGATTTAATTACCTTGAGAAAAAACTGACAAACAATGATGATTTAAAAAAGCAGTATGTTACCTTTATGGAGGAGTATGAAACTCTTGGCCATATGTCTAGCATACCTGAAGATCAAATTCAGACAAACAAGCCAGTCTATTACTTACCGCACCATGGTGTGATCAAAGAGACCAGTTCCACCACCAAGCTCAGAGTGGTGTTTGATGGGTCTGCTAAGAGCACAACAGGCATTTCGCTAAATGATAGACTTAAGGTTGGACCCACTATACAACCAGAATTGTTTGCCATTTTAATGCGTTTCCGGAAACACAACATAGTCATCACCGGGGATGTAGAAAAAATGTATAGACAAGTACTAGTCAAAGACGAACACAGAGATCTCCAAAGAATTTTATGGCGTTCAGACCCTGCTAAACCAATTCAACATTTTAGGCTCAACACAGTGACTTATGGAACCTCCAGTGCACCATATTTAGCCATTCGATCATTACAAGAATCAGCTTTGGACCATCAACATAAACATTCAATCGCCGCTAAAATAATAAAACAAGACTTTTATGTAGATGATTTGATTTCAGGTGGCAAAACTGTAGAATTTGTTATCAAACTTAAGGAAGAAGTTCAACAAATTTTGGATCGACATGGATTTATATTGCGAAAATGGTCTTCAAACAATTCTGAAGTATTGGCTAAATTGGGGCGAATCATTGCCAAATGAATTTCACACTTGTTGGTTAGAATTCAAGCAACAAATTCCCCTTATCAATCAGCTGCGGATACCGAGACTAGTACTTACAAACAAACCAGAGACCATACAATTGCACATGTTCTGTGATGCTTCTGAGTCAGCCTATGGAGCAGCAGTATATCTGAGATCAAGTGACTGTTTCGGAACACATACAGTAAAATTACTCTGTGCTAAATCCAAGGTGGCTCCGTTAAAGGTTGTATCACTAGCCAAACTAGAACTTTGTGGAGCTTTGCTAGGTTCTAAATTAGCTAATAAATCGATAACGTCATTAGAAATACCAATAAATGAGACATTTTATTGGAGTGACTCAACAATAACCCTTTCATGGATATCTGGTGAACCATATCTTTGGAAAACATTTGTCGCAAACAGGGTATCTCAAATTCAAGAGTTGACCAAAATAAATCAATGGCATCATATTGACACTAAATACAACCCGGCAGACATAATATCCAGGGGGATTTCTCCAGAACAACTAATAAAGTCTTCGCTTTGGTGGACTGGACCAAATTGGCTATCAGAAAACAAAGCAAATTGGCCAATTTCGAAATTTACCATTACAGATAAAATTCCTGAAAGGAAGATTGTTTCTAACATATCAATTCAACAAGCACAAAATACTTTTTGCATTTTTTCCTTATATTCGTCTTTATATAAATTACAACGCATAACAAGTCTACTTTTGAGATTTGTACACAATTGTAAAAATAAATACAATAAAAGAACTGCTGATTTAACAGTGGATGAACTGAATCATGCATTAAATTGTCTTATAAAACAATCTCAAGTTCAATCTTTCCCCGACGATGTCAATACCTTATCAAATGAAAAACACTTAGTTAAAGGCAATAGACTAAAATCACTCAATCCGTTTCTTGACGATTCTGGCATACTGCGCGTTGGAGGTAGAATTAAACATTCCAATTTTGATTACTCTCAAAAACATCCCATGATTTTGTCAAACAAGCATAAATTAACCGAACTCATTATCAGACAGGAACATTATAGACTGTTACATGCAGGTCCTCAAGCCTTGTTAGCTTCAATCCGTACAAAATATTGGCCATTGTCTGGTATAGCAACAATTAAAAATGTTCTTAAACGATGTATACTTTGTTTTCGGGTTAAGCCATCATCAATGAACCAACTCATGGGAGATTTACCAAGAGAGCGTATCACTCCTTCAAGGCCCTTTCTGTATGTAGGACTAGATTATGCAGGTCCATTCAATGTTAAAATTAGCAACTTGAAGAACGCAAAAATTATAAAGGTATATCTTTGCATTTTTGTTTGTTTCAGTACCAAAGCGACCCACATTGAAATCGTAACTGATCTAACAACAAATGCATTTTTGAACTGTTTGAAACGGTTTCTTTCTCGTCGAGGAAGACCTCTTAAGATTTTCTCAGACAATGCTACTACCTTTGTGGGAGCTGACCATGAACTCCAAAAATTCATTGCATTTATTCTTGACCAGAATATACAATTAGACATCATTAAATATCTTTGCTCAGAATCAATCAAATGGTGTTTTATACCAGCACGATCACCACACTTTGGTGGCATTTGGGAGGCAGCGGTAAAATCCCTCAAATTTCATTTACGTCGAGTTATGGGCATTTCTCTTTTAAATTTGGAAAACTTTCATACGTTAATTACACAGGTAGAAGCATGCCTAAACTCACGTCCCATGATACCATTGTCCTCAGATCCATCTGACCTACAAGCACTCACCCCAGGCCACTTCCTTATTGGAAGTGCCCTCATGTCTATTCCTGAACCTAATCTTTTCAATTTGCCAAAAAACCATCTAGATCACTATCAACAACTAACTCAAATGTGACAGACTTTTTGGTCCCGATGGTCTACTGAGTATATTTGTCATCTACAACAACGCAACAAATGGACAGCTCTCAATCAAACAGCCCTTCAACTTAACCAGCTGGTATTATTGAAGGATGAGAATCAACCTCCTCTTCGATGGAAAATGGGAAGAATTGTTCAGTTATTTCCTGGAAAGGACAACCTTGTCCGAGTAGTTGCGATACGAACAGGCTCTGGCATTGTGAAACGAGCTATAACGAAAATCTGCGTACTACCGATTCCAGATCCCAATTCCACAACCTAATTGTTGAAACCAGGAGGTTTCAAGGTGGGCGGCATGTTTCCACACTCTGGTGCGAAGTGGTGCAGCCATCCGAAAGCGCCTACACCACTCCAACCTCACAAACGGAATGACTTTTAAAATATATGAAATTGACTTATGACTTTTGTATTACATTTTTTGACACACACAATGTTGTTGTAATCAATCAGAACCTGTAAAATTAATTGAAATAAAAAAGGATTTAATGTTATATTGTTCTTTTAAATCAATAAACATTAATCAAAACTATAATCAATCAACACCTTTAATTTGACACATCATTCAGCGCAAAACTTGATAGGTGTCAAAGCTGAGACCGCGGGCCCTTGCCCCAATAAGCTGCCCTGCCACCCTTTTCCGGCAAGTTCTCACGAGGCAGGATCGACTGTTTAGATAGGGGACATCGAGACCTTCAATCTGATACCCTACTTAGGGCATAACTCGATGGGGGTAGTGTTACGTTTTTTTCAATTTGTTAATAATTTGGAGCAGGAAAATGAAAAGACAGAAATGTGACATTTTCAAATTTTTGAAAAGTCAGTAATGACAACATTTCATATATGATTAAAAATAAAAGATATTTCCGGCAGCATTTGCTCTCAGGCAAGAATACCGGTTAATAGATGCCAATAATGTTATATATTGATAATAGTGTCGACGCATAACTCGATCGGGGTAGGAAAAATGCGGTCGTCTCCCTAACTACTTGTTAAGCATTATAAATAAAGGTAAGTTTGTGTAAGGTTATCTATTCCGAAAATGTTTAGTTTTCGAAATATTGCCAATTTAATATTTTTATATGGCGATTTTGCTCTAAAAATAATAACTGAACGCACCCTTGCGCATGACAGAATGTCAAGCAGAACGTGCACGTCCTTGTCACAAAAATTGAAATAATTTTCGATAATAATCATGCCGGGAAGATTAAATTATGCAAATGAAGATTATTTAAATTTATTTATTATTTATGGAGAACGTAATAAAGTTATTTCAAGAACATGTGATACATTTGCGAATCGATATTCGCAGAAACAGAAACCAAGTGAAAAAACTGTTAAAAGAATTTTAGAAAACTTCAAGAACTTTGGATCCGTCAAAGTCGTAAATAAAAATCTTTATTTACGACTAATGTATAATGTGCGTATTATATTTGTGATTTTGGCAGTATAATGACATATGTTATTCCTCCAGGGATTAATGACGAGTAGCGGGATTAATGGTCATTATTCCACAAAAGTGTCAGTGTCAAACGTGTAGTGCTTGTGGATTTGTATTGAAAATTATGAGACGGATGAAATTTGTTCATTGAAAATCTCAAATAAATTAATTTGTCGTAAATAAAGTAGAGTATACTACTCGCAATAATGGCTATTATTCCCTCGGAATGTTACTCCCTCGCCGCTAACGCGGCTCAGTTCGTAATAATCCTCGGGAATAATAGCTATCATTAATGACTCGTGGTATAATCTACTATTATGAGAAAATTAAATATGGCAGACATCTATTTTGATATTTAATGTACTCGCACGTGATATAAGGGCCTATTAACATATTATATTTCTTGGGTTGCAGGGGATGAAAGTGGTTGTGTTAGACGTTTTTGTGACTATTTCACTAGAGTGTATTACACTAGCAATAAATTTGGAATTCAGGTGACAATATTGCTACCTGAACAATACCAACAACATGGTATTTCAGCGACCTTTTTTTGACATTGTCAAACTGGTATTTTTAATTTGAAGTTTTTATTCACATTTTTGCATTCCATTTATTTTCAAAATCTTACGTGAAATAGTCATGACGAATACCACTCGAGAAAAAATTGTGTAGGCAAAATTGTTCTCAAGGTTTTATTCAAGTTTATTGCTTTTCGGCAATTTCGCTCATGAAATTTTTGATAAAATCACTCGCCTGACGGCTCGTGATTTTGTCAAAAATGTCATTCGCGAAATTGCCAAGCAACAAACTTTCATACCTTTCGAAAATTTTGCCGACAAAATTTTTTCTCTTGTAATATTATATATGAAAATACAAAAAAAAAACATTGTTTTTCACTGAGCACTAGCGCGGAGACCGCTTATCATAAAATCAAAGATGAATAATGCATTTTGTAGAAAATTTTATTTTCTTCAATTTTGTAGTAAACGCTCATCTTCAAAAAACGTATAGTTTTTGAGATATAAACCAAAAACTGAAAAAAGTGCTGAAAAATTTAGATTTTTTGCGTTTTTGGCTATGAAGCCGACCTCCTATAAGGCAGCAAACAATAAATTCGGTTTCAGCACCCTTAGTCTGGGAGACGACCGCATTTTTCCCACCCCGATCGAGTTATGTGTCGACACTATTATTAATATATAGTATTATGTGCATCTATTAACCTGTATTCCTGCCTGAGAGCAAATGCTGCCGGAAATATCTTTTAACAAATTATTAACAAATTGAAAAAAACGTAACACTACCACCATCGAGTTATGCCCTAAGTCGATCCTGCCTCGTGAGAACTTGCCGGAAATGGGTGGCAGGACAGCTTATTGGTGCAAGGGCCCACGGTCTCTGCTTTGACACCTATCAAGCTTTGCACTAAATGATGTGTCAAATTAAAGGTGTCAATAAGTTGATTTAAGGTCTGTTCGCACAGAAATCACAAACCAGTCAGAGCGAATTTCATTGGTTGGAAACAGTCAGGAAACTAGTTTCAACCGATGAAATTCACTCCTTCTGGTTTGGGATTTCTGTGCGGAGAGACCTTAAATCAACTTATGGTCGTGTTAACCTTTAATTTGACACATCATTCAGGGTAAAACTTGATAGGTGTCAAAGCAGAGACCGTGGGCCCTTGCCCCAATAAGCTGCCCTGCCACCCTTTTCCGGCAAGTTCTCACGAGGCAGGATCGACTCTTTAGATAGGGGACATCGAGACCTTCAATCTGATACCCTACTTAGGGCATAACTCGATGGGGGTAGTGTTACGTTTTTTTCAATTTGTTAATAATTTGTTAATAGTATATTAAGCAACAAGTTTAGTAAAGTGAAGTTTTACCAATTGAGTGTGGCCAGTTTTGTGTACGAGCGAGCGAAGCGAGCGAGTGCTTTAAGGCCTCACGATATTGGTAAAACCCTTTGCAAATGCGTTGCTTATACTATTTTATCGCATTTTGTCTTCAAATAATTGAGAAATGTTCTTATCACAAAACATCCCCCCTTAGAAATGTAAGTCTTATGAGAGACGTCAGTCTAGTCGTTTCAGCTTTCCCCTCCAATCACTAGAGGCGCTTCAATCAACCTATTAAAGTTTTCTTTTTCCTGCCGGACCGTGCGCCAAGATTTGAAGTTTATTTTGTCATTTCCAGTCGTCAAAATTTAAATTTTGAACTTCTCCCAACATTTAGAAGATGGCATTCCCGCAATAGTACTCAAAAATTGCGCCAACGAACTCACCCCAACTTTCGCAAAATTATTCAATTTGTCTTACAGGCAAGGAGTATATCCATCATCATGGAAGTCTGCCGCAGTACAACCCATTCCAAAGAAAGGAAAAAAGACAGATCCGTTAAACTATAGACCAATTGCTCTACTTCCGGTGATATCAAAAGTAATGGAAAGAGTTGTGAACAATCACCTAACCAAGTACTTGGAAAAGTACAAAATTATCAACGATAAGCAATACGGATTTCGAAAATATAGGTCAACTGGCGATTTACTTACATACGTCACTCACTTATGGCAAAAAGCGATTGAGTTGCGGGGTGAAACAAGAACAATTGCCTTAGATATATCTAAAGCATTCGACAAAGTTTGGCATGAAAATCTGCTCAACAAGCTCAAAGCAATGGGATTATCGCCGAAACTTTGCACTTGGTTTGAAAGTTACCTAAAGGACAGATCCATTTATGTTGCACTGGATGGCCAGAACTCCAACTCTTACCAAATAAATGCTGGTGTGCCACAGGGAGCAATCCTTTCGCCAACTCTTTTCCTGATTTACATAAATGACCTCATAGATAAAACAGTAAATCCACTTTATTGCTTTGCAGACGATGGCAATGTAGTCTCCCCACTCATACCACCCACAGGTCTTTCCGCACGTGAATTCCATCATCTTAGACTAACTCAAATATCGCAGATAAATAACGACCTGGATATAATAGAGGACTGGGGTAACAAAAACCTTGTACAGTTCAACGCGCAGAAAACCCAAGCAGCTCTGTTTTCAAAAAAGACCAGCACCGGTGAGCCAAACATCATGCTATCTGGAAGTGCTGTCACATTACAGACTCAGTTGAACATCTTGGGGGTTACTGCAGAGACCAACATGTCTTGGCACAGTCACGTGGCAGATATTGCTAAAAGGGCCTCCCAAAAGCTGGGGGTGCTATTTCGTACAAGACATCTGTACACACCAAGCCAATTGCTGACACTCTACAAAGCCCAGATTCGACCAACTATGGAGTACTGCTCACATATATGGAGTGCAGCACCCAAACATACCTTAATGCTTTTGAATACCGTGCAAAAACGAGCTATCAAGCTGATCAATGACCCCGCACTTACTCGTAACTTGGATGGTCTCGAACATCGCAGATCTGTGGGCGATTTATCTCTCTTCTACAGGTACTATCACGGAAAATGCTCTGAAGAGTTGGCACGTATGATTCCACCGAGAGTAGCACCTACCAGGCGAACCCGTCAAACAGACGGTAACCATGAATTTACTGTCAAACTAGAGGCACCAAGAACCTCATTATATCAGAATTCATATCTCTGGAGAACAGCATCGCTGTGGAATAAACTCCCTGCGACGGTTTTCCCTGCAGGTTACAACCTGAACCGTTTCAAGACCAACATACACCGACATTTCCGCGCACTTGCCGCTTCTCGAGCGTGATAGGACATTTCCTTGCGAGTGCGCATATCCGTAAAAAAAAAAAAAAAAAAAAAAAAAATTATCAATTACCTATCAATTATCAATAATTATTATCTCAAAATGTCTTCTCCCAGTTTGTGCATCAGAAATGCTATGTTCCGGGGTGCGGCGACAAATACAGCAGCTATTTCCGGTTTCCAAAAGATGTCGAAAAAATGAAACAATGGCTAGAAAAAGTTCGCAATCCTTTACTAAATAGCCTAAGTGTCGAGAAGGCTTATAATAATTATAGAGTGTGAACAAGACATTTTCCTCGAGAATTTATTGTTGGCGATCCAAAAGCCAGACGAGGACTCACATGGAATGCTGCGCTTTTGCTGTATCTCCCTGAAGGTAAGTTAATACTAGATATATGTGAGAAAGACGTACAACCAGGCCCTTCATGTCGTCAATTTTTATCTACTGAAACTTCTGCAATTCGGGCAGACATTGCTACACCAAGTGGAACCATCACATCTGCAAACATGAAAAAGTCACCAACCAACTTTGTCTCTTAAAACTTTTATTGGTAGGTACCTAAGTGTTATTGCTTAATGAATAACCACCCAGTTGGGAGTAGGTGAATTTTAAAACATCCTAACTCAAGTAGGACTACTACTATAAAAGACTACTAATTACTAAAACTTGCAGTCGAATGCTAGAAAAATTAGAAGCTAAATGTGCGAAAAGCTCGTCTCCAATCTTGATCTATTTTTTTTTGCAGGTCATGAGAGAAGATGCCAAATTTTAAAGAACATTAACGTCACTAGGCAAAAAATTCCTATCCCCAAGGGAAAAATATCTTTATTCCAAAGTTATAGAATCCAGCAATAAGTTAAGAAGAATCAGTAGAAGGTTGTCGTCATTTAAATCCAAAGTTTCTGCTGCTGAATAACTTGCATCATCAACCAAATTTCAAAGGCTCGTAGACCACGTCAATCCATTGATATACAGCTTTATTTTAAGCCAAGTCCGTACTCAAAACCAAAAGCCTAAAGCTAGACGATTTACATTGGACGAGAAGTTGTTGGCGTTGTCTTTGCTTAAAGCTAGTGGTGAAGGGTATAGACTATTATCAAAAATATTTATTCTATTATCCAGGCGAAATCAGTTTCTTGAATGAGCTTTATATTATGTATACCTACATAAACTTTCTACCTAACACATGCGGAAAGTGTATTTTCTGGACTTAAAGGCTTGTTTGAACTCTGCTTTTTGTTGTCATTCGTGCAACTTCCATCACGTACAGAAACACTTTCCTCACTTGTTAGGTTAACAACGATTTTGGATTGGGAGAAAAGGACCTCTTTTGTCATTTTATTTACGATTTAAGTTTTTCATCAAGCTATTGTTAAATGTACGTCATTACTTCTTGTAACTGTCCTTATTATCTTTAACTAAACTAGCATTAGGTACCTACCTATGTATGTATACTTACATGAAAAAAAACTGTTTCGCAATAATTGTAATTAATTCCATATTCTTTAATATTTTCTGTTTCAAACTTTAATAAATATCTAAATTTGTCATCTTAATTCTTAGTCAATTTTACCTTGAAGGCGCTTCAACACTACCGATTTTATGAGTTTCTTCTTTTTGGCACAATTATTTTATGCCAAAAAATGGTAGAAACTTTAAAGTGGTGGTGTTGAATCGCTAGAATCAAACAATGGTGCAAACGATCAACCGGAACGAATAAGATACCGAACGAACCCTAACTGCGTTTTGCATTCGCCAATAAATCCAGAATTACAAAAGCTTACCCCCCCCAGTCACTAGAGGCGCTGAAAACTTATAGACAGGTTCTCAACACGGCACTTACCTTTCTAAGGGGGGATGTTTTGTGGTTCTTATTTTTGACAAGACAACATAATTTTTGAAATCATAACAGACCTGTGCCTGGTGGCCCATGCCTGGCTGGTTTTTCTTTTCGGTAACTTAGAAACCAGTGACATTATTCAAACTATCTATCACAGAACATCTATGATTCAAACAAAAAATCAGAAAGAATTTTCGGAACCGCGTCCAGTCTATGGCGTCCAGTGAAATGAATCCGAAGATTTTGGAAGCAGCTCGTGCTGCTACAGCAAGGCTGCTGCCTGAGAAATCAAAATCAAAGTATGAGAAAGAATATGACCAATTCCGTCAATGGAAATTAATGAATAACGTGGAAGAAGTGCCGAATGAGGTCCTCATGTTGGCTTTTTTTTATGAAAAGGTAAATCAATTAAATATAACTGTTTCAAATCCTGTGTTCATAAGATATTTTTTCTTAAATTTTGATAGAAATTTGAAATATAAATTTAGTTTTCATGACATTGACATTGACATTGTCAAGGTTTAAGTTTCTTCTACACGACACTTTAAAGAACGTTCGCTTTTTATTGTTTCAGGCGGGGTTGTCCTGGATCAACATTCCGATTCGTCTATCCGGCAAACGTAAAAAATAGAAGTTAATAATTATATTATCAATTTTTATAATAACCAGAAATAATAGTTATTTATGTATCAAGGGAATTATGCAGGTGTTAATACCCCAGGGCAACGTTTGTGTCCCGAGGGCCTCCGGCCCGAGGGACACCAATTGCCCTTGGGTATTAACTCCTGATAATTCCCGTGGTACATAGATAATTTTATATCCTACTGAATTTACTGTATTATGTCTATTTTTATAAAGGAATAAGCCATAAATCAAAATTTGTATTTTTTGTCAAAGTGTTACCTATTCAAGGTAAAAGCGGGAGTTATGGAAATCCTTAACTCCCTTGGGAGTTATGATAACCTTAACTCCCTTCCTTAACTCCCTTGGGAGTTATGAAAATCCTTAACTCCCTTGGGAGTTAAGACCCTGTTTATGATTATCGTAACCAAGGTATTATATGGTTTTAATAGTTCAGTAGGATATAAAATAACTATTTCCTATTTTTAATTTATTTGATTGGCGTGAAATTGCGAAATGCTGCAATTTCGCACACTGTGAATAAGGCTCAACAAATGAAAATTGATTTACAAAATGGTTGCTATCAATGACGTTGCTATGTGGTAAAGTGTTGCTATCGAGGTAAAGTGGCACTTTACCACTCAATTTTGAATGCAGTTATGTATCACATTACTGTCAAAAATGCGATAATAGTATATTACAATCCGAGACGGGAAATACTTCATTGCTGGTCGAGAGGTTTTATAGTTTATCGAGACGCGTAGCGTCGAGATAAACTGAACCTCGAGACAGCAATGAAGTTTCCCGTCGAGGGTTGTATACTATTTTATTTTTAACCATAATTTCTTGAAAAAAAAAATTCGGGGCAACCAAATGAGCAGGGGCGGCTTCTCAATAAGTGCGCTCGTGCGCGCGCACTGCCTCCAAAAACCAAGCAAGAAAATAAAATTAAAATTTTGGAAAGAAAAGAAACTTCAATTAAAAAATACCTACCCAATTTTCTAAATTAGGATAAATATCTACTCATTTTTCTATTTTTAAATTCGCACGAACGGAACGAAAGCGCGCCCTGCGCCTGTCTTGTATATTTTTTTCTCCCGCTTGGTTGTGCTGGTGGTCCGGGTGGTCGGTGTGGAATCGTTCGGCGCTCTGGGTAAATGTGTTTTCTTGCTGTGCGATTGATCGGGAATATACGGTAAGTCGCCCGATGAAAGGGATGCGCCGTGCGCTATTTGAATACACACTTCCAATGTTGTTTCCACTCAATCGAGAATATTTCGATGTTTTTTCACCATTTTGGCGGTTTGACAACTCTGTTGTTCGCGGTTTTTTTTTTTAATTATAAATTTCAGTATCAATTATGTATTATGGCTAGAATACAAACATTCAAGCCTCATTTAAATACATATATTTTTGTTTTCGATAATTTTTCCTAAAGTAAAAAGAAAAAAAATCAACATACAAAATAAATGTAAAACAGGACGTGGCACCTCCAAAAAAATTTCCAAGAGCGCACAACCACACTAGGTTGCCACTGGCCGCCACTGCAAATGAGGTCGGCAAATAAAGAGGAAAATGAGAACGGGAAATATTTCCCTGCTCCATTTTCCATGAGGACGGAAAAAATTTCCCGTCCTCACTTCCCGTCCTGGGACAGGTAATGGAGCAGGAAAATGAAAAGACAGAAATGTGACATTTTCAAATTTTTGAAAAGTCAGTAATGACTATTAGATGAACCTATTGAGGTTTAATAAAACACAGTGAAATGAGTCTAACTATAATGAAAAGATACGTGACAAATTCGCGTGACAATGACAATTTCAATTTACAATGACAATACTAATAATTACAGGTTCTATAGGTAATAAGTAGGTGAACAGAACTAACTAATTATAGCGGGAGAATAAAACTCAAATACTTCTTCTTAACATTCCCACCTATTTGTGTTTTATAGAAGAATTAACATTATTCAAAAAAAATACATTCGGATATAAACTAAAACTACAATAACATGTTTAATTTTTGAAGGCAATTGTTCAGAACAGTCTTTGTAACTGGCTTTGTGAGAATATCTGCCAATTGTTCGTTAGAATTTACATAATTGACTGAAATGTTACCTTTTTCAATTTCGTCACGCACAAAATGCACTTTAATGTCAATATGTTTTGTTCTGCTATGTTGCTGCTGAGCCTGAGCTAGTTTTATGGCTGATTGGTTATCCAAATTAATTTTTACTTGTGGGAAGTTTATTCCTAATTCGTTTAGAAAAGACTTCAGCCATAAAGCTTCTCGTACTCCGAGTGATAACGCTAAATATTCGGCCTCAGTGGTAGACTGAGCAACAACGGTTTGTTTCTGACACTTCCAGGTGATCGGTGCATTTGCAAGAACAAGAACGTAACCGCTGGTTGATTTTCGTGTGTCTATACAACCTGCATAGTCAGCATCTGTATATCCGAATAGATTTATTTTTGGCGATTTAGGGAAAACGATTTTATAATGAGCAGTGAGCTTTAAATAACGAAATATGCGTTTAACCGCTTGCCACTGTTCATCTTGCCAGTTATTATAAAATCGACTCACTTGATTCACTGCGAAAGAAATGTCTGGTCGACTACACGTTGCTAAAAACATCAAAGAACCGACAGCTTCGCGATAAGGATGCTTTTTTGCACACACTGTATTTTCAGGTAATGACAACAGAATACTCGGTTCCGCAGGAACTGATAAGGGTTTGGCATCACTCATTTGAAACTTATTTACAAGTCTAGTTATGTACATTTGTTGGTGAATGCAAATTATACCGTCAGATAAATTTTGTTCGATTTCAAGACCAACAAAATTTAGTTTTGAACTGTCCAAATTTACAACGATTTTAAACATCTGTTTCAAAATATTAATAAGTCCAGATATAGCAATTTTTGATTTTGACATCAACAGACCGTCGTCGACATAAATAGCCAGATAAATTTCATTCTCAGCAAAGTGACCAAGAAATACACAAGGGTCTGTTTTTAATTGTTTAAAATCGTACTGATTTAAAAAATGAAACAAACTTACGGTTCCAACATCGTGCTGATTGCTTTAGTCCGTAAAGGCTTCTGTTTAATTTGCACACTAAACCGGGTTTCTTTTGGTTTTCGAACCCCGACGGCTGCTTCATATACACACACTCCGAGATATCGCCGTACAAAAAGGTTGTTTGTACGTCGAAATTAGAAATATGCATGTCATGTTCGGTTGCCAATGCAAGCAGAATTCGAATAGAATCGTATCGTACCACCGGCGCGAAAGTCTCTTGATAGTCCACCCCTTTTTCTTGTGTGAATCCCCGCGCGACAAGACGTGCTTTATAGCGCGATGGTTTACCATCAGAAGATATTTTGATACGAAACACCCACTTATTGTCAGCGATTTTCGCGTTTTTCGGTAATGTTACTAAGTCCCACGTATTGTTGCTCTTTAATCGTTTATTTCTTCTTGCATAGCGAGGCGCCATTTATCAGAATCTTTACAGCTGATGGCTTCTTCGTATGTCGTAGGTTCGGAAAGTGAACAATAATTAGCATAGGCAGTATAAAAATTGGGTCTTGACAACTTGCTTCTATCTCTTAATTCTCTTCTCTTCTCATCTTTCAACTCAAAATTTTCTTCACATTGATAATCTTCATCACTCAAATATTCTTCGGCATTTTCTTCTATTTCTGTAATTTCTTCGCTAGGGTTGTTTTCATCTATATTTTCTGGTACTTCGAGTGTCTCATTTTGTGGTTCATAATTCTCTGATATGTCAAAATAGAGGGTAAATGTTTCCTTTTTGGGTGAAAATTGGTCATTTTCGTTGAAATTAACATTACAGCTGATTTCAATTCTACGTTTCTCAGGATCCCAAAGTCTATAATTGGATGAATGACCGTCATAACCTACTAACAATAATTTTCGGGATTTTGGCTCAAACTTTTTGCGAAACTGATCTGGTATCGCCATGTAAGCGATACTTCCAAAAATGCGGACATGTTTTAACGTAGGCTTGCGGCCAAACCACTTCTCGTATGCGGTCATATTATCAATTTGAGTGTTTGCCGTTCTGTTCAGAATATATACCGCGCAATTTACCGCTTCGGACCATAATTCTTGAGAGACGTTCTTGTTGATAAGCATGGTTCTGGCACATTCTGTAATGGTTCTTATTTCTCTTTCCGATCTGCCGTTTTGTTGAGGTGTATAGGCTGCTGAATATTCGGGTGAAATACCTGCTTTCTGTAAAAAGTCTTTAAATGATTTATTTATGTATTCACCGCCTTGATAGCTTTTGAAAACTTTCATTTTGTTACCGGTTTGATTCTCTACAAGTGTCTTGTATTCTACAAATTTACTTAAGACCTCTGATTTGTGTTTGAGAAAATAAACCATGCGGTAACCGCTACAATCATCCTTGAATAGTACAAAATATTTTGAACCGCTAGGCGAGGGAATATTCATAGGCCCACAGACATCACTGTGTATCATAAAACCGGGCTTTTCAGCTCTTTTTACAGACAGATTTTTATGAGGTACTTTTGACTGTTTACCAAACTGGCAACTTTCACAGAAAAACGGCTCTTTTTCTGTGATTTTTAAATCGGATACTAGCTCAGAAGTTTTCTTGATGTAATGACAATTAACATGACCGAGACGCTCGTGCCAAAGTTTTAATGAATTGTTAATTGTACTTACATGACATTCCTGTTGAGGCTTCACTCTAAATTTCATGATCCATAGATTGTTTTTTCTGTATCCAACACAAACAACTTTTTTTTGGCTATCGCGGAACTCACAATGATTTTTGTATGAATGATACGTAAAATGTTTGTCTGTCATTGCTCCCACCGAAAATAAATTCCTGCTGAGCTCTAGAATATACAAAACATCTGTCATTGTTTTGTTTTGCCACTGGTTGTTTGCGAAGACTTGAATTTCTACAGTGCCTCTTCCAGCAACAGTTATTAATTTATCATTTGCTATTCGGACAAATATTGGTTCATTTACCTCTTGTAAATTGGTAAATAAATTTCTTTCGCTGCTCATATGAACGCTGGCACCTGAGTCACAAATCCATTCAGCTTTTTCGACATCGGAGCTTGCAGTATACAAAGAAGAAATATCACAAATAAATGCGGAGCTTGACGAACTTGAAGGCGAATTTGAGGTCAAAGACCTGTCATTTTTCTTAAGATTTGCCAATCTTTTGCGGCATTCTCTGATCCAATGACCTTTCTTTTTACAATAATTGCAAATCGAGTTTTTCTTCAAATCGTTGATATTTTTCTTCTTATTGTGATTATTTTTATTTACAGTAACAGATTCTAATTTGCTTTGTAGAGCTTTGACTTCGAGTGCAAGACGAGACATTTCGGAATCGTCATGAGACATGCGGCTTTCTTCTTTTAGTAAACGAGCAGAAAGATTCTCAAACGTTTGTTGGTTACTGGCTACGGAATCCCAAGCAGTTCTGAATGCATTGAATCTAGATGGTAAACTGTTTATAACCTTCGAACAGATAGCGCTAGGGCTTATAGTTTCTTTGACGTCTTTTAGCTGTCGTACTAAAAGTTCAATAGCTGAAATGTGTTCAGCAATATTTCCATTATCTGGCATTCTATATTCATAAAACTTTTGCCATAGTAGCTCTCGGGATATTTCTGTTTTCTGTTCATGAATTGAAATCAGCCTATTCCACATTTTTGTTGCGTCATCGCAGTTAATGAGATGTTGCATTTGTTCCTGGCATATTTTTGATAACAAAATTACCTGCGCCTTGGTGTTTTTTGTGTCCCAAGCTTCCCACTCGGCACTAGTTTCATCATCTGGTTCCTTCGTGGTTCCATCAACAATTTTCATAAGTTTTTCAGCTTTTAATAGAATTGTTATGCCGAACTTCCAAAGCTGAAAGTTAGTACCATCGAATTTCGGAATGCTGCACGTATCAATTTTCACAGAACTTGCCATTTTCACAATCTTTATTTGTTTTACGACTTGAACGTAATTTCTCGGAAATAAAAATCACTCACGACTTGAACGCGATTTAAAATGACGAAAGTTAATGTTTTAGACTCGCACGTGAACTGGGCCCGTAACCTATTAGATGAACCTATTGAGGTTTAATAAAACACAGTGAAATGAGTCTAACTATAATGAAAAGATACGTGACAAATTCGCGTGACAATGACAATTTCAATTTACAATGACAATACTAATAATTACAGGTTCTATAGGTAATAACTAGGTGAACAGAACTAACTAATTATAGCGGGAGAATAAAACTCAAATACTTCTTCTTAACAATGACAACATTTCATATATGGTTAAAAATAATAGTATATTACATACCGAGGTGGAAAGTGTTTGTGCGCAGCCGAGTTCTAACTGAAATCTCGAGACAGTAATGAAACTTTTCACCGAGGTATGTATACTATTTTATTTACAATCATTCGAATTTTGAAATTTTCATTTGGATTAAAACTAAAAAATACAATAATTAACAATTTCATTTACTTTCGGCCCACGGGTCGAAAGTTTAATTTCGACCCGTGGGCCGAAAGTAAAAGTCAAAAAATACAATAAATTTTAAGAATTTCATTTACTTTCGGCCCACGGGTCGAAAGTAAACTTTCGACCCGTGGGCCGAAAGTAAAAGTCAAAAAAGTGACATTTTCGAACTTTTTAAAAGTCAGTAAAGTCAACATTACATGTATGATTGTAAATAAAAGATATTTCCGGCAGCATTTGCTCTCAGGCAGGAATACCGGTTAATAGATGCACATAATACTATATATTGATAATAGTGTCGACACATAACTCGATCGGGGTAGGAAAAATTCGGTCGTCTCCCTAACTACCTCGAAAACATATAAAATCGTTGAGAAAAAAATTCGCAGTTTTGTTACGAAAACCGCAGTTTTAAACACGCATTTACTGGACTATTTAAACCCGTCTGCGATTTGAATGCGACCGTCTGCCAGGGTTTTCTTTTTTAACTTTGGTTAGTACCATATTTAGTAATATTTTGACACAAACATAACAGTGGTAACCTATGAGATAGTTGATTCAGCATTGCAAGACATCGAAAATTCGATTACATTTTCTAAACTTAAAACAATGCACCCGAGCATAATAAAATCTGAAGACTTATTTAACGAATTAACTAGACTGCAAAATCGATTTGGTATTGCACAAATGCCTATACCAGTGAATTTAGAGAGCATCCTATTATATGAAAAAATTACTTCTCTTGACTGTTTTATTTCCAACAACAAAATAACGTACCTTCTGCATATACCTATAATGTTACTTCAGTCTTTTGAATATTTCCATATTTACTCAATACCCATTTTTGATGAGTCGGTTTAAGGTTGTTTTACCGCGAAACAAATTTCTACTAAATAATCAATTGCATTACGCGTACCAACAAGAAGAATGTCAAAGAGTTATCCCTCAGTACTACGTATGTGGAAACGAAAATCTCCAAGAAATCCAAGGAAACATGCCCTGTGCCATCAGGTTGATGAACTCTGATAAAAACACTTCAATATGAAAACAAACAGAGGTGAAAATTACACAGCCTCTTACGAACCGACTAGCCGACACAAATCAATGGATAATGATCGCTCCATCCAAAGAAACCATCCAAATCAAATGTAACAAACCAGAAGCATTTTTGGAACTTACCTATGCAGTATTCCTAAAGGTTGCCAAGTGAAAATAAAATCGAAACTGATCTCCAACATTAAAAAATCAGTCAGAAGCAGCAGTCAACCTATACTGTTTCCCGATATTCAAGAAACGCCAACTCTGTTGCCTACGTTGAATTTAAGTACCCATTTACACGACTTGAAGCTGGATGAGCTACACAAACTTCAGAACGAGATTCTAGAAGTTCAACCGGATTTACTACTTGGCCAAATTGAAACAAATCCCAGTATATGGTCCTTAGTAATATACATCCTATTGATTCTTGGCTGTATAATTTTGGCATACAAGAAAATTGTTCCAAAATTTAAGAAGCAAGTACCATCCCCCAGAAAAGAAGAGGACATGGACGTTGAACTACCCCGGCTAGGCCGATAGTTGAATTTGAGGATGGAGGAGTTAAATGGCCAGAAGATACCGAGTAATCACTTTTTCTGCTGACTAACTTTATATTGTCATAAAAGCTTTTCAGCTTAGATTTACAGTCAGTCAGTTGAAAGCATTCAATTTATAATTATATTCTTATTTTTATCCAAATATTGTTAGGCAACTTTTTTAAGTTTTTTAAAAAGTAATTCTCGGCGATCGACTTGTTAACTGGCTATTATCTCTCGACTAACTCAGCTGTTTGCCTCGAATTCCTCTAGCTGAGTAAACACTTTTGTTATGCTGCTGACTAACTATTTATTCTTTTTTTCGGGGTCGTTACACAACCTTGATCTATTTTTTTTTCAGTTCGAATTGTGCCGATGTCTAATTCATTAAAACGAGAAAAGATGAAAAAGCCTGCAAAGAGCCATGTAAAACGTTCAAAAGACTCGTCAAGCAAAAAAAAATCGAATGCTTCTTCAGCAGGCAAAATAAAGAAAGAGGAAAAAGTTAGACAAGACAAAATAGATAAAAAAGACAAAAAATATAAAATGGACAAAAAAAATAAAAAGGGAAAAAAAGATGAAAAAGGCAAAAGAAGTAGAAAAGATAAAAAACTTGTCTACAAAGCTTCCAAGGAAAAAACCACCTTGAGTCGTTTGTGGACAAGTTTGCCTGATGATGAACAGGAAATTTGGAATAAGTTTTCACTTTCCCCTTTTTGCAAGGATGGCATTATTAACTTATACCAGTTGAACGAAATGGACGTTAAAACGAGTCTTCATGATTATTTTAAAGCAGAACAAATGCGAATGGTAATTGTGATAATTATTTTCTTATCAATTGACAAATAAGTTGCAACTTCAGGAACAGACTGTCGAAAAATCCTGCGACGCTAATGAATTTGATAAACAAGGCAATTCCACATCACCAATTATAAAACCACTGAACGGAGATAATTTTGATGAAGCTCAAGAAACTGTTTTGATGCTAAGGGAACGTTCACTAACAGCCTATGCAGTGTTGAAAATTTATTTAAGAAATCGAGATGACATCGCCAAAACGATTCAAACGAAATTTGACAACTTTTGTTTTGAAAATTATCGAGCACGAAGCCCAGACGTTAAAGCTGTTGAAGATCGCTTAGTAAGTAGCAACAAAATTACCATAAAAATAAAAAATAAATTAAATTATCGTTGATTTATAGGCCGAATTTACCGTTGATATCAATGAAGAACAAGCATACCTGGAGTGTAATGGATTAGTAGAAGTCCCAGAAGCAACAGAAACAACGATCATGATCCGCAACCTACAAAGACTGATGAGATATGAACGTGCAAAAAGACGAAAATTATTGGCGGAAATGGATCGTGAATGGAAACAGTTTTAATGCAACTATTTTACATTATTTATATGGCATTTTATTTGTTTACAAAAAATATATTTACCAAATAAAGAACATTATTTCTTGTCTTTTACTCTGATCCAATTGGGTTAGGATTGAGGAAAAAAAAACACCAACGGAAGTTTGTTTCTTTGAAAATGTTCGACGTTTCGCAAAATTTATTTGCAGTTGTAGAAAAAGCATTGTAAAAAACTCGTTTGAAATAGGTATTTACCTTTTCCTACGACCATATACGAAAATGACAGAATTCGCACTAGCTGGTTCTTTGGAAAGTGCCAAATATCACACGCGTGCTGAAAGTACTTTCAGTACTTTAAGCACACGTGTGGAAAATACTGTTGACATTATTTGTGATTGACATACCAATTTACTTTCAATACTTGGAATGAAAGTACTTTCAGCGCGTGTGTTGAAAATGAAAAGTAATAAAATAAGAGAAAATTGATAAATAAATCGGTTTCTGGTCGTAGGAAAAATGGTGTACCTCTCGTGTGATTTTTGCACTCGGCTACCGCATCGCGCGAAAAAACACTTGTGTGAAATTTGTCACTTTCTACACTCGTAATATAATTATACAGGGCATTCATTTCAAAACTCCTCACTCACGTTATCTGAGTTCTGAGCAAAGAGACAGATTTGTGAAAATCGCTAACAAACCCATTGAGGGGGAATTTGTGATCCGTAAATCAACCCCTCAATAAATTTGCTTGATTGGTATTTTCACAAAAGTCTTTTACCTCAGAACTCAGATAACGTTACAGGAAAGTTTTGAAATGAAAGCCCTGTATATATTGATTCGGATTAATATTGGGCCGTTTAAAGGAAGTATAACGTATCCAACGCTTGATCAATATACAGTGAGTTCATAAAGTCCCGCATAAATTCATTATTTTGGAAACGGTAGAATTTTTGAAAAATCGCTCACACATTAATTTTGTTTTTTTGTTTGAAATTTTTCGATATATTTTTTATCATATAGGTGTCTCAAAAATAGCTTAGCTGGTAACAACTTTATTTTTTTAAATGGTACCCCCTGTATATTATGACATTTCTGGATTGTGCGGAAAATTCTAGATATAAAATTTGCACCACGTAACATGCTGAAAATTCGCTCTATATTAGGTAAGGGATAGCTATCATGTTTCGTTTGCTCATTCAAAAATCGACCATCAAATCAAAATCTCATTTCACCATTGGATTTTTTCACGAGAAGAACGGGAGAAGAATATGGGCTTTTTGAAGGTTCAACGACACCTAATCTAAGCATATCGTCAAGCTCTTGATTTAAAATTTTTAACATGAATGGCGACATGGGATATTGATTTCTTTTAAAAGGTTTAGCATCACCGGTATCAATTTTCATAGAAATTTTATTTGTTCTGCCAAGCTGAGTGTCGCTAGATATTTCGTGAAAAGAATCCAAAACTGACTGAGCAAGGGTACGCTGGTTATCTGACAAATGATCTATGGTGAAAAGTGAGTTAGCATCATAATTATGATTTTGGAAATCAAAGGTATAAGTATTTTGGGTAAACCAGGTATTTTTACTGAAATCCACTATTAATGAAAATTGTCTGGCAAAATCGCTACCAAAAATAAAACTGTGTACCAAGGACGGTACCACTAAAGCAAGATTAAAAGTTATGCAAAGAAAAATCCATGATAAATTCGATAAACTGAAGGCTAATTTTTCGTCATCGTGTCAAGAATAAATTTGTATGAAAATCATATAAAAAAAAATTATCTTAATTTTGTTAATTGACTATAAAACTGATTTTATGAAATAAAAGGTATCAAAAGTTATTAGTGAAACTTTATATAAGCCTCCATTCCAACATAAGGCAGAGCACGGTAGCCATCCATCTTGGGCCATTTGACGAAGGAAACTGCACCTGGAACTTGCAGATTCTAGCCCAGAATCCAGGCAGAAAAGGGACTATAATGGTCGTCGAATGTGGGGCACACGTATCGACTAGTGGGAGTCTTGCTTCTTGTAGGGTAGGAATCCCTTCAAAAGCTCTATGCCACGCTCCACGGAAATGTTAATTTGAAAATGTGGTCTTTTGGACTTATTGAGAGAAAAGGCTCTCCGAAAGACCCTAAGTAATAAGGCATTCCTTGAAAAGCTATTACCTAAAAACAAAAGCTAAGGAAAATTATCACGATGTGGGTTGAAATTCAAACTAAAATTAAATGTTAATCACAAGACTTTTTGATTAACTTTTTTTGGTAATCAATGGATTATTGCTCTACGCAACTTTATTTCGTTACGATAATGCCTGAAGGCCGATGAGGTACTTTATTTTTCTATGGCACGGTTGTCTCGGGAAGATGGCCGATCGACTTTTCAGCTCGACTACACAATTCGAAAAGGCTGAGAATTGGTAAGGATCAGGTGAGCATACAGCGCTTCCTCTCCAGATAGTCAACGGAAGTTGTTGGTACTAACCAGTGCGTCTAATTTAAATGAAAATTGCGTACTCTAGTGTAATAATTTAGTAATTGTTATATAATAAGTATGTCAACATTAAAAAGGGTTATATAAAGTTAAATTTGAAAGAAAAAGGCACAAGTAACTTTAAACGTTACACTGCCCTCCTTCAAAAAAAGAAAAAAAAAATATGCGAAGTGTATTTTATTTTATTTTTTTGATAAACTTAAAAAACTAGGTAAGATATAAATGGATAGAAAATATAGACAGAAGGACGAGAAGAGGAAAGCTGAAAGCTGAAAGCGGTGGTCAAGTAATTTAGTCTGATATCGTGTATCACTCGTCCTTACAGAAATCATTACTGGTGGGTCGCAATTGAGGAGAAAGTCATAGTAGGTAAAAAGTCATAATTGGGAGAAGGTCATAGTAGGGTGTAGTCTTGTGAAAAACTTGACGGAACTTTCAACATTATTTACCATTATTTTGCCATTTTAAACATAAAGAAGAGAAACGATACAAAAAAAAATAACTGCACAGGGAAAGACCCCATGCAGTGAAAAGATGAAAGCCAATTTATATGTAAAGTATTTAGTTCTGGGCGGAGTTCCCGAGAGGAAGTAAGAAAGACCTTTCATCCCTTGCATACAACGGGGATCAGCCGCCATATACAAGTTATCCGTAAAAAGGCTCAATCAAGAAGGGATAGAAAAAGAAGTCAGTGTGCGGAAGAACACACCTAGGAATGTAATTATCTCAAGAATGGCCCTTTCCATTGAAAGCACCGTTATTCCCAAAGAACCACCCGACTCTAACGCCTGCTACCAAGCCTGTGTCACTAAGGTGGTATGCAGCAGCCTGTACAACTGATTTCCCCCAACGGACAAGAGAAATCACTAAACAGAAGTCGGCACAGCCCTTATAGAGGAAAATTCGATATAACTTCATCCTGGAGCAAAAGCGAGTAGTCATATCAATAATTGGTAATTAATCCAAAATTTTGGGTTTTTGGTTGTTCTTCGGCAAAGACAAAGTCTTCACTGAAGAAAGGCAATTCCGCCCGCAACCATTCCCTAATAGGAACATATTGTAACCATTTATTTGGTTAAGCAATATGCCACTGTTTGTATTAGACCATTGTTCAACGCCACAACGGTAACAGCCTCGGTAACAGCAAAATAATAGCAATGTAAGAAAGATAGAGATATAGATAAAGATAGAGCGGTAGATAGAGAAAAGTAGTCAATAACGGTACACAGAAAAAATGATCGGGAGATTGAAGGATTTTTTGTCTCAAGGAGACATACCAATGGTCAAGATTTTCGGGAACTGAATCGATAAGAGAAACCTCCGGAAGACACTCTGGGATACGAGATAAGGCATCAGGCGCAATATTGTTTCTACCTTTACGGTGAACCAAATCAAAAGTATAAGTCCTCAGCTTCATAGCCCAATGTGCAAGTTTTCCAGTGGGATTTTTAAGATTATTAACCCATAACAATGCTTGGCGATCAGTGACAACCGTAAATTTAACACCTTCAATATAACCCATGAAACGATCGATATTAAATAAGAGAGCCAGACATTCCTTCTGAGTTGCACTCAGGTTTCGTTCCGCTTCAGTGAGAGACCTACCAGCATATCCTATTACTTTTTCGACACCACCAATAATTTGGGTGAAGACACCTCCAAGTCCAACATCACTAGCATCACTCTGCATAGTGAAGGGCAAATAAAAATCAGGTTGATTTAGGACAGGTGCGAAAACAAGTGCCTGTTTGACTTGAAGAAAAACTTTCTCGGCGTCAGAAGTACATTGGATAGGCTGAGTTTTCTTTTTACCTTTGAGGAGATCGTGAATGAAGCCATTGTCACTACCTAAACCCCAAACGGCAGGATCAAGCATTTATTAGTTTATGACTGACAAGCGTGTTAGTAGGTCGCGGGGTCAAATATACCCCAGTGTGTGTTGCGCGTAACTTATTTGTGTATATACTTTTTGTATGTAGGTATCGAATAATTTTATAAGAATTTTTCTTTGTATTATATGTTGCTTTTTTGATAAGACAATTTATCAGATTTTATTCGAGAATATTCGTTTTCATTGATAGAGAGTTATTTTTCCACTGAAGCATTTAATTATTAATTATTTAATTTTGTGCATGGGTGAAGTGTAACAGAATATTTATTTGTTTTTTAGTACAAAAATAATACTTTTTGAAGTATTGAGTTTTGATTTCTGAACAAATAAACATCTATTAATATCCTAAACGTGTAATTTTTTTTTTTTGTGTTAAGAACCAACAATAAATGCTTGGGGTATCATACAACCCAGTGTGTGTTTGGTGTACTCAAAAAGTATGTGTGCGTACGGAGGGATAATTTCTGAACAAAAAACGAGGCAATTTGTGAAATAAAACGAGTCAATGATTGAATTAGTTAAATATTGGAAAAATTAAACCAGGATTCGCGGATTCGCGGAACTTTTCTTTCAAAATGCATGGAACAAAACGAGTCAATGGTTGAATTAGTTGAATAATGAAAAAACTATAACAGGGTTTGTGGAGCTTTTCTTTCAAACAGCATAGAACATGCACAATCTTAATTTCTAAAAAAAAACAAAAGCGAGGCGATTTCTGAAATAAAACGAGTCATAAGGGTTTGTCAGGTTTTTCTTTCAAACGTCATAGAACACGGACAATCTTAATGTTTGGAAAAAACAAGGTAATTTCTGAAATAAAGACGAGTCAATGGTTGAATTGAATAAATATTGCAAATCTATGTACTAGGAATGTTGCATCTATGCACCTACCTGAAAGGTTGTGCTAAGAACCTACTTTATATAATATTATTTGAATTTTGTCATACGAATATTATTATAATGTACCCTAAGAAATGTTCTTTCGGATTATATCTCTATCAAGTATTAAGAACAAGTTGTGCTCAGAAGTTTACGTAGGTAGGTACCCATGATAGGAATATTTCCATATTGCATATTGTTCACCTAATTATCTTAAGTACCTACTCAAAAATCTTAATTGAACAATTAAACAATAATGCTCTATTTATACCTTTACAACTTCAAATTGAGACTTATCACAATCAAATTGAGAACAAACATTTTCAAACTGAGTATAATCAAAATCAAATTGAGAACAATCAATTTCAAATTGGTACAACGCTCAATTACATGGTAACGGATGTTGTACCAATTTGAAATTGAATGTTCTCAATTTGATTGTTTTAAGTCTCAATTTGATTATGTTAATTTCAATTTGATTGTGATAAGTCTCAATTTGAAGTTGTAAAGGTATAGAACCTAATCAAATTATTATAGGTATGTATATTATTTTCCTTTTGCTTTTGCTTTTTTTATGTAGGACTGCCAAGAGAGGGAGCCACTCGCTATTAAAGATCTACATCTTGCCTAGTGTTTGAATCTCCTTGGAACCTGTTTCTCTCAGTTGACGAGCTTACCGCGACGAGAGTATAACAAGCTTGAAACCAGAGCTTTGGTAAAACACTTGTGTTTTCCAGAGAAATTTTCCAACATCTCTTTCACTGCCTTTGATATAAAAAGACTGAAAGGAGCATTATTTGGATGCAAAAATTAACATTCCAAGTATATTCCTAGAATCAAACAAGAATGTTATATCTAGGATGCATATTGAGAATGATGTATGTAGATATATTCTAAGTATATTTCAAGCATATTGGTAATATTGGTATATAACTCTTTTATATACATTATATAACTATAATGTCATAGAAACATTCTTTGAATTGATGATTGATTGTCAAGATTTCGCTTTGATAGAAAAAAATCTCTTCTGGACAAGTAGAGTCTCTATGATGGTTTTGATTATTTGAAAAATTCTGCCAAAGCTTCTCGTCAACAGTTGAAGAATTTAATGGAATCTTGGCAAGTAGAGAAAATCGAAGAAATCGTAGAGAGCAGAGTAAATGAATTCAATAAGAGCGATGCATCCTTCAAGTTTTCAAATGATGACGACGATCAAGCTAGGGAGTACGCGAACGTTAAAGGCGATATTTTATCGTGGATCAGCCATATTCAGAAACTCGCTGAAGTTGATGCTAATAAGAAAGAAGGCGGCGTGAATGCATTTTATTTACCAGCGTTTTTCACACGATTGGGAATGTTAATGCGAGATTTTCCTCTGTGGTCCGGCGCCATGGTACCCGTTTTCAATTCAAAACATAAACACGCGACTTCTGCTTATTGCGAATCTCACTTCTGTGATAGGAAGGACAGAATGTTAGCTGTTTATAGTTTTCCTATTCGTGCTGATCGCTATGTGAGAATAGATGTCAATGATCAAAAGGGTAGCGCAAATCTATTTGATAGTAAATTAACTGAATTATTAAAATTGCCTGAAGATCCAATCGCATCAAAGAGCCCTTATTCCGACGAAAATAATTTGGATGATTCCGATGCAACTGCATTCGAAAACTTGCGAAACCTCGGCAAGCCTATCAAACATGATAGTTTACGAGGTAGTGTAGAAAACAAGCCGATAAAATAGGTTCAACTGATTTCCTTATAAATATTCAAAAAATAAAAGTATTTATACAAATTATTACAGATGACAACTACGAAACAAATGATGAGAAAAACAACTGTTTTTATGTAGAACTCACAGAGGATAACAAAAATCAACCTTATGACTTGAACGATGAAACTGAACCAAATAAAATAAATGGTAAGTTTTTAATTTCAGTAATAAAATAAGGTGAATTACATCCTGGTTTGTATGTATATTACTCTTTACTAAAAAATAGTTTCACTAGGTTGTAGCATTTTCAATTTCTTGTTTGATATGCTACTGTGTTTTGCTCTAGTAGATATGATTCTATATAGAACTACAATGAAATAAATGAATAAACAACTGTCTTTTCTGTGCCCAGATTTTGTTACCTTGATTACTGCCTTCTACTGAAAGTTTTTTTGTGCAGGTTTGCAAGTTTTGTTGATTGATCTAGGAAGGTTTGATTCAGTACGGCAGGGCCCGCTGTTATTGATTAGAATCTTAGGAAAAGGAGGTAGTACCATCATCATCTCTGTTTGCAAATCCAATCAATAATCTGAGGTTATGATAAATTGTTGTTTACTCTTTGATTTTTCATTTCCATCATGTCATTGAACAGCTGTTTTGTCTAGGCGTTTTCTTTAGACCTGTTCTACTTTTTGATATATGTTCTATAGGCATTTTTCAATATTCACCAGTCATTTTTATACAACCAAACTTTCAGTTCGTATTCTTGGAGTGAAATTGAACACGCTTTTTTCTATAATTTTCATCAATGTCAAAATTAGAAGTTTGACAAGTGAAAGCCTTCTTCCGAAATCTAAAGGAAGAATCAGCCCTTTTGATCTTGAGACTTGATACCGAAAGGTTGGTCTCGGCCCTATTTGATTTTGGGCGAGACTTTTTGGAATTTTCTGCCAGGGAACTCAAGGTTTAGACTAATTTCTTGTTGATAATTGTCTAGAGTCGTCCCTTGGTCATTTTGGATTTTGTTTCGGTAAGTTTTTGAGATTTTCTTTAGGATTATTAACCTACAACACGTGTTTCGTTTCTTCAATAGGACTGTTCCGAGCAGCTTTTGGAAGTTTAAGACTTCACCTTTGGTCTAGAGGATCCCTCAATTTGAGGTAAGATTATTTCTAATATTTGGGGCTCGATTTGTTTTTTTATACGAACATCGTTATAGGGTCCTACTCCTAGTCTCAGGCTATAGTTGGACAATCCTACTCCTACTCCTAGTTTCAGGCTATAGTTGGACAATCCTACTCCTAGTCTCAGGCTATAGTTGGACAGTTGCTAAGCTGTATTTAGAAAGATTCTAGACTGGATCTAGATTGCTCTCAGTTGGGGCTTTGGTAGCCTTTCTCCAGCAACTCTATTGGTACCGCTCTGCTAGAACCACATTGAGTTCTACGTAGAACAGATACCACGTGGATAGGACTCATGACTATGACTCACTTACCATACCATAGTCTATCTACAGTGAGACCGAACCTGTAGATAATATCCCTTCAAAACTTCTGGATTTACACACACCTTTGAAGATAATCAACACTTGTACACATGTAAGTTGCACTTTTTACTATTTAGGCAAATCTTATATAAATCACTTGATACTGATTTACGTTCGGTAAGTGCCCCTTAAATAAAATTCTAGAATTTTACCCTGAGGTTGCCCTAACAATAATTTTCACCTTTCTGGTGTTGAATTTGCCTCTTGGTAGAGTGTAACTGATATTGTCGTTCTAACCTCTCACAAGTGTAAACAGACAGTTAAAACTGTTTTTCTACAAACGTCACTAAAAGTGTCATTTTTAACGGATGCTGTCAGTGTCTAAAATGCCATTTTATGACACTGGTGTTAAAAGTGATTACTTTTAGCACTAGTGCTAAAAGTAATCACTTTTAGCACTGATCAGAAAATATAAAAACATAGGAAATTTTAAATCAAAATAAAATATTTATTTAATTAAACGTATAATTAGCGAAACTGCAATTAGAATAAGAAACTCCATGGCCAATCTCGTTGGTAGCAATTACTGAATTTATTTTGGTAAAACTTGTACCAGGAGGGCAAAGAGTAATGTTATTCTCCGAAGTTTTGGGCAGAATTTGATCCGCAATGTTCTTTTGTATGAAAACTCGTACTGTTGCTTTGACTTGCTAGGCAATAATTCGAAAGTAGTTTTATTGGCAGCTTCTTCAATTTCCGCCGGGAGAAATTCATTGTCTTGATCACTTTCCATCGCCCAGAAAATAAACTACAATGAAACTGGATGAAACCACGCAAAAACCAAAAATTGTGCGAAAACCTTAAGCAAAAATTCGTGATTATTTGACGTTACTAATCAACAATGACAAACAGAGATGACAAATAAAAATAAACAAATTCGTTTTTTTTTCTTGCCAGCAACCTATTTCATAAATAAATTAGATGAAAGATTTGAAATTGAGGATTTCAAGGATGCGTTAATTTGGACTTTTAAACAGTGTTTGTAGAAAAAATAGTGTATGATATTCGTGCTAAAAGTGATTCTATTTTGTTCAAAGGGATGGAACACTCCGCCTTCGGCGTCGTGTCCCAAACTTCCCTTTTCACAAAATAAAATGTCACTTTTAGCACTTATATCATAAATAACTATTATTTAAAAATCAATATTTTTATACATTATTTACATTCTTATTTTTTTTTATGATCAAATATTTATAAATTGGTACAAGCATTATTCTAAACACATTTTTAATAACCTCCTGGCTATCCCTATATTTTGTTATTATTTTTAATAAAGAAGCCAGATACATTATTGTACCTAATTAGTTGTTTTATGGATAAGCTCTCCAATTACACAGGTTTTGTTTATAACATCATTAAGTTATCTTCCTAGTTAAGTCACAATTAACTTGGTGGCGCCCAAAGGTAAGATGTATACAAGGAACCCATAGACCCATGGCCTCCGAACTGAAGCTGACTAGCCGTAGCAGTATAATTAGGCAATTGCCAAAATAAGTACGTTATAAGGTCCGCTGGTTACAAGCGTTAGTAGCTTATCTCAGTCAAACGAAAGTCAAAAAAAATGGACATATTTTCGGCAATGTCCCGATATACACTACGAAAATTCGTCACTATCAAAAATCAAGGATGGCTTCTTGTTGAAAAACGGATTAATATGTTCTCCAATGGAGTTGGATAGGGTGAAACTGCCAAATAAACAGTCAATGAGATTCACTGTTGAATTGAAAAATACATGCCCATTTGATTCGGTTTCTCAAATACTTTTAGCCACAGCTCTTGATTGGAAAATTTTTCAGAATCACATTAAAGACTCGGATAACGAATTTCTACAATTCATATGGACAATCTTGAACCAAGGTCAAAGTAAGAAGACGTTAGAAAAAAGAGCCCAATTGTTAAGAAAAATTTATCCATTGACGACAATGTTTCACATACAAAATGTCCCATCTTTGGTAAAAATTGATGCTTGGGATGCTGTTCCAGCGTTATGGAATAAACTTATGCCTTCTGAACCAAGCCTAATTCGTACTGAAGACTGTTCCAATAATTATTGTGAGTGCCGTAACGTGTGCACAACATCAAACATAATATCTCCAAATTGGAGTAGGTATCATTAAATCCTCGGGATTTTGTGCATTGCAGAATGCACTTGCCTTCAATTGTGGGATAAAAAATAGTCGATGTTCCTTTCCAGCGTGTACAGGTCGTCGAACTATTGGCCAAAGTCTCACTACCCGTTTATTTGTAGAGTTTGATATACGAGATATAGCAGGAAATACGGAAGTTACAATAACGTGTAAATTGAAGGAGATGCAAATTACTATGGAACTAGGTGGTAAACAATACAGGTATGAGCATCGTGTTATTAGTTAAGTTATTAGTTAAAGTATTTTTTTTTTTTAAAGATAATTCCCCAAGTCAAAAATTTACCAAATATGTTGGCAACACAAGCCCTTTCTACATAAAAAAATTGAAAGCATTGACAATTTTACATTGTATTGCCAACATAATGTCATTTTGACTTTTATCTTTAAAAAAAAAACAGACTTTATAAGACTAATAATAATGTTATTTTAGACATGGCTTTGGTTCACTTTTCCAGTAATCATTTTGTAGCTTACGTCTTGCGCAAAAATAATCGCTGGCAATTATATGACGATATGCGAGACAAAGTAATAGATGCTTTTCCCAGCGCTGTTGTTGCACCGATTGCTGCGTTTTACATTATTATCGGATAATGTTTTCCCATGCTTTGTTTTGTTAGGTTTGAGAATGACGGCTTTTTTTACACATCTATACGATATGATTCCATATTGTGATAATGCATAGATAGTTATGTATGATGAAAACAATATAGTAGGAGATTAAAATTGTTTAAAGAAAGTAATGAGAAAAAAAACAATGTTATAGATATAGATATAGATAGAAGTCCAAATATTAGTATTTTGAAGCCATGTGAATTATTGACATTTCAATAAATACATGAATAAACAGTTTAGATTTTTGTACGATATCCATCCTATTACTTTGTATGTTATATAAATATAAATATTAAATTATTAAACCTCGCACAGTCGTGCTAAATCACTGTGTTTGATAAAAAATAAATAAAAACTCAACCATCAACTATCGATATTAAACTATCAAACTTCGCACGGTCGAGTCGTTAAGAATCATTTGAAAAAAAAATTGTTGACGAAGTAGGGAGCTAGCAACATTAAAAAAAAAAAATGTTTGATGACAAAATAAATGAAATTTCAACTATCAAACGTTGATATTTAACAATCAAATCTCACACAGTCGTGAAGAATCATTTAAAAAAAAAATTATAATGTTTGACAAAGTGGTGGAGCTATCAACATTTAAAAAAAATTGTTTGATAACAAAATAAATGGAAACTCAACTATCAAACGTTGATAATAAACTATCAAATCTCGTAAAGTCGTGAAGAATCATTTGAAAAAAAATAAAATACTTTTTGACAAGTGGGGGGGCTAGCAACATTTAAAAAAAATTGTTTAATAACAAAATAAATGAAAACTTAACTATCAAACGTTGAAAATAAACTATCAAACCTCGCACAGTCGTAATGAATCATATATATAAAAAAAAAATATTTTTGACAAAGTGGGGGGGCTGACAATACACACAAAAAAAAAATTGTGAATATCTCTGGAAAAAATCGCTATCAAACGATCTATCAAGACTATCAATCACTATCAAACGATTATCAAACGATTGAGAGTGAGAAAAATCAAAAATTTTAATTTGGTGGGGCTAAGTCTACAGAGGTATAAATAACATATAAAATAACAGTGGATGTTTATGTTATATCAGTATGATTGACGAAATCGATAACAGAAAATGTTAAGCTGGCTATTTGGAATGGAAAAAAGCAAGGAAGAAAGTATTTGTACCTAGCTTCACTTTGGTTTCAAAAGTGACGTTTTTCTTTAAACAACAATGAAAAACAATTAAATTACATTTATTTGCAGCACATTTTACATTTTGTTCAACTTATTAGGGCGAAAAGATTATCTAAAATAACTGTGAAACAGTATGGGGACCTAGCATTTCCAAATCATGTGGGTGTTGGACCCCAAATCTGATGAGTGGACATAATTTGTACACGAAAATAAAGTATTACTAGAACCACTGCCTCATATAAAATGGAAAACAGTTTCAACTATACTAAGAATTCAGAATAAACTTTTAGAATTAAGACCTTCAGTTCAACTGAAATGGATGAAATCATTGGTCTTTGAGGAATATTAAAATGGGGCCTTATTCTTGCAATAATAAACAGCACCGATTCTTTTGATGCTTTTGAAAATCTAGTAAATTTAGTAATAAAACCTCATCAGGAGTTTCAATTGATCTCTGATATGCCTTCTTTGAATGTTCAATTCAGTCCTTAAATAGTGAATTAATATTAAAGTTCTGTACCTCATAATTGATTAACATAAAATAGTGATAAAATGATAACTAAGGTACCTCCTAGTTTGATTCTCTTCTTGTATTATGTAAATTAATTAACTCCGTCATTTAAAATAGGATCTCTAAAAAAATTAAAAAAACATTGGTAACATGAACGTTAAGCACTTAATGGCATGTTATTCGGGGCTGTTGAGGCGATATGTTAAATTAGAACATAACAGGCGGAAAACAACAGTAATTTGTAATGAAAAGCTTTTGATCATACGAACTGGCATCGTTGCTGTTAAAACTCGGCCTAAAATGTACGTTACGGATAACGTAAACATTCAATCATAGGACCCATTAAAATATTAATCAAAAAATAAGTAGTTTACTGAAAGGAATAAATATCAATTTATAACCATAACCATTATTCAACGTTGGCTACCTATCGGCGTCGGAAATTTTTGACAGCTGTCAACGCTTGTCATATTTTTAGGTTTGACATTCATAGTTGTCAATTTTTTTTTTACACGACTTGAAATGTTTCGAAAAAATATTATGCGTCGTGGAATCCTTTTTTTGATATTGAACCTGCTTGCCATATTTTTGACGTTGACAGCTGTCAAAATTGGCCATTTCAAAAAAAGGAATCTGTCTGTCTCACATTAGATTTCTTTGAAGCGCTTCCAAATCAACAGCCGATTTTTTTTTTTACAGCTATCATGCGACCGGAATTGGATAAAATAGGATCGTTTGCCTTTCCCCACGCTTTACCTCACAAGCTAGGACCACCAAACTTTGTGCATAACGAATATTCAACGTTGGCCACGTATCGGAGTCGGAAATTCTTGACAGCTATCATCGCTTGTCATATTTTTAGGTTTGACAGTCATAGCTGCCAAATTTTTTTTCAAGCGACTTGATATGTTTCGGAAAAATAATGTGCGAGACGAATCTCTTTTTTTGATATTATACCTGCTTGTCAAGTTTTTGACTTTGGCAGCTGTCAAAGTTGGCCATGGTACTTTTTCAGTATTTCCTACGTGTTCGCCGAGGCTAAATCTATACCACAGATTAACTCGTCCTAAAGATAGGAAACTTCCATGTAAAATGTTCGTTCGGAGCTGTCTAAAAAATTACACGTATGAGAGTTTCATGACTGCCAAAGCTATGCGGCGCTAGTATAGCAAAACCACAAGCAAATGTCATCTGTGAAAGAATGTAATTTGTCATTGTATTTGCCATTAGACAGCCGTTTGATATTTGTTAAGTGTTCTTATTCTATGGTCTTCTGTATTTGATTTTCTATCAATTTTTGGTAAAACTTTGACTTCTTGATATGTTTTTAACCAAAGAGACTTTATGTTACATGTAAATATTGTGGAAATGGTTTTAGTGATGGTATAGTCCGACAAATACCATTTTAAAGTCACGTGATACTGGTGACAAAAAACGTATGTCCATTGATTATGTCGTTGATATCACCTACAAAAAGCTACTGGTGGTTAATTACTATTGAATTTTAATATATGTTCCCACTAGCATTTTAGAAACGCGTTTCTGAAGTAGTATTGACCAATCAGAGGGCAATTTTAATACTTGCAATTGTTGCGAGACTCACTTTTGTCGCATCTGCTATCTGTTGTAATAACATTCTGAACTTAAACTGGGTAACCGTTTTCTATTTGCTTCTTTTCGAGTTGGAAAAAGGTTAATATAGTCAAAATTATTAGCTGCGTTTGATCGTTGTATTATTTTCGAAAATAACTTTGACAAAATAATTGATGACAGTGACGGATTCTATTTCAGGTAAGAATATTATGAACAATAATTAGACAGCAATTTTTTTGTCAATTTTACTATCACCGCTGTTTGAGATGTATTCAACAAGGATAGAGAAAAATCACGTGACTTTAAAATGGTATTTGTTGGACTATATTTTAGTGCAGGAGGTGGCGCCAAAAACATGCAAGAGTTTTCGCAAGGCGGATATTTTCAAAATAGGTCGTACTTTAGTGCTAGAATGCTAGTGTACAGTCAGCACTCACAGTTCCGGGACAGCTGGCTCTGGAACGCGGGCAAAGTTGTAATTTTAAGAAGCATCCAAACTGTTTTCTCAAAGCTCAAAATTTATAGAAATTTTGCACATTATCTGTTTGAAGGTCACAGATAACGTATGTAAATCGTCAGACGTCTAGTTCGTTGCAAAACGGGGGTCAGACGTCCTCAAAGTTTTTATTTTATGGCATTCACAAAACATCCCCCCTTAGAAAGGTAAGTGCCGTGTTGAGAACCTGTCTATAAGTTTTCAGCGCCTCTAGTGACTGGGGGGGTCAGCTTTTGTAATTCTGGATTTATTGGCGAATGCAAAACGCAATTAGGGTTCGTTCGGTATCTTATTCGTTCCGGTGGATCGTTTGCACCATTGTTTGATTCTAGCGAGTCAACACCACCACTTTAAAGTTTCTACCATTTTTTGGCATAAAATAATTGTGCCAAAAAGAAGAAACTCATAAAATCGGTAGTGTTGAAGCGCCTTCAAGGTAAAATTGACTAAGAATTAAGATGACAAATTTAGATATTTATTAAAGTTTGAAACAGAAAATATAATAGAATATGGAATTAATTACAATTATTGCGAAACAGTTTTTTTTCATGTAAGTATACATACATAGGTAGGTAATGCTAGTATAAAGATAATAAGGACAGTTACAAGAAGTAATGACGTACATTCAACAATAGCTTGATGAAAAACTTAAATCGTAAATAAAATGACAAAAGAGGTCCTTTTCTCACAATCCCAAATCGTTGTTAACCTACCAAGTGAGGAAAGTGTTTCTGCACATGATGGAAGTTGCACGAATGACAACAAAAAGCAGAGTTCGGACAAGCCTTTAAGTCCAGAAAATACACTTTCCGCATGTGTTAGGTAGAAAGTTTATGTAGTTATACATAATATAAAGCTCATTCAAGAAACTGATTTCGCCTGAATGATAGAATAAATATTTTTGATAATAGTCTATACCCTTTACTACTAGCTTTAAGCAAAGACAACGCCAACAACTTCTCGTCCAATGTAAATCGTCTAGCTTTAGGCTTTTGGTTTTGAGTACGGGCTTGGCTTAAAATAAAGCTGTATATCAATGGATTGACGTGGTCTACGAGCCTTTGAAATTTGGTTTATGATGCAAGTTATTCAGCAGCAGAAACTTTGGATTTAAATGACGACAACCTTCTACTGATTCTTCTTAACTTATTGCTGGATTCTATAACTTTGGAATGAAGATATTTTTCCCTTGGGGATAGGAATTTTTGCCTAGTGACGTTAATGTTCTTTAAAATTTGGCATCGTCTCTCATGACCTGCAAAAAAAAATAGATCAAGATTGGAGACGAGTTTTTCGCACATTTAGCTTCTAATTTTTCTAGCATTCGACTGCAAGTTTTAGTAATTAGTAGTCTTTTATAGTAGAAGTCCTACTTCAGTTAGGATGTTTTAAAATTCACCTACTCCCAACTGGGTGGTTATTCATTAAGCAATAACACTTAGGTACCTACCAATAAAAGTTTGCCCGAATTGCAGAAGTTTCAGTAGATAAAAATTGACGACATGAAGGGCCTGGTTGATCTAAAACAGAAATTTCGTTACCAATGATTCTACCAAAAAAGTTTGGATACACGCATTGTAGAATATGGTGTACCTGTATGTAACCAGGAATATTTTAATTATTGTGTCTCCTGATAAAGGAATAAACATTTAAAAAAAAAGAAATGAATAATATTAGCTTTGTTCCAACACAGCAGAAAACCGTACAATGTACCGTCACGATTCTGCGCAGAAACTAAAATTGTTATACTGAGTGGTTTCGAAACCGTTCATGAGACGATTTTTTGACGTGTTGGAACAGAGTTATTATGTTTACCTACCTATGTCAATCATAGTTGCGAAACTAATTTCTGAAGGCGTCTTAGGACTCTTCGACGAGTTTCAACTGTGTCGATCTCCACTTTTTGCCATTTTGGTGATTGTGGTTTATCAATTAACGACTCCTCACTGTTTTTGATAATTGGGGCTAAAATTAAAATTAATTTTAATGTTTCTGACCTATGCTCCTTTAAACCCGAATTCTAACACGTTGTCGTTAATCAGAACTATGGGGAGGAGTAAGTGAAAATGTAAGTACGTCTTTCTCACATATATCTAGTATTAACTTACCTTCAGGGAGATACAGCAAAAGCGCAGCATTCCATGTGAGTCCTCGTCTGGCTTTTGGATCGCCAACAATAAATTCTCGAGGAAAATGTCTTGTTCACACTCTATAATTATTATAAGCCTTCTCGACACTGAGGCTATTTAGTAAAGGATTGCGAATTTTTATTAGCCATTGTTTCATTTTTTCGGCATCTTTTGGAAACCGGAAATAGCTGCTGTATTTGTCGCCGCACCCCGGAACACAGCATTTCTGATGCTTTTCAATTAACAAACTGGGAGAAGACATTTTGAGATAATAATTATTGATAATTGATAGGTAATTGATAATTCTAAATGTTGGGAGAAGTTCAAAATTTAAATTTTGACGACTGAAAATGACAAAATAAACTTCAAATCTTGGCGCACGGTCCGGCAGGAAAAAGAAAACTTTAATAGGTTGATTGAAGCGCCTCTAGTGATTGGAGGGGAAAGCTGAAACGACTAGACTGACGTCTCTCATAAGACTTACATTTCTAAGGGGGGATGTTTTGTGATGGCATTTTCTTCGGTGTCCTGTCAAAATATATTTTTGCAGGTATTTGACAAATATATTTGAAGAAAATGCCATAAAATAAAAACTTTGAGGACGTCTGACCCCCTTTTTGCAACGAACTAGACGTCTGACGATTTACATACGTTATCTGTGACCTTCAAACAGATAATGTGCAAAATTTCTATAAATTTTGAGCTTTGAGAAAACAGTTTAGATGCTTCTTAAAATTACAACTTTGCCCGCGTCCCAGAGCCAGCTTTCCCGGAACTGTGAGTGCTGACTGTACACTAGCATTCTAGCACTAAAGTACGACCTATTTTGAAAATATCCGCCTTGCGAAAACTCTTGCATGTTTTTGACGCCAGCTCCCCAACTATTTATTTGCAATTTTTGACAAAGGTCATTTGTGCACTAGCCCATCAAATTTTTAGTGTTTTTTTTTTCCAATAAGGTTTTCTGTTGTTGTGTTAAAGGATTTTCTGTTAAAGAAGGAGATAGCACTGAAATGTTATTGTTTTATTTCCAAAAAATAGGGTTTATAGGGAAAAAGGTCTGAGTTTCCTATCTTTAGGACGGGTTAATCTGTGATCTATACGCCCATGTGTTTTTTTTTTAATTTGGACAACTGTCAATGTCAAAATTTTTTATCTTTTCTTTTATTCAAAAAACAAAAGTCAGAAAACGATCCCCAGGCTCCAAAAACCCTAAAATAAAAAGTTTCATCGATATATGTCAAAAACTAACGGCCTGGCGACGCCGAACATCTTTTTTGACATATTATATACAGGGTGACCACTTAGTGCGATATCGGACGATATCTCCTTACAGGGTGATGCAAGAAAAAAAAGTTGAATTACAAAGTTTTTTAACACTCGAATATGCATTAGTTAAAAATATTTATGAATACACAGGGTGCTCCGTTTATGCGGTATGCGAGAGAGCTTTATTATTTTAAATAGAATACCCTGTATGTGATCGCATATTTGGATTGTACGTGAAATTATGAGTAGATTTCATGCAATATACCCTATACCTAAGTTCAACTGTTTCGGAATTATTGACAGTTGAAAATTGACTTTTTGCAACTTTGACAGGCTGTAAAACCTAACCGGTTAATTTTAGAGAAAACCCGATTTTACATTCGTATCTTAGATTTTCATAAACTATCATTTGACACTAACTTTGAATTTAATCGGAGATTAAATTTAACTGGAATTTTTAATCATGGATTAAATTCAAAGTTGGTGCCAAATGATAGTTTATAAAAAACTAAGACAGGAATGTAAAATCGGTTTTCGTCTAAAATTTACCGTTTGGGTTTTACAGCCTGTCAAAGTTGCAAAAAGTCAATTTCCAACTGTCAAGATTTTCAAAACAGTTGAACTTAGGTATAGGGTATATCACATGAAATTTGTTCAGAATTTTACGTAGAATCCAAATATTCAATCACATACAGGGTGTTCCATTCGAAAAATCAAAGTTCTGTCGCATACTCCATAAACGGAGCACCCTGTATATTCAAAAGTATTTTTAGCTAATGCATATTAGAGTATCAAACAACTAGGTAATTTAATTTATTTTTCTTGTACCGCCCTGTAAAGAGATATCGTCCGATATCGCACTAAGTGGACACCCTGTATAATCATGTTTTGAATTTCAAAAAAATTGTTATTTTTTCTACTAAGCAGAAAGTACAAGATTCAAGGCTGGTTTCCTAGCTTCGGCTATGCCTCGGCTATGAAACACCAGCCGCGGCATAAAATCTGCTTTTCTGCCATGTAAAACATATAATTTTTTCTCCGAATGTTCAAATTCACACATGGACATCTTTTTTTATATTTATTTCATTCATTATTATTATCTAAATAATTAAATTATTTTGACAATTGTCATTGTCACCATTAATTTCACATACTAAATTGAGTGAAATTATACCTGGAACGTTGTGATACTGTCACTTCTAATGCCTAGGCAGTAAAAATACAACTTTTGGTCCTGTCAAGTGTCATTAAAAGGCCGCTTTTACTGTCATTCGAAGAAAAAAAATATGCGTGGCGGAATCCTTTTTTTGATATTGAACCTGCTTGATCGTCCGGGAGAAAAAAGAAAATTCAAATTCGATATTGGCGGCGCGGTGCCAGCGCCAGCACAATGAGGCCTGGGGGGATGGGGAGTAATGATTGTTTCATTGCAGGGGTACATGGTATATTATTTTCCGGACGAATAATAATAAAATAATAATTCAGAAATTCCGGGTTGATAGAAAAAAAATATTCGACCGGAAGTTCCGTAACATTATATCCACACTGTAATTAAATACTCATTTTCTATTGCGTGCGTCTCAATTTTTGGCCGTTTCTACCCAATTACGGAATCCCTATTGTTTGGGCAAGATTGCTCTACCTACATTTCACTTGGACACCCAGGACCTACCCTTAAAATGTGAAAATATTTATTTGTTGCAACTCCATCGTCTAGTGTTGTGCTTTGATTTGTATTGTTTTTTCACAAGTTTGCTCTAGATTTGATTGGAGAACGATTTTGCTGAAGGTAAATGCTCTGCATTCATTTCATTGTGAGAATATTGATATTTTTAACCATGCATTTCCGTTAGTCAAGTTAAAATCGAAAAAGAAAAAGCGTTGTATCGCAAAAGGTTTAAGAATTGCTTCTAGAAAATTTAGGTGTCCTCATTCCTCAAGAAAGTTTGCGCTTGATATTGATAATACATTTTTTATGACCTACTTTGGATAATGGATACAGGAGCATCTACAGAAAGATGATGAAACAGGCAAGGAAGATTTATTACAATAGAAGGTTGGCATCCGCATCCAATAAACAAAAATAGTAACGACCTACGCGAAAAAAAAAATTAAGAAATATACACATATGTGCTTCCAATTTGAAAGCAGATAATATTAATTCATACTACTGTACGATTGCTCAGAAACTGAGTATAAAAAATAGAAAATCTTCTGGATGGAACGATATCTCAGTTAGAATATCTTGAATCTTCCTGACTCTGCTGTTGATGTGTTGGCGGACTATTTGAATACACTATTTCTAACATTGATAAAAATACCAGTAAAAACAATAGTTTTGAGTATCAAAACGCAAATGAACAATAAGCACTATTTTTTTTTTTTTAAATTTTGATGACACATAAACAAAGGATTTGTGTGCCTCTTGGCAATTTTAAGTTTGACAGCATCTTGTGGCATCTTTGGTAGTCTAATCACAGGTACAGGTAAATTGATCACCTTTCCCTATCAAATAGCATTGAAAGGTGATAAATTTTACCTGTACCTGTGGACATCGGATTGTGAACGGATAATACAGGGTGTCCCAGCCGAGAGTGACCCATTTTAAATGCTTATAGCTTTTAAACCAGGTGTGCTAGCTACCTGCGGTTTGCACCATTCTACTTCTCTTGGCCTAAAGTTTTTTTAAGTGGGTTGCAAATTTTTTTGCCTCCTATACAGGGCGAGTAAAAAAAATCCGTTTTTACAACATCGAAATTCTCCACTATTTTTAATGGAACGCCCTGTATATCACAACGTCAAAAAAAAAGAGTCATGCTTAAGGTATCCATGTACCAATAAACATCGTCCTCTAATCTTGAAGTTTTAGCCGTAAAAAATTGAGATCGAAATCCTGGTATTTTTGCAAAAGCATCATGCATCTTCATGTTGTAGGTACTTGCTATCACTAGGTAGAATTTAACAAGTTCCAGTGAGAATAGCGAGATACCCCAAAAGTAATAGTTTGGTATGCAATCTCTGTTGAGAAAAAATATGGACCATTTTTCATTAATTAAGCAACGATAATAGGAACTGTATACACTGATATGTTGGGAAATTTCTTTAATTCACAATTGAGACGGGAGGGGTTTCTTGAACTATATCTATTTTCAGCAGGATGGTGCCTGACCTCATTATTCTTTAATAGCAAGAGAATCACTAGATATGACATTTGGGAAAAGATAGGTATATAGGGAGATCTGGTCCTATAGAATGGACACATCACTCTCTTGACTTGACAGTTCCAGACTTTTTTCTCTGGAATTATGTTAAAGAGAGATCCTGTATTCCTTTGCCAAATAACCTGGAAGATTGAGTGGAACATTCGTAATGTCATTGAAGCGATTCCCCAGGAAATGAAATGTTACACAATTTATTCAACTATTCACTGATCCATTGGTAAAATATACAGCATTTTTTATAGTTTTATGCAGTTTTCATTAATTTTTCAGTAGGCGAACATAATTTCCAAGCTTTGTAAATATGCTTAAAAAAATACCAGGATTTCGATTTTAATTTTTTACGGCTAAAACTTCAAGTTCAAAGGACGATGTTTATTAGTACATGGATGCTGTTAGCGTTGAAATGAATTCAACATAAAAACTGTGTTAAAATAAACAAGTCCAAGTGATGACTTGCTGTGTAAACAAACGAGAGAGTCATCACGAGCCTTGTACTGTGAATATTTACATTATAATAAATTATAATTTTGGCGAAATATATTATTTTTGATAAATAAATAATATATTATAAATTATTCCTAATAATTTCTAACATCAGAAGTGGGATAAACCCGGTGTCTTGCGTTTCGTACCATTTGACATAGCATTTTTCCATTTAAAATGCAAGAAGAAAGTCAAGAAAGTGCCACGCCCTCGGTAGCTTCTACATTAGAGACTCTACTTCGAGGATTTTTGGAGCGAGTTGATTCGCGTGCTAGTGTGTCGAATAATGTGCCTTCTGTGTCGTCGGGTGATTCGGTCATTCTGCCGGTATTTTCGCCTGGACGTGATAATCCTGAACAATGGACGAATGAAGTGTCGAGCTTGGCTACAGATTTGGGCTGGAATGATGGAGTACTTATGGCTAGAATCGCCAACTGTTTTGAAGGGGAGGCAGGTGAGTGGTTTAGCAATTGGAGCCCTGTTGATCGCCGTTCTTGGGATAGTTTGAAAAGGGATTTATGCGAAAGTTTTGCTGGCAGTGCTGATTTCGGTAAATTAATGAATGAGGCTATAATGTATAATTCTGACGGCTGTTCGTCTTTTGGTTCATATGGGCGCATGAAGTAACAAAAAATAAATTTGTTGCGTGTTTCTTTTACACAAGAACAAATTATCAGTTTGATATGTTTTGGCATTAAAGATTCTGCTTTACAAGCACAAGTGACGGTTCCATCATACTATACGGAAACACTAAAACTTACAAGTTCGATATACTTTCTCCATAAAACCGTTTAGTTCCTCTTTAAAATGTTCAATTAGATGCGGAAAACATTAAATATTCTTATGAATAAATAAATTTACTGAAATTCATACAGGAAAATATTTGTCATTTAATTTACTAAGATTATTGATTTTATGTTTTTTTTTTAAGTTGAAAAAGTTTCTAAAATCAGATCACCTTTTTTCCTTACGAGACCCAGAAAAAAATTACTTTACTATTGATTCATTTTTTATTTATGTGTCATTATCGAAAAACAGAGCGATAGTGATATTAAACTGATAAGAATTGATAATATTCATTGATCTGTGTCAAAGGTTGAGAAGAGGATCGTCTGTTATAATTTTTATTCTATTTAGGCGGAGAGAATCATTTGGTACAGATTGGTGAATCGGTAATTTCTGAAAGAAAATATAACACTGAAAAAACGGAATATATTCAATATGTCAAAAATCGATCCGCTGCGATTCTTTTGCCGATTATAACAAAACATGTAAGGGTCGATAGTGAAATATGGACAGGCAATTGACGCGCTTATTCTGGATTGGTAGACTATGGTTACGTCCACCGAACAGTACAGTAAACCATACCAAATATTTCAAAGATCCCATTACAGAGGTCTGTACCAACCAGGTGGAAGGGTATTGGTCTGGCTTGAAAAAATATCTCAGAGCTATGGGTGTTATGCATTCAAAATATTTGCCACAATATATTGACCAATATAGGTATGTGGAAGCAGATATATGGCAAAAATGCCATCCAACGAATGTATAACTTAACATTGCAAATTGGACAAAAATATTAAATGGTTTTTTATAGGATTATTGAGTTGATTAATTACATATTTTGTTCCCTAAGGAAGTTTGCTTTGTTTAGTTTTAGTGGTTCTTAATTCAACTTTTCCTTTTTTATATTATAATGTATAGATACAAATGGTTAATGCAACTTATTAGTAAGAAATATAAATAAAACCTCTAAGAAACTATGACTATGGTTTTTTTATGTTTATTATTATTTAAGCTCAGGAGATATCAACAATGTGGCAACGTTGATTGCACCTTGCATTTTTATTTCGTTTAATGTCGTATTCGATTTATGAAATGGTCAATTTCCGTCAGTTTGAACTGAATTTTCTTGGAGAAAAATGAAAAAACCCGCATTTTTTTTTTTCATAAAACTATTATTTGAGTTGTCTATTTTAATGTAAAAGCTTCAAAAATGTCAAATTCGTGTTTCCGGATAGTGTGATGGACCCCAAGTGACTCAAGCTGGTCATGAAACAACCAGTTCTCTTATTGCTCATTTATCCCGTATACAGAGTAAGCCAAGTGTAGTTCGTCGTGAAACTCAGCAGAAAATTGTAAATCCGAATGTAAACAATAATATACGCGTAAAAACTAATGATATTAAATGTTTTAATTGTAGTAATATAGGACATCGTCAGTCGGCATGTACTGCACGAGGTGTAAAAAGAGAACATGATACCCCTGGCCCCTCTAGATCATATGATAATTTAATAACATGTAATTTCTGCAAAAAGTCTGGGCACTCGTTTGATAAGTGCTTTAAAAGATTACTTTATGAGAAGAAAGATGATAAATCTAAACATATAAATACCTGCTGTTCCCGTAATTCAAACAAAATGATTAATAACCTTTGTTTATATCCTCTTAATATCAATGGTGTATTTTATCAAGTTCTTTTAGACACAGGAGCTCAAGTTTCACTAATTCGTGAAAATATTTCTAAAGAAGTGTCGCAGACGTTTATCCCTGAAGAAAGGTCTATCAGTGGCGTAGGTAATAGCCTATTTTATTCACATCAAGTACTTTGTGTTGACATAATTCTAGATGGTGTTGAACTTTCTCTTAAATTGCATGTTGTACCTAGTGAAACAATTTGTTGTGAGATAATAATTGGTTTAGATTTTTTGAATATTACTGGAGTTTCTCTTACATATAACCAATTCGGTCCCAAATTGGCATTTAAAATTTATCAGCAAATTAATACTTCTACCAGTCCGCCAATAGATGAGCAACTTCAAATAATTTTAAAAGAGTTTTCGGATATTTCTACTAGTGGAAATAAAGTTCCTTCATTAATTACTACTGGCGAGTTTAAAATACGTCTTACGTCTGATAAAGAAATTAAATACCGCCCATATCGGCTATCAGTAGCAGAAAGGGAAGTGGTTTGTAAGATTGTACAGGATTTATTGGATAATTCCATCATAAGACCTTCGCAGTCGCCTTATGCAAGTCCCGTTTTGCGAGTTCGTAAGAAAAACGGCGAGCCACGCCTAGTTTGCGATTTTAGGGCTTTGAACCGTATTACAGTTAAATATTGTTTTCCCCTTCCCCGAATAGACGATCAAATTGACCGATTAAGTCAGAGCAAATATTACACTATTCTCGATATGACTGCTGGATTTCATCAGATAAAGGTCCACCCTGATTCAGTTGAGAAACTGGCCTTCGTAACACCAGATGGCCAGTTTGAGTATTTGAGGATGCCTTTTGGCCTTGCCAATGCCCCTTCTATTTTCCAACGTGCCATAAATATTGTTTTACACAATGAAATTAAAAATGGATTAGCCCTTGTTTACCTGGATGATGTCCTCATCCCTTTCATTACAATGGAGGAAGGACTTGCTAATCTAGCAGCAGTTTTTACAACTCTAAGAACACATGGGTTTTCAATTAATATCAATAAATGTAAATTCCTACAGTCGGAAGTTGAATATCTAGGTCGCTTAATCTCAAACGGAAGTGTTAAACTCAGTCCAGAAAAATCATTAGCTTTAAAGTCCCTTTCACCACCCACCAATGTCAAAGAAGTACGTCAGTTCCTCGGTTTGGCCGGATACTTCCGGAAATTTGTGCCAGAATTTTCAGTTAAAACTCGAATTATTTCTAATCTTTTGCGAAAAGATGCACCTTGGAATTGGACAAATGAACACAATGAATCCTTCCAATATGTCTTAAATATTCTATCAAATGAACCTGTGTTGGCCAATTTCAACCCAAACCTTCCAACCGAATTGCATACTGATGCAAGTAGTCATGGTTTTGGAGCAATTATCCTACAAAATCATGATGGAAATAAGCGTGTAGTAGCCTATTTCAGTAAAGCTACTTTGGATGCTGAATCGCGTTATCATTCCTATGAGTTGGAAACGTTGGCTGTGGTCTACGCATTAAAGAAATTTAGGCATTACTTTGCAGGCATTACATTTAAGCTCGTAACTGATTGCAATTCCCTGAAAAGTTCCCAATACAAGCGCGATTTGATACCTCGTATAAGTCGCTGGTGGGTGTACCTACAAGACTTTGATTTCATAATTGAGCACAGGCCTGGCAACCAAATGGCATACGTTGATTACTTAAGCCGTAATCCTCCAAAATTAATGCCAGTTAGTCAAAATTTAATATTAGCTGATGAAAATGAAGCAGAATCTTGCAGTTTGATGCCTAGCGGTTGGCTATCCTTACAACAGAATGAGGATAGCGAAACGCAGGAATTAAAAGATAAATTAGCGAATAATGAATAATTTCTGAAAGAATTACGCAATATTTTGTACTAAAAAATGCTCGCTATTCGTTATTAAAAGAGTACCATGACGGACAAGCACATATTGGCGTAGACAAAACTTTTCTAAGTATAAATTCCCATTTCTGGTTCCCTAGAATGCGCCAATTTGTCAAGAAATATATTGATTCATGCTTAACCTGCCTCACCCGAAAACGGCTACCCCGAACTACTGTAAACGATATACACTCCATACCGAAAGTCGCTATTCCATTTAATAGGTTGCACATTGACTGTCTTGGACCATTACCGAAAACGGAAGATGACTTCACTCACGTATTTGTCGCTGTCGATGCTTATTCCAAATACTGTTTCCTGTACGCATTGCGAAGTCTTAAAACTGCTGTAATAGCAGATTGTGTGATGGATATTATTTATCTCGTTGGCACCCCGGCTCGTATAATATGTGATAACGGAACTTCACTACGAAGTCTTCAAAATAATGAGCTTGTTTCGGAATGGGACATCCAGTGGCACTTTATAACACCCTATGTACATAAAGCTAATGGCCAAGTAGAACGCTATATGGCTTTCATCGCAAATTTGTTGCGAGTTCAAGCTGAGGTTACTTCTGAGTGGAGTACGCTAGTATCACGTATCCAGCTTATTATAAATACGACCGTTCATAAAACAACTAAGAGAACGCCTCTTCAAACTCTTTTTGGCTGTGATAATAGAATCCCAGAAATTCAAAGAATTATCGAAAGTGCATCGGAAGATAAGCTTCCTGTTTTTGCTCCTCAACACGAGAAATGGAAAGAATTTGTAAAAAAACGCCTGGATGAAAATGCCCTGCAACAAGACGCATTGTTTTAAAAAAAGAATGTAAAATCACATAGAAAATTCAAGATTGGTGATTATGTGTTAGTTACTAGAGAAGCCCTAACACCAAGAAAATTAGAATCGGGTTGGATTGGACCATACAAAGTGACGAATGTAACATCCCCAGGTCGCTATGAGCTGAGAAAAGTTGGTGATGTTGCTGATTCAACTAAAGTTACAGCAGCAGCTGCGTACCAGATGCGTCTTTGGCCCAAAGAATGGTACCCTGAAGACTGCTCAGATGTGCTAGAGACGTATATTTCAGATAATGATGATCATGAGGTAAATGTTTTACTTGCTGACATATTTTTGTTTATTATGTTTGGGCAATTATATTGCTTGCTGACATAATTTTGCTTATTATGTTTGGGCAATTATATTGCTTGCTGATATAATTTTGCTTATTATGTTTGGGCAATTATATTGCTTGCTGACATATTTTTGTTTATTATGTTTGGGCAATTATATTGCTTGCTGACATATTTTTGTTTATTATGTTTGGGCAATCATATTGCTTGCTGACATATTTTTGTTTATTATGTTTGGGCAATTATATTGCTTGCTGATATAATTTTGCTTATTATGTTTGGGCAATTATTTTGCTTGCTGATATAATTTTGCTTATTATGTTTGGGCAATTATATTGCTTGCTGACATATTTTTGTTTATTATGTTTGGGCAATTATATTGCTTGCTGACATATTTTTGTTTATTATGTTTGGGCAATCATATTGCTTGCTGACATATTTTTGTTTATTATGTTTGGGCAATTATATTGCTTGCTGACATAATTTTGCTTATTATGTTTGGGCAATTATATTGCTTGCTGATATAATTTTGCTTATTATGTTTGGGCAATTATATTGCTTGCTGACATATTTTTGTTTATTATGTTTGGGCAATTATATTGCTTGCTGACATATTTTTGTTTATTATGTTTGGGCAATCATATTGCTTGCTGACATATTTTTGTTTATTATGTTTGGGCAATTATATTGCTTGTTGAAATATTTTTGTTTATTATGTTTGGGCAATTTTATTGCTTGCTGACATAATTTTGCTTAATATGTTTGGGCAATTTTATTGCTTGCTGACATGTTTTTGTTTATTATGTTTGGGCAATTTTATTGCTTGCTGACATATTTTTGTTTTTTTATGTTTGTGCAATTTTATTGCTTGCTGACATATTTTTGGTTATTATGCTGATGCAATTTTATTTTACTCATATTACTGGACAGTTGTATTGTCTATCAATATGGTAATAGTTTTTATGAATTTTGAAGTATCCACGTATGGTAAAACTAAGAATTTATTCTTCTAGAGCATTGAAGAACCAGGAACTTTGCCTGTTACCCCCTAGGAAAGTCAGGATATGGACGAGCTGACTGGGCCGAGAGCGTCCCAGCGTCAGGCTGGCCGTGTTAGCGTTGAAATGAATTCAACATAAAAACTGTGTTAAAATAAACAAGTCCAAGTGATGACTTGCTGTGTAAACAAACGAGAGAGTCATCACGAGCCTTGTACTGTGAATATTTACATTATAATAAATTATAATTTTGGCGAAATATGTTTTTGTCTGAAGAGAAATCTAAATTGAAAGAAATTTTTCCTACGAGCGTGCGGAAAAGTTACTTTTCCGCACGATTTTTCGTTTTGAAAGTTGCACTTTTCCGCACGATTTTACTTTTCCGCACGATTTTACTTTTCCGCACTATTTTTTTACTTTTCCGCACGATTTTTACTTTTACTGAAAAGTGTACCCATATTAAAGTTCGGTGGCCCCCTATCTGGGGGGCATAGTCCCGCAGGGGCCCCATTTTTGAGGGACACAGTCCCGCGGTGCCCGTTTTTGGGGGGCGAAGCCCTGGGTGCTCCTTTTTGGGGGGGCGAAGCCCCTTATTTGGGGGCACGGCCCCGCAGGGCCCCCTATTTTGGGTGGCATAGCCCCGTGAAGGTAGGGAATCCTAACAATTTTTTTGGCCAATTTAGTTATAGGCCAAGGATCATGATAAAAAAATTCGGTCCATTATTTTTTTGTGTATAAAAATAGCTATTTATACAATAAGTTACGAAATGAGCGTCTTTTAGGCACGCGACGTGAAAATTGTCCAACGAGGCAAAGCCGAGTTGGACAACACGTCGAGTGACTAAAAGACATCGTTTCGTAACGTATTGTATACAAGATTTTTTCTACTGGCATTTTATAATAAAAAAACACAATTTTATTTCATGTGAATAAGTCGATTACACCCAAAATCTTTGTTACCTGCTTTTACTTGACACCTGACACTTTTCATGCGATTTTCTTTTCAAAATTCGACATCAATAATTAAAATCCTAGAAAGTAGGTAATAACACAAACTTCTGTTTTGAGTAACCCAAACGTTCAATTCAGTAATTCCATTTTCAATATTCATAATAAATACAAAACAAAATTCAAATATGTGTTTAGTGTGTTTTTTATTTCTGAATAATGAATGACACTTTTAGGCACTAGTGCTTAAAAATTACTTTTACGCACTCATAAGTCACTTTTACGCATTCAAAAGTCACTTTTACGCACTGAGTGCCTAAAAGTAACTTTCACGCACTCAGTGCCTAAAAGAATGTCGTTTCAAAACTGAAATGACAATCGAAAAGTTGCTATTATGAAACGTCAGTAGAAAAAATTACTTTTCCGCACGATTTTTTTATTGCTAAAAATGAAGATATTTATGATCAAATAAATGATTTATGTTATATATTATTTTATATTATGTGCTATTTTGTACTATCATTATAAAATCTTTGCGTATTGGAAATTTTTTTTGGATAAATAAGATGGACAAAAGCACTCGTAGGAAAAATATTGTACCTAACTCTTGCGGAAAATGTCTTTTCCACTCTCGACGGCTTGCCCGAACTCCGCTCCGCGTCGTGCAACTGCCGTCTCGTGCGGAAAAGTACCACTTTCCGCACTTGTTAGGTAAATAACTATATCATATATTTGCTTCAAACAAATGCAAACTAAATTTAAACATTTATGAATTTAAGTCACAACTCTGACAAAATTCATTCAACTATATAAATAAGTCAATTCAATTTGATTTGTGTTTGGATTAACAAATTTTGAGCCTAACGTCCAAATATATTGTCCCTTTAACCCGGGAGTACACGCGTGTCGGTCAAAAAGAACGACCAATGATAAAATCTGTAATTACGCCACTGGTACAAGGGTGGCAGTTTTGTCCATCCAGGAATGCCTGATGCAGGTTTTCCACTACCCATTGGCCCAAAAATATTTTGGTTTTTGGTTGAAGTATGGTTCGTTGTTTTCATAGTCGGTGCTTTTTACTAGGTGCATGAGCCTGAGTATCTAAAATATTTGTGTTCAAAATTGGCATTTTCTGATATTGGGAGTACTTTTGGCTATCGATAATACGGTACCTGTACTGCATAATATAATTCCCTTTGTAATGTTATGAATTCTAGGAATTATAGTGCTTGTACATTTTTTTCGCGGGAACAATCCCAAACGTATCCTGAACGCTAAGGCATGACTTACGCAGGTAATATTTGGAAGTTTCGTGTCTCTATTGATTAGTAAACCTGCGTAGGTCATGCCTTAGCGCTCAGGATACGTTTGGGATCGTCTCCGCCAAAAAAGCTAATAATTTATATAAACTTTTGGGCAGTCTCTCGATTTGACCGAACGCGTGTAACGACGTGAGTTTTTTGGCGCGTGTAATGACGGGTTAAAGGGAGTGTGCGCCAAAAAAACAACTTCATCTCAAAGAAAAGAGGAAAAAAATCTAAGAATAACAGTGAAATCCGCACCCCTCTATGACAAATAATACCGCTAATATGGCTCTATGAAGGTACCGCATCTCACCCTATGACGTCACGAAAGCTCAAGCGACGCACGAGAAGGTGGAGTTAATTAAATTTACATATGTTTCTCCTGTGTTACCTGCAATAAGCTAAACAAAAACCACTTACGCGTGCCGGGAACAATCAAATTAACAATGCGGAGCGCGGCTGGAAGAAGTTTTCGTGACGTCACGAGAGCGTCGTCCACACTTTAAAGCGGTATATCTCAGCGATGGTTTATGGTAGAATAACGAGGTTTGAACTGTTATTCTTAGATTTTTTTACACTAAAACTTTAATTTTTGGCGCACACCCCCTTTAACTCAAGTTTATGTGTATTTCGCCGTATTCAAGAACATATTTATTTGAGTGAACGCAAAATTTACTTGAGTTAAAGGATTTCTTTTTTGTGTGCATAATTGTTTACTTTTAATTAAATTTTCTCGATATTCATCATCACAGGTATTATTGAACATATTTTTCCAAGAGAACTTGGCAGCCCAGAGTGTTTAGGTTCGTTTTATTGTTTATGTAGCACATTTTTTGCAGAATACGAAAGAAAATGGGGCTGTTTGAAAATTATCGACTAAAATGCCAAACAAACGAGAAAACTCTGGTGCAAATGCGGAATACGGGCTCAGACTCCAAAAAATATATGCTAAGAAAAATAAACAATAATCAACTGATCGCTCAACCCAGCATTTTTGCACAAGTTTATTTGGCTTGACACGGTGTACTCCCTGAGACGTCACGTTACTCCGTAATCGCTCTGCTCGCTCCGCCGAGCGTCAACCCAAACACGCTCAATATAAGCTATTTTTTTTTACATCCTCAATCAATCTGGTAGCGTAGTGGCACTTCGGCACGCGTGCTGGGAAATTGATACTCATCCTCAATGCTGTCAATTTTCAGTCTGCTGTGCGTGTAGAGTCTGTTTTTTTTTTAAAGATAACTCCCCAAGTCAAAAATTTAGTAACTATGTTGGCAACACAAGCCTTTTTTACATAAAAAATTTGAAAGATTGACAATTTTATATTGCCAACATAATGTCATTTTGACTTTTATCTCAAAAAAAAAAAACAGATTTAAGCCTAGTTCTCATGAAAAAAAACAAAGTATCTGCTACTACGACAAGTAGTAGTATATTCTTCGTAGTGTTTACTTTAAAATGAAATAGGTAGATACTACATTTCGAAACTACCGGAAATTAAATTGAAATTAGTAAATCCTTTGTTGTGAAGTAAATACTTCGTAGAATATACTACTACCTGTAGTAGTAGCAAGTACTTCGTTTTTATTCAGACTACCACCCAATATAAAATCTGTTTTTTTTTTAAAGATAAAAGTCAAAATGACATTATGTTGGCAATACAATGTAAAATTGTCAATGCTTTCAAATTTTTTATGTAGAAAAGGCTTGTGTTGCCAATATAGTTACTAAATTTTTGACTTGGGGAATTATCTTTAAATAAAAAACAAACTTTACGTTAATATTGGGTTTGCTATTAATCCATAATATGCATGAAACTTCATCAAAGAAGCAGATTAGCAGAGGAATATTAAAAAAAGGAAGATGTTGTTCAGAAATATTCTTCTGAAAAGGCATGAACAAGGGGTTTGCCGTAATAATATGTATTTGAAAATAAAACAAGCACACAAGCAAGCAGATCAATTTATTTTTGTTAGGTATTAATTGTTTTATTGTTTTTTGTTTGAGGTTAGTTTATTTGTTTATGTAGAAATCAAACAAAGATGAGAAATGTTTAGACAAAGACAGAAAAAAAAATCGCAAGAAAGTTGAAAATGGTTCAACTTTATTGCGGATCCGCAAAAAAGTTGACGTTTTCCCGCCAACGGAATTATTTCAAAAATTCCGCACCCGCAATCCGGAATTCCGCATCATGAGAACTAGGCTTAATACGGTCACGAACCGTGCGTTCAGTATTTTGATCCGAGTTCTCCGAGCATATTTAAAAAGTGTACTCGGTGCAGGTTCATTCATGTTCGATTATTAAAATGTTGAGCTTTCTGATGCAGCGTTCAACTGCTCTGTGCGTTTGCTGGTCACGTGATTACAGCTCCGCTTTGCACGCTCTGCTCTTCGAGCAAAATACCGAACGCAAGGATAACCTGAATTATTATTTACCGTACTGCGCATGACATAAGTCGGCACGCATCGAAAAAAATTGTAGCTTGCAAGCTTGCACTTCAGAGTCGGCGTGCATACTAGCACGGACTTGATTTGAGGATGCCAACGTTAAACAACATTATCCTAGCAAGCGTGCTGAAGTGCCACTTCGCTACCAGATTGATTGAGGATGGGCCTATTAGACTATCCAAAACACGTGACACAAATATGGCCGACAAGAGGCACACAAACATTTGACACAAACACAAACCATAACGTCATTAGGTTATGTCATTAATGATCATAACGTCACTTTTCTTTTTCTTTTCCCTTTTGATCTTTCAGTTTAACTAGGTGTTTCCTCCCTTCTGTTTCCGGCTTAGATTCCGAATTCCGATAAACATTTTAATTTTTTAAATTGTTTCCTTTGTGTACCTATCGATGACGGCCAGTTTTGGAGAAATACTTATTGATAATTTCCTTTGTATTATTTGAATAAACAAATTAATGTGCGCCAGCAGGATTCGGTTAGTTCGACGTTGTCAGATTGCACGGAAGGAACCCATTCAGGTATACCTTGTCTTCCTAAGTGTTACTTCTTTCATTAACTTCTGATACCCTATTGTGTGTCTTACTTGTTTTGTTCACTATTGTCTCCATGTTATAAGTGCACCTCACTTACGTCACCGAGAGCTGAGTCGGTGGTTGGGTTCGGTAATTGGGGTAATTGCATCTGCGAGCAAAAAGAGTGAATTTTGACGGACGTCACGTGATCACTTATCCACCACTTATCTTTTTTCACGTGACATCTGTCAAATTTTGCTCGCAGATGCAATTCCAATTGACCTGTCTCGTAATACCTGAATCGGCGCGCGCAGCCTGTGGTAAGCAGGTGAAAAAGTGAAGTTTGTTACGGGTTTGCGTCATATTTCTTTATTTCTATTCAGGGGCGAATTCAGAAGCAATCGTTCCTCCTTTTTTGTAACGTGTAATTCGACAAAGACCAAACTAATACTTTACGTATTACTTGAACTCACCGCAGTTTCGTTTAAGGTTATGTTAGATTGTACTTGACATATTCCTTTGCAATTGTATTGTGCTGGTTGCCAGATGAAACATTTATCAGAATAAAAGTGTAAACGATGATAACATACACTTTAAAGTTCTTTTTTTGTCTGATTTGAGGCGTTGTAAAACACTTGACACTATATCACTTCTTTAATGTTATAATGTTCGATTTGTATTGTCTACATTTGTTCTGCAACAATACAATTTGGCTACACTGCAGCCACGAGTTGCGCGCGCATGTCATCTTTCATTACTTTCTAACTTGTATTTATTACAATTAAGCTCTTTTTTTCTATCTCTGCGAGGCACATCAATTACCGAATCCAGCCGGGATTCACCGAGTTTCCGTTGCCCCGTTTCGATGGAACTTTTGGGGCGAGTTCACAATAGAAATTGAACTCTTGACTGGGGCGTGTTCACAATAGCCGGCAGGACGTGTTCACAATACCGCCGGGGCGTGTTTCGGGCGCACTGCAGCCTCCGGTTGCATGTTGAATTAGCGTAAAAATACTATCCTTTCTAAATTAAAATTGTTGTAAAATAGTATTTAATTACCTACTCGGAAACTTGCCTATTGTCTAAGATTTTTTTTTTTCACTTATATATTTTGGCGCCCCTGTGCCAGCTGCGCCCAGGGGGGGAGGCTCCCACGTCTCCCCCCCTGTTGGCTACGCCCCTGGGGGTGATAAGAATTTACCATCTTATTACCGGCCAATATCCTTACTGCCAACTTTGACTAAAATTGTAGAGTGGCTAATTAAGGTGGATGGTGAGCTCCCTTGATAGACATAAATTGCTTTCTCTGTCTCTGTTTCAGCAGTCAAAAAACACTGATGATACCATATTTCATCTCCTGGATGAGCTGTATTAGAAGATAAATGACGAAGAAGTGGCCGCGGTAGTTTTTTGTGACCTGAAAAAAGCTTTCGATTGTGTCATGAAGTACTGCTTCTAGGGGTTCAGTACTTCAGAGGGGTTGGATATCACTGCAGAAGTGACCTAGGGATCTGTTCTATTTCTAACATTAATAAAAATACGAGTAAAAAGAACGAGTATCAAAACACAAATGAAAAATGAGCACTATTTTTTTGAAAAAAATTTGATGACGCATTGAATGACACATAAAAAAAGGGTTTGTGTGCCTCTTGGCGGCCATTTTAATTCAAGTTTGACAGCATCTTGGATAGTTCAATAGGGTGGAGAGAGTGTCGTATCTCTTATCTAAAGGTGCGTTTTCACGCTCATGCAATTTGCGCAAATTGATTTGTGCATGCACGATTTTGCACAAATTGCATGAGCGTGAAAACCAAAATCTTGCGCAAGCCAAAAAATTTGACTTGAGATATGTTCTATACCTGGTTGTTTTTGACAAGACAGTTATTATTTTTTAAGTGTCAAGTTGACCCTTCAAGATGGAGATCATGGAAAAATTGGGTGAGACTATTGCATGTTAGATATAAGTTAGGTAGAAATATCTAAATATCGATTTTCAAGACTCCAACGATGATCCAGAATGGGCCATTGGTGCAAAAATGTTCAAAGGAGACGAGTCCGACGAATGGAAAAATCGCCGGGCCATACCTCTAACTGAAACATCTTCTTTTTTACGAGCGCATGATTCAGGGGGCATTCTCAATACCCAAAGAGAAGAGGACCACACCAGGATATTCGCCTCGCTAGTCCCTGATGAAGTTATTTATCACATCCAGGATTACACCAAGAGAACCTTTGACGCCTGTTTACTCTTCGGAGATGTGTCAGGATTTACCGATTTATGCGAAAAATATAACAAGACAGGAAAAGGAGGTCCCTCAAAGCTCACCCAGGTGCTCAATAATTATATTGGAGCCATGGTCCAAGAAATCTTATCCCATGATGGTGACGTTTTCAAGTTTTCTGGAGACGCTTTTATAGCTTTGTGGAAGGTCACTGAAAATTTGTCCATGAAAGATGCTGTGCATGAAGCTATTGATTGTTCGTTGGTGATCCAGAAGAATTATGGACGGTACCAGGCAGACCAGGATGTCGTCATCAGAGGTAATATAATCACGTGACCGAAAACTCCATCTCATTGGCTAAAGATGATATTCATGCTTTTGTTGCCTTTTTTTATAACGTAGTTAAGGACGAACATAGTCTCTAGGTGGTGAGTTGTGTGAGATGTACTAATATGAAATTTGGCATCCTCGCATTTTTCTTGGTTTTCGAGTTTGTGACGTCACACGCGGTTCCAGGGTTTTCGCGGCAGTTTAAAAATTCGATTTTTAAATAATTTTATTTTCAAAAATAAGCGTTTTTTTTTCAAAAAAAAAGTTTGTGAAAAATGTGAAAGTCGCCCATTGTCGAAGTTATGTTTCCAGCCAGTTTAAGCTCTTCTAATTTCCTTAATTTTCTATTACTCAGATTAGATTGTGTTTAGGTGATGGACCTCTAGTAGGTTCCCAGGTTCAGACTTTTCGCGAATACCACGATTTTTCCGGGATTGATTCGTTTAACATCCGTAGCAGTCAAATGTGTCTGCTCCAGTTGGATGAGTGACGTAGGTAATGCTTCGCATTTTTTGACTATATGCTCGGCAGATTGGGATGCTTCTTTGCAGAAGCGGCAAAGGTCTGATTCAGCTTTACCCATCTTTTTCAGGTGGTAGCCAAGAGGGCAGTGGCCGGTAAGGAGCCTTAAGTGCTGCTGTTAAGAGCCTTAAGTGCTGCCTAACTGTCAGAATTGATGAAGATTCTTGCACCTCGTAGGTCTATTTTAAGACACTTTCTGGCGCAGAGTTCTATTGCGTACGTTTCCGCTTGGAATATGGTGGGGCTTTTTCCTAAGGCTACCGATAGCCTGCAGTTTGGACCATATACGCTTACTCCGACCCCTTCTTCTGTTTTCGATCCATCTGTGTGCCAGATGGATGGACCGTTTGGGAATTTATGTACGATCTTGTCACTTTTGCGGCCTTCTGCGGTCACACTAAAAAGGTGATTAATTTCGTATCTAGGTGGCATGATGTCCACCGGTTTTGTTGGTGTACCATGGCATTCTTTAATGATGCTCATATGTCCAACAAGGTCCCCTTCCTTTAGGTTTAAAGACCGTAAAATCCTTGAAGCTCCCATGTAGGCCTCCCTCCTCACTGTAATGTGCAGGGGATGATATCTAACATGAGCTCTATAGCAGCGGTTGGACAGGTGTTCATGGCACCTGTTATTCCAAGACATGCACACCTTTGTACAACTGCCAATTGGTTTTGCCCTGTCTGCTGCTTCACTTTTGGTCACCACACCAATGCAGCATATGTGAACAGGGGTCTTATATTCATCGTATATAACCAATAGATCATTTTTGGCTTTAGGCCCCATGTTTCACTGAATAGTCTTCGGCATGTCCAGTACGCTACTGTTGCTCGATCGATTATTCTTTTCAAATGTGAGTTCGAGGTGAGCTTTTGATCTAGGACAACGCCCAGATATTTGACTTCTCTTGAAAGGCCTGCGCTTTCAACTTTTTAATCTAGAGCGCCATGAATTAGTTAAAATGTTTAATTTTGCTCCAAGGAATCTGGGAAAATTTGTTTTGATCTTATTTTTTTATTTTATATCCTCTACAGACTCATTTAAAAATAGTAGAAGTGCATTTTGGTAATTATCTCAATTTTTTCAAATGGAAACGGTGTGGCTCATCACAATATTCCAAAAAAGCGTTTTCTAACGAGTAATTCAGTACCACACAATCGCTAGTTCATCACTCAAATGAAGAATTTTCCTAGCATTCTAAATATTTTTGGAAAATTTTAGTTCAATATTTGAATAAACTAGCGATTGTGTGGTACTATAGGCTTTTTACGCTATATTTAGGATGACGTCACATTTAGTAAATTTCTGCTGCCAACCTAACATAACTAAAAGTTCTTTTCAACGCATTTAAAGTAGGGCAATTTCAGATGTTTTTCGTTGGCAACGGCGCGCGACGTTGCATGATTTATATGAACATTTTCAAATAATGCGTGTCAATTCATTTCGTTATTTTTAGCTGTCAGTCGTCTTGATAATTTATTATTAACTATTTTGTATAATCCTAATTAAGTGCCAAAAATACGTTACAGTTAGAAAAAAGTTCTTTCAAGAACTTTGTAGCGTAAACTTACTCAGAAAATGCCAGCAGGTTTGTCGAAATTGGCCTCAGGAAAGGGTAGTATACTTGATAAGGTATTTCCAGCAGGAACGCGACCATTTTTGCTTCTTACTGCCTGCTGTGAGGCATGTAAGTAAATTACCTATTTTCCGTTTCGTTTGACAGAAAAGACCCATCTATTTTTACCTGGTATGCACGCGCAACATGAGGCAAGTCTTTTTATTAGCTAACTAGTACAGGTGTGAAGTGTTCGTTTTGCACGCTGGGCATTTCCTTATCCTTGTTCATTGCTCGTGGTCTGACAAAAATAAAAGTACGGTTGATATTGAACTTGACATAGCTTGACAAGTGACACTCAAAAGTAGTTTGAAATTTTCATTCATAAATACGTTGCACAACACGCGGTTTTTCTTCTTCTCTTTTTATCCCGTGCAAATAAGGAGGACGGATTGCCATACGTAAGTTTAACAAAATTTGGTACATTTTGCCTCGTCTTGCGCAATGAGCGTTCTGTGTCTTTTTTTATCTAATGAAGTTTTCGTATTATTACCTCTTTGTTTAGTAAAATAGATAAGTCTACTGTCACGAGACATTCTGATGGTAAATTATAAGAAAAAAAATAGGCATTGACAACATTGTCTCTTTTTGTTCTGTGACGTCATCCTAAATATAACGTAAAAAACCTAAAGTTTGTTCGTTAGAAAATGCTCTCTCGGAAAATGCTAATAAGCTATATCCTTTCCATTTGAAAAAATTGATATAATTTCAAAAATGCGCTTCTACTATCTTTAAATGAGTCTGTTGAGGATATAAAATACAAAATAAGATCAAAACAAATTTTTCCAGCTTCCTTAGAGCAAAATTAAGCATTTTAACTAATTCATAGCGCTCTAAATAAAAAAGTAAAAATTTAAATAATTTGGAGATGAAATGTCAAAAAGTGACAAATGAAGTGTCATTGTACTCGTAATGTGGTTTTCTATTGAAATAGGAGAAAATATACCTGGCGTCTCATTTAAAATAAGAAAGTTCTGGTCAATTCCGGTGAAACCGGAAGTGATAGTAAATAATTGAATACGTCAAATAATGCACATCCGGGACATAAATAAACACACCAAATTTCATTTGTTTATTTGGAAAAATAAAAAAGTTATAGGGGTGAGCGGGTTTTGAAAAACACCCGGTATACAAGAAATAGAGTTTTCACATCCTGCATAAGTTTTTTTTTTTTTTTTGGATTGTCAAGTTTTTTTCGACTATATCTCGCGAATTACTTAACCTATCACAAACTCAAAAACTGTTTCAAAATTAGAGAAAAAAGCACATATTTTGAAGCTTCTTTTGGTAAGAAGTACCTACGGTCTAAGTTTATAGCTATGGTTCAAAGAAAATTGAAGAAAACCAATTCAATTTATTTTCCTATATATATATATTTTTTTTGACAGAAATACTACCTGTCAAAATGGTTTTAAATTTTTATTTCATTCTTTAGTCCAAAACAAAGGTTTGTTTTTTTTACTTGACAAAAATCGGCTAATAAATAAGAAAGTTACGATTTTTTTCAAGAATAGCACCAGCCGCCATCTTTAATTCATCATGGCGGAAAAAGCAAGCCTCCTAAGAGGTGTAACTTTTTTTTACAGAGTACTATTGATGGATACTATCATCTGTGAAAAAATTAGCTTGATTGCAAAAACTTCTCCTATTTATGCTAACTGCCCTGGTCTATAATGATCCTATCATGCTTGCCTCTAATGATGACTGCAACGTCATCAGCATATTCTAGGACCCCAAATCCATGGCCACTTAGTATGTTTAGAAGTTCATCTATTACTATGGACCATAGCAGTGGGGATAATACACCTTGAGGGCAGTGGCGGCTGTGAGAGGAAAAGTTGGCGGTGCACAGATTCAGGGGGGAAGCCCCAGAAGCGCGCAAATTTTTTTGGATTGACCCAAACTAACCCAAATTTTGATCTAAAAGTTGTACAAAAAACACGCCTCAGAAAGTTTTTTCACTAATTCTCAATTCAAACGTGGGCATTTACCATTTCTACAAGACAATAAATGAAGCACGGGCGGAGTACACTTTTTAGTTCAATTTACTATAAAAGCGTGTTTTTTAGTTTTTTTAAACTATATTTATTTTTCACTTTTTAGTTCGATGTATTATAAAAGCGTGTCAGCCCCAGAGATTTCCAGACTTTTCCAGACATTATCCAGACTTATTCAGAGCTTTCTAGAGTTTTCCAGATTTCATTCAGATTTATCCAGACTTGTACAGACTAATCCGGATTCTGGAAAATGATCCCCAGGTCTTTTGGGACCTTTTTCAGAATTTTTCCAACCCTTTCCAGAAATTTCCAAGTCTTTTCCAGACGTTTCCAGAGATTTCAAGACTTTTCCAGACAATATCCAGACTTATCCAGAGTTTTACAAACTTTATCCAGACCTTATCCAGACTTGTCCACACTGATTCGGATTCTGGAAAATGATCCCCAGGTCTTTTGGGTCCTTTGCCAGAATTTTTCCGACCCTTTCCAGAGATTTCCAGACTTTTCCAGACTTCATCCAGATTTATTCAGACATTTTCCAGACTTGTTCCAGCTCACTTGGCTTGTTCCAGGTTCTTGTTGTGTGTTGTGTGTTAATTAAATTGCCGCAAAAACTAATCCGGGCCGTTCGATCAGGTGGCCCCGTTTATACGTATAAAAACAGCTAGTTACAGGGAGCGCGGCGTGACCTTCTCCAACGTAATTGCCGTGTTGCAGCGGGGCCGTTGTGAAATGGGCTCGGACGGATAGTCCAGCGAGTTTAGTTTAGTCAGTCGCTTAAATTATTGTCTAGGAAATTTACGAATAAAAAACGACAGAAATTTTTCCGTCGGGATCAAATTATAAAATGATAAGTAATTTGATCTGATGATTGTAATAACTATTGAACTAAAAAAAAAAAATATTTTAAAAGGACCGACATATTTTGCGCCAGTGCCACGGCCCCTTGGCCCCTTAGGGCCAGCCGCCACTGCTTGAGGGCACCCCTTGACTGCTAGGACCGTCAAGAGTTGCTTTGATTTTCCTATCCTGTAGCATGGTTTCAGTCCATGTGATTGTAGTGTCCTCAAAGCCTTTGTTTTTTGCCGCCTCTCTTATGGACTCATAAGAGGTGGTATCAAATGCACCCTCTATATCAATGAATGCAAAGAGAGCGGTTTCTTGGTGGGAGTGTGCCTTTTTAATCTTATAATTGACAAGGTTGTGTAGGGCTGTCTCCGTTGATTTGCCTGCTTGCTAGGCATATTGGTTTTTGTGGAGCGATTTATCGGTTACGAATTCGCTTCTTATATGTATATCAATGATTTTCTCCATGGTTTTGAGGAGAAACGAGGTTAGGCTGATAGGTTTGAATGATTTAGGCTGTGTTGTGGGACGTTCCCCAGCCTTTGGAATAAAGACCACATTTACTTCCGCCAGCTGGTGGGAAACTTAGTAGGTAGCTAGCTTTGAATATTATTGCTAGTGGAGCTATAAGTTCTTCTAAGCCTTGTTGTAGGAGAGCTGGAAAAATTCTGTCTTCTCCTGGTGATTTGTAGGGCTAAAAATTGTCTATAGCCCATCTTATTTTGTTTGAGGTGAATATTTTTCTGGCCAAACTTTTTGTTCGGTTGCTTGGGCGTGAGATGCCCTTAGCCACCGAAGCTCTGTTGCTGTTTAGCTCACACTCTACAGAGCCTGCGAAGTGCGATTGTAGGAGCAGTTTCACACTCTCTAATCTACTCCCTGTGTAACTGCCATCAGGTTTTTGCAATAGTCCAATGCCGTTTGAGTGGTCTTTTGCAAGGACTTTCTGGACTTGCATTGTCTGAGGGATGTCAGTAATCTCCTCACAGAAATTCCTCCAGTATTTCCTTTTAGACCTTCTCAATTCCTTGTATTCAGTTAGGGCAGTTCTATATTCGCCCCAGTTGTTGGTGCGTTTTGCCCTATTGAATAACCATCTTGTTTCAGCTCTAAGGGAACTGAGAGTCTGGTTCCACCAGGGTGTTTTTCTATCTACGACCCTTTGTTTCAGAGGATAGCTGTTCTTATGGGCTTTTATTATTAGAGTGTTTATTTCGTTCGTGATATACTCTAACTCACCCTCTGTTTCTATTGCGTTGGGGTAATCGGTTACTTCTGCTTTTAGAAGGTATTTGTATAGACCCCAGTGAGTTAGTTTTGGGTTTCTATGCTCGAGAAGGCGTGTCTTTGTGACCTCTATATCGAATCTTATATGTTTATTATCCGACATCGAGATTTTGTTAGAGACGTGCCAGTTTTTAATTTGGTTGCCTATGTGTGTGCTTGCCAAGGTTAAGTCTAACACTTCTTGCCGCACACTGTTTACAAAGGTGGGTTTGTTACCATTGTTGATAATATCTAAGTCATTAGAGAACAAATATTCAATAAGGTACTCACCTCTCTGTTGATGTTTGTGCTGCCTCATATGAAGTGGTGTAGTAGTAGTGCAGTAGGCCATCCCGAAGTTTTCCCTCTTCAGGTTTTCATAGGACCGTTGGTCTATGGAAATGGTTAGCTGAGCAGAGGACCTCTCGATCACTTTGTTGAGAACCCTCCAGTCCTCAACGCTCAGTCCTTTGTTTTGGCATTTGAGAAGACCAAGTATTTCCTCGTTGGGGGTATTTGCACTATTGGGAAAGTGTCGCACAAGATTTGCGGCCGAGGAATTCTGGATTCCTCCATTGCCCTCAGTGAAGCCCCATCCCAGGGCTTTAAGGTATCCGCCGTTTGGAATAGCCACTTACTTGTGTCTTCATCCTCACAGGTGATCACTACGAACCCTGGTTTGAAGGTGCAGGATAGGAACTTGGGTTTTACAACCCCATCCTTTTCCTGCAAATTTTTTTGCAGAAGTGCAGCCTGGAATCAAATAAATTACTCGAAGAAAGGAATTTTTTAAACATTTATTACGAATGTACTTAATACAATGAGCGATATAAATAGAATTGATTTTTAGTGACATCCTCTCACTATTTATTGATTAATCAATTCACGCCGACTGTGTTCGGCTAACGTCGGATTGAGGGTCCACGGTGGGTGGATTGGTGGCTAACGGTTGGAACCGTACGTCGGGTGAATCGAGTTTGGGCTGATTACATAACTCTTCCCCCCTTAGAACGGAGCGTAGGGCAGCGACGGTTGGCTTTGGTCCTATGAACAAGCGGTGGATTCGCTTGCGTTTGATAATTCGGGCAGAGTGATTCTTTGAACAGCCTCTAGATGAGTGCCTCCGGGTATGCGGATTTCCTCTAAGTTAATTTGGAATGACGGCGGTAGTTCTGGCAGGGCCACTTGCGGAAGCTGATACGGCAACGGGTCAACACTGCAGTTGCGGTTTACAATGTACATGTTACATTTCCATGAAGTAGGACATCCAATGGTCGCGGGATCTCTATTTGTAATGACAACAAAGTTCTGCGTAATCTTGTAGTAGTCCATTGTATGAAGTAGTTTGACGTGCAGACAACTTTTTATTTGTTGATCGAAACTGCAATTGCTTGGTCTAGGATTACTGCAAATATATTTTGTTTCCTTGTGCAAGATGCACTTATCATACCAAACTTTATTAGAGTAAAATTCAGTAGGATTAAGTAGCATTGTATCATCCGCTCTTGGAAGTGGGAAGATCTGATAGAGTGATTGAACTTGTGGCTTTAAGATTGGTATCTTTAATATAAGTCGAAGGACCGAATTATGCATGTATGTAATTATGGTTGATTGTTCTAATAGCTCATAAGGATGGTTTATAGCAGCGGTTCCCAAACTGGGGGGCGTGCCCCCCTGGGGGTCGTGAAGCAACATTGAGGGGGGCGTAAGTCTTCTAAACAATTAATACAAATTTTAAGCTTTAAAATAAAAAATCAGGTGAAATTTTAAAAAAGATGTCTACAATCCTACAACAGCGCATACATAAGCCAAAGCAGCTTTGCCATGCGATCTGTTACTGTATTCCTTTTACCCATTGAGTTACTCGGAGCTGCTTAGTGTCTCGGACACGAAGTCACAAAAATCCTCTAATTCCTTATTCTGTTTACATTTTGACAGCTGAATTGAGTGATCTAACCCAACTTTTTTTTGCTTGTTTGCCAACTTTTATTTATCCTGAAGATTCCTGAGTTTCAATAATTTTTCCTTGGTGTTTTTTATCGAGGAAATATTAGAAGTTGCTGTTCTTACAGACGTAAATGGTGCGTAAACTAATTTTGACATAGCATAGCGTTACGGTAAGGCATCCGCTAACGCTAATACAGTAAGAACTGTCATACTTGTCAAATAACGTTACGGTATTTGAAATTTTTCTCTAATATCTGAATTATTCTGAATTGTGTGTTTTGGAGTGACTCCGAGGAGCTCTAGAGCGACACGTTCGGTATAACTCGATGTATAAAAGGAATACAGTAATTGCTACAGCGCACGCTCGCTGCCCACTGTCATGTCCATTCTTCCTCTGCCAAAGTCCAGTTCAGAGGAGTTACAGTAAGTAAAAAAAAAATGTTTTTGTATAATGGGGGAAGGAAGGGGGGCGCAACCACTTCTTGATTTCAGAAAGGGGGCGCAAAAGAAAAAAGTTTGGGAACCACTGGTTTATAGAGTATAGTAGTTGGTCCTCATGATAAGTCTCTAACAATTTAGTCTCTATAAGAGTGACTTCTTGTATCTCGAAAAATTCAATATTGACCAAATTTAGACGAGAAAGGCTAATTGTGAGAGTAATTTTTCGTAAGAACTCTGCTAACAAAGCTATGTGATCGATGTACAAGTTAGCAGAAATTAGATCATCAATCTTTTGGTTTATTTTATTTAGGGCTGACTTCGCAAGAATCAAGTCATTGTTTATTTGGGCGGTAAAAGATAAAAGTCTGTCGTTTATGTTATTTGCGACATGAATGAATTTATTTTGTGTTGTTATTATGTTATTCTGATTCTCCTCAATGTTAGCAAAATGACTTTTAATGATATCTAAATCATCATTATCTGGGTTACCGTTGATAAATTTGATGACTGAACCTAATCCGTTAATTAGTCCACGTTTACGTCGGTTATTTTGATGTCGGGTTAGCACTTCTTTTAGATGTCGGTTATACAAGGGCTGTAAAAGTGGGTTAATGTGTGTCTGATTTGGAATAGGGAGTTCGTGTATTATTTCTTGAAAGGGTTGCAGGTCAACTGCAATAAGAAATCTATGATGATGTGATATTTTTCTCTGAGTTCCAATCTCTTCGGAATAGTAGCCGTTATGGTCATCTGTTAAACATTGCACCCTTTGTGAATGGGTAGAAGGAGTTAGGGCATGCACTGCCAATCTGTAACAAGGGAATTATTTAGTTTTTCTTAAACGTTTAAGGGACTTAACATTCATTTTAAGAGGTTTTTGTCTTGAATCCTTAGCTTGAATGGTATTTCCGGTTTGTTGATTAACAATAATAGGTTTGCTTAGGGATAATTTGTTATATTTTGCTTTAAAGCTGGAATATTCCCGAGAATTTTCTTGTATGTCAGGAGTAGAGTCTTGTCTATTTTTATTTGTCTTGTCCAGATTACTGATCATTCTAGAAGATGTGTTTCTATGTACATGATCAAGAAAAGGTTGCATTTCCATTTTTCTTTGTTGAACGTAATAATCATATACAGGGAAATCCTCATCAAAAGCGGGTGTTGTAGCGTAAGGTCCATATAGTATATTGAAAGGGGTGTGACCAGTAGAAGCATGAATACTTTGATTGTATATTGTCACAGCGGTGATAACTAAATTGTCTACGGCTTCTTTTGGAGATATTTGTATAAGTATTTTTAACTTTTCTGTAAGTGTGGAATGAAACCGCTCTATAGGAGAGTTGGAGCTTGAGTTTCCTATAGCGATTGTGTGGTGTTCTATTCCATGTAATTTTAAGTATTCTCTGAATATAACGGATACGAAGGCCGGCTCATTCTCTGTGACTATCTTTTTCGGAAAGTTATGATGAGCAAAGAAGTGTCTCATTTTGTTTAGAATCGACGGTGTGGTTTTATCAGGGATATGGTATACTTCAGCATATTTACTAAAGGGATCTATCAGGGTTAAAAACATATTTCCTTTTACAAAATAAATATCAGCATGAATGTTCTCCAGAGGCTTTGTAGGAAGTATTGGCCCTTCAAAAGGGACCTTGTAGGGTCTTCTTTCGTACTGCGCTTGTTGACAAATATCACATTTATTTATAAAAATGGTGATTTTGTTTTTTAAGTTAGGGAAATAGACTATTGATTTTAAATGCGTGTATGTTTCCGAGATACCGTTGTGGTTTTTGTCATGGTAGGATGATTGTACCTTGTTGTTCGTCTTCATCTATTATGTCAGCCAGTTTAATTTTTGTCAAACGTATATCAAATTGAGTACCCCCTGCACCAGTGGTCTAAGTTCGGGATGGTACAGATAAAGCCCATAGGTTGTAGCGGGAAATGAGCAAGAATGTCCTCGTTGAACATGAACATGAACATGAATATGTTTGTCAAATCTTTTGACTAAGGAGCACAGAACATATCACCTCTAGAAAAGTATCTGCAATGGTATGTACCGGTTATGAATTACGGCGCCCTCGTTGACTCAAAACCCAACTAATCGAGTATTCTTGACAAAAAGGCGAATTGATTTTTTTCATATATTTTTATTATTTTTGTATAATTTTTAATGTTCAACTGCATTTGGCTTGCTGACTCCTCTTAGCTCTTTTCGCCTAATTTTTTTAAAAACTATGACTGGCAGGAAGTTTCCGATGTCGAACATAGTGCAAAAAGAGTTAGTAAGTTAGCAAGAGACACGCAGTTATAGGTAGATCGCAAAGCAAATACGAATAATAAATACAAATACGAACGAAACGAAACAAACGAATAAATACAAAAAAATACGAACAAAAATTAGGTTTTTTTTCAACCAAAACTTTTTGAATTTTCACTTTAAACGCGTGGGGACCATGGTTTACAACAACACAATTTAAAAATTCAAATTTTGACTTGTAAAATGACAAAATAAATGACAAAACCAACCAACACAAATCACTGTCCACACCACAGATACCTGTAAATTTCTCTTATCTCCCGACAGTGTCGCCATCGTTGAATGAAAACCTAACTAAAAACCTTTGTCGCGATTCTTCCATTTGAGATATTTTTCTATAGGTGATATGTTCTGTGCTAAGGAGTACTTGTTTTTGACGGTATATGTAATTAAAATTTGATGTTTGAAAATATTAACTGGTTTTTCTGAAATGGTTAATCCACAGGAGATGTTTTCGTCTTGTTAATGCACTGTATTGTCGTCCGTAGGGCATTGTTCGGGAAGAGTGTTGTCAATTGCCATAGGGGCCAAAGCATCGGTTTCGTCCTTGTTGTGTATGTTTATTTCTACACGGGAAAGGGCATCTGCGACTTTATTAGCAGCTCCTTTAAGATGCTCAATATCGTACTCGTATTCGTCTAATTTAATTTTCCATCTGATCAATCGCGAATTAAGAGTTTTTAATTTACTTAACCATACTAATAGTTGGGGAGCTGGCGTCAAAAACATGCAAGAGTTTTCGCAAGGCGGATATTTTCAAAATAGGTCGTACTTTAGTGTTAGAATGCTAGTGTACAGTCAGCACTCACAGTTCCGGGACAGCTGGCTCTGGGACGCGGGCAAAGTTGTAATTTTAAGAAGCATCTAAACTGTTTTCTCAAAGCTCAAAATTTATAGAAATTTTGCACATTATCTGTTTGAAGGTCACAGATAACGTATGTAAATCGGCAGACGTCTAGTTCATTGCAAAAAGGGGGTCAGACGTCCTCAAAGTTTTAATTTTATGGCATTTTCTTCAAATATATTTGTCAAATACCTGCAAAAATATATTTTGACAGGACACCGAAGAAAATGCCATAAAATAAAAACTTTGAGGACGTCTGACCCCCTTTTTGCAACGAACTAGACGTCTGACGATTTACATACGTTATCGGTGACCTTCAAACAGATAATGTGCAAAATTTCTATAAATTTTGAGCTTTGAGAAAACAGTGATGAAGCAATTAATGTTTTGCATTGTTGAAAAGCTTTAACATAAAATGGATCATTTGGGTCTATTTTTTCACCTTTTCGAGTACATTTGTTTATAGGATAAACTATTTGAGCGAAGTTTGGGAAAAATCGTCTGTAGTACCCTATTAGACCTAGAAAAGATTTTATTTCTTTAACGTTAGTGGGTATAGGATATTTTTGAATTGCGTCGATTTTTTTTGGATTAGGGGAAACTCCCTGAGGAGTGACTATATGACTCAAAAATTCAACTTTTTTTGTAAGAAATTCACTTTTAAAAGGCTGAATTTTAAGATTGGCTTTTGTAAGATCGTCAAATAGTATATTGTTGTATTAGGAGTAGAAGCTCTACTTTTTTGTGCTGAAGCAGTAGGTTTGCGAGCCAAACGTAGTGAGGCTTGCAATACTGCTGAAGCACAAAAGAGTGCTTCTACTCCGTATGCAACACACTATTTTTTCTCCAAACGAATGGGGTAAGCTCGGGGGTAACTGAATGGTTGAGCGGCAGTAAAAGTACGAGCGGCACTAAAAGTATTTTTGCTGCCGCTCCAGCGGCACTAAAAGTACTTTTGCTGCCGCTGGGGTTGCCAAGCAGCATAGAAATTAAATTTCTACCACCTCGACAGGTGTTAACCTGCTGGATTTGCCTACCAGCATAGAAATTAAATTTCTGACATCTTGACAGGGGTTAACAAAGTGACGTTTTTTTGACATTTGGAGAAAAAATTAGTTTTATGTCGTTTATATGTTTTTGTAAACTTTTAGAAAAAATAATAATGTCGTCGAGATAAACAAAACAACGTTTATAAATATGCTTGCTCAATACTTCATTCATGACTCTTTGGAAGCTGCTGGGGGCGTTTTTAAGACCAAACGGCAGTCTTGTGTACTCAAAATGTACCTGCGGCGTCGTAAAAGCTGCTTTTTCAATGGATCGTTCATCCATTAAAATTTGATGATATCCCTGAGATAAATCAAGGCACGAGAAATATTGCGATTTACCTAAATTATCTAAGGTTTCGTCTATACGTGGTAAAGGGAATTTGTCTTCTATAGTTTGTTCGTTTAACTTGGAATCATTTATTACCATTCTAACTTTTTTTTTACCTGAGGCATCAGGTTTTTTGTCTACTATCCAAGCGGGACTAGAATAGGGAGAAATAGAAGGGCGTATTATTTTTGCGTCTAATAAGTCATTTACTTGTTTTGCGATACCTTCTTGAATACTTTGAGGATGTCTTAATTTGGTATACACCGGTGTTTCCGTAGTGGTACGTATAAAATGTTTTGTATGTGTAGTAGCAGACAAGGGCGTATCAGGGGTATGAAACAATTGGGAGTATTTTTGACATAATGCTAGGATTTCTTTCTTCTCTTCATTATTCAAATGTTCGAGACGTAGTAGGGAAGTATCTAATGGAACTTTAGGTAAAGAGGGTGAATCAATTATTCCATAATCGTTCAAATTGTGGACCTCTATAGGATGGTCAAATGTAACATTTGCTGGCAAATCAGGCCAATAAATATGTCCATTTTGTACTTTATGTATTGATAGGGGGATATTGAAGTCGGCTGATGTAGGCACTACAGCATATCCGGATATTTGTGTGACAGGTATTAAATTATTTTTTGTATTTTGGAGACTAAAGGGCAAGGTTTTATTGAAAAGGGTAATTATTTGCTGTTCATAATTTAGAGTTGCACCAAAATGTTTTAGATCTCGGGACCCTAAAAGAACATCATATTTGTCGTGCCATTTTAGTATGCGAAAATTTATAGAGGTTCGAATTCCTATTTCGGAAAAAATGGGAAAACTAATGTTTTCATTATTTGTATAGATTGCAATAGTATATTACATACCGAGGTGGGAAGTGTTTCATTACTGTCGAGAGATTAGTTAGTTAACTGAGACGCGAAGCGTCGAAGTTAACTATATTCTCGAGACAGGAATGAAACTTCCTACCGAGGTTTGTATACTATTTTATTTACAACAAATACAGCATCACAATTTTGACTAAATACTACATAAAAATTAAAAAATTTTGTTGACAAGTTCTGACTTATCCAAAAAAACGTTTGACATGCAAGACTTGTCTTTAACGTTTTAGAAAATGAGGGCTTACTTTCCACCCGGGTGGAAAGTGAGCATTTTCCACCTGGGACTACTTTCCATCCGGGTGGAAAGTAAAATTCAAAAAAGTGTCAGTTTCGACCCGTGGGCCGAAAGTAAATGAAATTGTTAATTATTCTATTTTTGAGTTTTAATCCAAATGAAAATTTCAAAATTCGAATGATTGTAAATAAAATAGTATACATACATGTTTCCGAGATACCGTTGTGGTTTTTGTCATGGTAGGATGATTGTACCTTGTTGTTCGTCTTCATCTATTATGTCAGCCAGTTTAATTTTTGTCAAACGTATATCAAATTGAGTACCCCCTGCACCAGTGGTCTAAGTTCGGGATGGTACAGATAAAGCCCATAGGTTGTAGCGGGAAATGAGCAAGAATGTCCTCGTTGAACATGAACATGAACATGAATATGTTTGTCAAATCTTTTGACTAAGGAGCACAGAACATATCACCTCTAGAAAAGTATCTGCAATGGTATGTACCGGTTATGAATTACGGCGCCCTCGTTGACTCAAAACCCAACTAATCGAGTATTCTTGACAAAAAGGCGAATTGATTTTTTTCATATATTTTTATTATTTTTGTATAATTTTTAATGTTCAACTGCATTTGGCTTGCTGACTCCTCTTAGCTCTTTTCGCCTCATTTTTTTAAAAACTATGACTGGCAGGAAGTTTCCGATGTCGAACATAGTGCAAAAAGAGTTAGTAAGTTAGCAAGAGACACGCAGTTATAGGTAGATCGCAAAGCAAATACGAATAATAAATACAAATACGAACGAAACGAAACAAACGAATAAATACAAAAAAATACGAACAAAAATTAGGTTTTTTTTCAACCAAAACTTTTTGAATTTTCACTTTAACGCGCGTGGGGACCATGGTTTACAACAACACAATTTAAAAATTCAAATTTTGACTTGTAAAATGACAAAATAAATGACAAAACCAACCAACACAAATCACTGTCCACACCACAGATACCTGTAAATTTCTCTTATCTCCCGACAGTGTCGCCATCGTTGAATGAAAACCTAACTAAAAACCTTTGTCGCGATTCTTCCATTTGAGATATTTTTCTATAGGTGATATGTTCTGTGCTAAGGAGTACTTGTTTTTGACGGTATATGTAATTAAAATTTGATGTTTGAAAATATTAACTGGTTTTTCTGAAATGGTTAATCCACAGGAGATGTTTTCGTCTTGTTAATGCACTGTATTGTCGTCCGTAGGGCATTGTTCGGGAAGAGTGTTGTCAATTGCCATAGGGGCCAAAGAATCGGTTTCGTCCTTGTTGTGTATGTTTATTTCTACACGGGAAAGGGCATCTGCGACTTTATTAGCAGCTCCTTTAAGATGCTCAATATCGTACTCGTATTCGTCTAATTTAATTTTCCATCTGATCAATCGCGAATTAAGAGTTTTTAATTTACTTAACCATACTAATAGTTGGGGAGCTGGTGTCAAAAACATGCAAGAGTTTTCGCAAGGCGGATATTTTCAAAATAGGTCGTACTTTAGTGTTAGAATGCTAGTGTACAGTCAGCACTCACAGTTCCGGGACAGCTGGCTCTGGGACGCGGGCAAAGTTGTAATTTTAAGAAGCATCTAAACTGTTTTCTCAAAGCTCAAAATTTATAGAAATTTTGCACATTATCTGTTTGAAGGTCACAGATAACGTATGTAAATCGGCAGACGTCTAGTTCATTGCAAAAAGGGGGTCAGACGTCCTCAAAGTTTTAATTTTATGGCATTTTCTTCAAATATATTTGTCAAATACCTGCAAAAATATATTTTGACAGGACACCGAAGAAAATGCCATAAAATAAAAACTTTGAGGACGTCTGACCCCCTTTTTGCAACGAACTAGACGTCTGACGATTTACATACGTTATCTGTGACCTTCAAACAGATAATGTGCAAAATTTCTATAAATTTTGAGCTTTGAGAAAACAGTGATGAAGCAATTAATGTTTTGCATTGTTGAAAAGCTTTAACATAAAATGGATCATTTGGGTCTATTTTTTCACCTTTTCGAGTACATTTGTTTATAGGATAAACTATTTGAGCGAAGTTTGGGAAAAATCGTCTGTAGTACCCTATTAGACCTAGAAAAGATTTTATTTCTTTAACGTTAGTGGGTATAGGATATTTTTGAATTGCGTCGATTTTTTTTGGATTAGGGGAAACTCCCTGAGGAGTGACTATATGACTCAAAAATTCAACTTTTTTTGTAAGAAATTCACTTTTAAAAGGCTGAATTTTAAGATTGGCTTTTGTAAGATCGTCAAATAGTATATTGTTGTATTAGGAGTAGAAGCTCTACTTTTTTGTGCTGAAGCAGTAGGTTTGCGAGCCAAACGTAGTGAGGCTTGCAATACTGCTGAAGCACAAAAGAGTGCTTCTACTCCGTATGCAACACACTATTTTTTCTCCAAACGAATGGGGTAAGCTCGGGGGTAACTGAATGGTTGAGCGGCAGTAAAAGTACGAGCGGCACTAAAAGTATTTTTGCTGCCGCTCCAGCAGTACTAAAAGTACTTTTGCTGCCGCTGGGGTTGCCAAGCAGCATAGAAATTAAATTTCTACCACCTCGACAGGTGTTAACCTGCTGGATTTGCCTACCAGCATAGAAATTAAATTTCTGACATCTTGACAGGGGTTAACAAAGTGACGTTTTTTTGACATTTGGAGAAAAAATTAGTTTTATGTCGTTTATATGTTTTTGTAAACTTTTAGAAAAAATAATAATGTCGTCGAGATAAACAAAACAACGTTTATAAATATGCTTGCTCAATACTTCATTCATGACTCTTTGGAAGCTGCTGGGGGCGTTTTTAAGACCAAACGGCAGTCTTGTGTACTCAAAATGTACCTGCGGCGTCGTAAAAGCTGCTTTTTCAATGGATCGTTCATCCATTAAAATTTGATGATATCCCTGAGATAAATCAAGGCACGAGAAATATTGCGATTTACCTAAATTATCTAAGGTTTCGTCTATACGTGGTAAAGGGAATTTGTCTTCTATAGTTTGTTCGTTTAACTTGGAATCATTTATTACCATTCTAACTTTTTTTTTACCTGAGGCATCAGGTTTTTTGTCTACTATCCAAGCGGGACTAGAATAGGGAGAAATAGAAGGGCGTATTATTTTTGCGTCTAATAAGTCATTTACTTGTTTTGCGATACCTTCTTGAATACTTTGAGGATGTCTTAATTTGGTATACACCGGTGTTTCCGTAGTGGTACGTATAAAATGTTTTGTATGTGTAGTAGCAGACAAGGGCGTATCAGGGGTATGAAACAATTGGGAGTATTTTTGACATAATGCTAGGATTTCTTTCTTCTCTTCATTATTCAAATGTTCGAGACGTAGTAGGGAAGTATCTAATGGAACTTTAGGTAAAGAGGGTGAATCAATTATTCCATAATCGTTCAAATTGTGGACCTCTATAGGATGGTCAAATGTAATAGTTGGGGAGCTGGCGTCAAAAACATGCAAGAGTTTTCGCAAGGCGGATATTTTCAATATAGGTCATACTTTAGTGCTAGAATGCTAGTGTACAGTCAGCACTCACAGTTCCGGGACAGCTGGCTCTGGGACGCGGGCAAAGTTGTAATTTTAAGAAGCATCTAAACTGTTTTCTCAACGCTCAAAATTTATAGAAATTTTGCACATTATCTGTTTGAAGGTCACAGATAACGTATGTAAATCGTCAGACGTCTAGTTCGTTGCAAAAAGGGGGTCAGACGTCCTCAAAGTTTTTATTTTATGGCATTTTCTTCAAATATATTTGTCAAATACCTGCAAAAATATATTTTGACAGGACACCGAAGAAAATGCCATAAAATAAAAACTTTGAGGACGTCTGACCCCCTTTTTGCAACGAACTAGACGTCTGACGATTTACATACGTTATCTGTGACCTTCAAACAGATAATGTGCAAAATTTCTATAAATTTTGAGCTTTGAGAAAACAGTTTAGATGCTTCTTAAAATTACAACTTTGCCCGCGTCCCAGAGCCAGCTGTCCCGGAACTGTGAGTGCTGACTGTACACTAGCATTCTAGCACTAAAGTACGACCTATTTTGAAAATATCCGCCTTGCGAAAACTCTTGCATGTTTTTGGCGCCACCTCCTGGACTATAACATTTGCTGGCAAATCAGGCCAATAAATATGTCCATTTTGTACTTTATGTATTGATAGGGGGATATTGAAGTCAGCTGATGTAGGCACTACAGCATATCCGGATATTTGTGTGACAGGTATTAAATTATTTTTTTTATTTTGGAGACTAAAGGGCAAGGTTTTATTGAAAAGGGTAATTATTTGCTGTTCATAATTTAGAGTTGCACCAAAATGTTTTAGATCTCGGGACCCTAAAAGAACATCATATTTGTCGTGCCATTTTAGTATGCGAAAATTTATAGAGGTTCGAATTCCTATTTCGGAAAAAATGGGAAAACTAATGTTTTCATTATTTGTATAGATTGCAATAGTATATTACATACCGAGGTGGGAAGTGTTTCATTACTGTCGAGAGATTAGTTAGTTAACTGAGACGCGAAGCGTCGAAGTTAACTATATTCTCGAGACAGGAATGAAACTTCCTACCGAGGTTTGTATACTATTTTATTTACAACAAATACAATCATCACAATTTTGACTAAATACTACATAAAAATTAAAAAATTTTGTTGACAAGTTCTGACTTATCCAAAAAAACGTTTGACATGCAAGACTTGTCTTTAACGTTTTAGAAAATGAGGGCTTACTTTCCACCCGGGTGGAAAGTGAGCATTTTCCACCTGGGACTACTTTCCACCCGGGTGGAAAGTAAAATTCAAAAAAGTGTCAGTTTCGACCCGTGGGCCGAAAGTAAATGAAATTTTTAAGATTTATTGTATTTTTTGACTCTTACTTTCGGCCCACGGGTCGAAAGTAAACTTTCGACCCGTGGGCCGAAAGTAAATGAAATTGTTAATTATTGTATTTTTTAGTTTTAATCCAAATGAAAATTTCAAAATTCGAATGATTGTAAATAAAATAGTATACATACATACCTCGGTGAAAAGTTTCATTACTGTCTCTGTAATATACTATTATTTACAATCATACATGTAATGTTGACTTTACTGACTTTTAAAAAGTTCGAAAATGTCACTTTTTTGACTTTTACTTTCGGCCCACGGGTCGAAAGTTTACTTTCGACCCGTGGGCCGAAAGTGAATGAAATTTTTAAAGTTTATTGTATTTTTTGACTTTTACTTTCGGCCCACGGGTCGAAAGTAAACTTTCGACCCGTGGGCCGAAAGTAAATGAAATTGTTAATTATTGTATTTTTTAGTTTTAATCCAAATGAAAATTTCAAAATTCGAATGATTGTAAATAAAATAGTATACATACCTCGGTGAAAAGTTTCATTACTGTCTCGAGATTTCAGTTAGACCTCGGCTGCGTCTCGGTCTAACTTAAATCTCTCGACAGTAATGAAACACTTTCCACCTTGGTATGTAATATACTATTTCACGGTAAAAGTATCATGAAATTTACAAGCGTCAGGAAAGCGGTACGATATTTCGGGGTTCATTATGGAGTCTGAAGCGCCTGTATCCACTAAAATTTTTAAATTTAATTTAGGTAAGAATATATGTGGAAGAGAAATATGCTGAATGTTATTCAATTCAACTATGGGGCACTGTTGTTGGAAGCCAGTATCTGAAAATTTTCGGTTTCAGTTTCGTCAGTGTTATTCATAACATTTTCGGAGTCATGATTCATGGGTCACTTTTTCATCAACAAATTCATTTTGTTGATATCCAATTGCTGACACAAAGTTATTGTCGACCTCGCTACTTGAATTTGCGTCCTTGAAATCTGGGTCAGTAGAATAATAACTAGAGTAATTATGTGGATCAAGTTCGACTTTATACAAATTTTGTCGATTCGACGAAGTTCTGGCCGACATTGGTTCCCAAATTTGATTATTTTTTATTTGTTGATTAATTGGAGGGTTATATTTAGGAGAAATATTTTGGTTACTTTGATTTGGAAAATTACGATAATTAGGATTAAAAAATCTAGGTTGAGGATTCATTTGATTCCTAAAATTAGATGGTCCTGCTTGGGTTAGATTTTGCCTTTGGAAGGATTTAATATTATTATTATTATTGGCTGAAGGTCTAACTACTGTATTTGATCTACTTTGAAGGGCACGATGTCTCATGAGAATATTGTTATATTTTTCGCAGTGATCTATGCACGCGCGTAATGTGGAAACTTCTATATTGCTTAGGGCTTCACGGAAGGGTGAATTCAAGCCTGCAACAAATGTCTGCAGAGCTTCTTCACGGTACATGCCATTATATGCTTCTGCTTGTATGTGAAGATGAGTTTGTTGCATTAGTTCGTTGAGTTTTGTGTTAACACGTAAATAGAAGTCTCTGTATGTCTCTGTCGGTTTTTGTTTGTCTTCGGTCATTTCGCGCAAAAGGCAATTTCTAGTTTTTAATTGTCCAAATTGATCTAATAGAGCAGCTCTAATGGCATACCATGTACCAAAACCATTTGGGATGAACGTATGTAATTTGTTATTTCTTATGTAAGTGTGAGCACTACCTGTGATACGTTTCAATATGTGCAAATTCAGCAAATATAATTGTGTATTAGAACACATAGCAAAAGTTTGATTTAAAAATAACTGAATTACTTCATCAACCCCTAATATAAATGTTGAAAGAGTGTCAGGTTGTTGGGGGTCGAAGGATGGAATAATTTGAACAAATGAGTCCAATTCTTTGTTGGTAATGGTAGGTGTGGTTGAGGGGGACATGTCTATCGAGTGTGAGGAATCAATAGGCTGTAACAAATTAGCGTTACTTGAACTAGCTGGTAATTGAGATATTACCGGAGTAGATTCAATCCTTTCAGATGTAGGAATTGAAGGGCGAATTCTATTTCCGCTATCGTTGAGAGGAATCAGAAGAGATGGATTGATGTCAATGAGTGATATGGCGTTAATTAAGTCGTCTACAGGGTCTGACATAAAATTGATTTAAGAATGAAATTTGATAAAATTCGGGGAATATACGAAAATAAGTCAAATAATCACAATCAGATTTCACAGTTCCAAAAAGCAGATATACTTACACCATCGGGATAACCACACATTGCACAATCACTATTTTTCTCAGCAGTACAGATTCGTGTCCATAGTTAGTTAATTATTTAAAAATAAAAGTTACTGATTGATACAGAACTCTAACTATTCTGCTCGCAGATACTCGAAGAAAGGAATTTTTTAAACTTTTATTACGAATGTACTTAATACAATGAGCGATATAAATAGATATGATTTTTATAGTCTAGGAGGCAGTGACGATTTTCGGTACTTATTTTCCCAGTCAGACAACTTGGATAGAGTTATAGGGTAAGTAATTCTAAGCAAAATACATATATTTTTAGGGGGGGTTTTCCGATGGGTTGAGGCGCAAAATGCAATAAAGCTTACGAATGCACGGCCTTTTTTTTTAGTGATAAAAATAGGTCTACTAATGAGAAGTATACTGAAGTTACAGAAAAAAAATTTCCGGCTAATCTGTGAGTATGAATAATATGTCTGGCAAGTGAAAAATTGAAGTCCCGAAAATTTTCAGCCAGACTCACTTTCACTATCTGAGATAAGCCAAATTATTATTTTCATATACTTTATGTTCCATTGTAGTAAATGTGAAATATTTATGTCTGGGAAAATAAGCGTAGTTATATTTTTCATTCATCTTGTGAACCCATCCGAAAATTTTAGCCAGACTCAAAAATTCTTGCTTTGTATCACCAGAAGAACAAACTATTTCATAGATACCAACTGGGGAAATAAGTGCTAAAAAATTTCACTGCCTCCTGGACTATTAGTGACATCCTCTCACTATTTATTGATTAATCAATTCACGCCGACTGTGTTCGGCTAACGTCGGATTGAGGGTCCACGGTGGGTGGATTGGTGGCTAACGGTTGGAACCGTACGTCGGGTGAATCGAGTTTGGGCTGATTACATAACTCTGGGTAGCCTCAAGCTGTTCCGTACTAAGCTGCACCTCCGGAAAGTCTTTATGGGTGATGCCCACCTTGATGCCTTGAACCGCCTATTTGTAGGAAACCGCTGCTGTATAAGGTTTGGATGGTAGGGCCGTTTTGGCTACCCCTGTGGCATCTTTAATTTTTTTGGCTGTTGCTTCTGGGGTTGAGCCGTCAGAGGGTCCTTTTGTTGGAACCTTAATCGGACCGCTCTTGCTTTATTGGCTGTTCTGCCAGTTTTCGCGCTTCCTTACTGCTGTGGCCTTTCTTATAATAAGCCACTTGAAGCGCTTCCTCGCGGCACCACCAAGGTTCTTCCTTTTCAGTTTCAAGTCGATTAACGACTTGCAAAGCTTCTGGGAGGTTGATGCCTCACAACATCCCAGAGGATGTTGACTCATTTGCTGGAACGGCAAGGCTTTTAGGCGAGCCCATTTCCGTTTCTGCCTGGGTCTCAGTATTTGGGGCATTGGTGATTGTTGTCCCCTGAATGTATACCTATTCCTTTAAGTTTTTGGGGACATTGCTGTCCCCCGAGGTAGTGGGGTCGTTCTCGACCCCTAGAGGTTTTTTTACTTTTGGATAATTTATATTGAGTCCCACGAGTGTTGGGGGAGTAAAAATCGCCTGCAGCAGAGCCCCATACTACAGGGGGCAACTTGTCCTGGAGATTGCCTGGTCCCCGGAGTTCGCAAGCTATCGACCAAGCATCCCCTTGGACATGCAGTCTTTGGCACTCGCTGTTCCACCTTGACTTGGAGATTATTTATTGTGGCTCTCAAAGCACTCGGTCCGGGCGGTTAAGCCAAGACCCCCCCACGAATGTCTGCGAGACATGGCCACTAACAACATCTGTGCTGGTTTTATAGTTTGAGGGCTTCCGAAGTAGCTCAACAAACCGGCATCGTTTTATCCCAGTGCAGGCCCTTGACCACGATACGACGGTTGGGCTGGGGAGTCAGGAGCAAGATTAACAAGCCAATATTTTGTATCAACCAGAAACTTTCTCGAAAGCGACACGCGGCCATATTGCGAGCGTCGTAGGAAATATTCGGATTATACATATAGTCGGGGACCTGGCGTCGATGTTTTCGACGCCAGCTCCAGCAAGAGTTTTCTGCAGGCTGATATTTCCAAAATAGGTGGTACTTTAGTGATGGAACGCTAGTGTACAGTCAGCACTCACAGTTCCGGGACAGCTGGCGCTGGGACGCGGGCAAAGTTGTAATTTTAAGAAGCATCTAAACTGTTTTCTCAAAGCTCAAAGTTTTTGGAAGTTTTGCAAATTATCTGTTTGAAGGTCACAGATAACGTATGTAAATCCTCAGACGTCTAGGTCGCTGCAAAAAGGGTGTACGAGTTGTACGACGCCCTCAAAGTTTTTATTATATGGCATTTTCTTCGGTGTCCTTTCCATAGGTCCTTTCCATAGGTCCTTTCCATAGGTCCTTTCAAATATATTTGTCAAATACCTGTAAAAATATATTTTGACAGGACACCGAAGAAAATGCCATAAAATAAAAACATTGAGGGCGTTTGACACCCTTTTTGCAGAGGCCTAGACCAGAGTTTATACCGTACCGATACACTTTTTCAACTCCGTTGACAAATCATTGATTTTTTTTAAGCCAAATTCTATGTCCCTATATTTCGCGCTTGCGCATTATTGATCGGAAACAACGAATCCTGGGCCGTGGACAGAGTCGGACTAGGATTTTTTGTGGATTAACATTGAGAATATAACGGGATCATATTATAATTTCGAAACAAATAATATAATGATTTTTTGGCTGTTTTATGCTCCATAGCCGGAAACCATCGTCTTGCAGCATGTAGTGTACTAGTTTGCCGTAATTACGCATAATTAATTATTTTTTTGAAAATCAATGAAACTCGAAAATCTCAGCGACGGTCAATTTTTGCGGAATAATATTGAGAACTGTGTCATCAACAATACTGTAATAAGGCAAGACTGTTTTCGCGACTCCTGCATTGTAACACACGGTTCAAAAGTGCTAAAAAACGTTCAATTTTTGAATTTCTTCACGAAACTTGATTTTTGTTTAAATTCAATAAGAAAAAAATCGAATGCACCTAATGCAAGACGATTTTGGCGTCGTGAAACCCTTGCAAAACGCATATGATAAGTTTTTCCGAATTTCATTGATTTTTAGTAACTAATTTACTATTATGCATACGGTAAACTAGTATACTACATGCTGCAAGTCGAGGCTCAGTTAAGCTGGCCCCCCCCCAGTTGAATTTTTTTGCTCAAAATGCTAGCGCAGATAGAGGATATCTAGCGCAGCCTAGCGCACCACTTTTAAAAGCTAGCGCACCAACCCCCGCGGAAATAGCAGAGGATGCGATCGGGGGGGGGGGGGCAGATTAATGCTAGCCCCCCCCAGTTAATATTTTTGTCTCAAAATGCTAGCGCAGAATAAGGACACCTAGCGCAGGCTAGCGCACAACTTTTAAGAGCTAGCGCACCAACCCCTGTGGTCATAGCAGGGGATGAGATCGGGGGGGCCAGATTAACGCTAGCCCCCCCCCCCCCCCCCAGTTAATTTTTCTTGCTTAAAATGCTAGCGCAGAATAAGGACACCTAGCGCAGGCTAGCGCACCAATTTTAAAAGCTAGCGCACCAACCCCCGCGAAAATAGCAGGGGTTGCGATCGTTAGGGGAGGGGAGGCAGATTAACGCTAGCCCCCCCACAACCACACCGTGACAACACAACAAGCTTGACAGTTTCCACATTTCACTTCGGCGCATGCTTACTTTAAAAAATTCTCTCTCCGAGGTAGAACTTTTGGAGTGAACTCCATGTACTTCACTTCGTATAGTCGAACGCTAATGGAGTCACCCTATTAGGGGTGACTCCAAAAAGCAATACCCGATCGGCTGGAGTGCGAATGGAGTCACTCGGAGGGCACGGAGTGAGCAAGCCGAACCCACCTAATATTGAAACTATTGACAATAATGAAATGGCAAATGAAATTCTGACATACAAATTATATATTTGTCATATGGATATGACAAATTTGTATCGATGTGCTCCATCATTGCGGACGTATCGATATATCGTATAATATATGGGTACATTAGGCGTGTTCTTTTCACGGCTCGTCTCATCTCATTTTGGGATGAAGTGGTGAGGTTATTCGAGTAAATCATATGTAAGTAAGTGAGTAAGTGAAGTAAAATGAGAATAAGTGAGATCCTGAGTAGAAAGAACACGACTAATCAGGCGGTGCCAGCAGCTAAGCTCAGCAACTCAGCAGGGACTTTATTCTCGAAGCCGAGGAACAGCGTTCTCATGAGAACGATTGCTCTGTCGCTGTCAGTGTTATACATATTTACCAACAAAAACGAACTTCGATTGCTAATACGTCAATTTCATGTACAAATAGGAAATTCCTAACCTAGTTTTATCTGTGTGTTCAAGAAGCGACATACGTTTAGTCACTAGAACAACCGGTACTTCTAAAAAGGTATTAAATATTGAAACATGAATACATATGACGAAGACAGAACCTTCGTTCTCATGAGAACGCTGCTTCCCTGTTTCGAGAATAATGTTCCTGCTGAGTGGCTGAACTTAGCCGCTGGCATCGCCTGAATGTACCCTATGTATGGGTGTCCCACGGTGGATGGCGTATTAGACGTTTATTGTAGGGCTGTGACAAACCGTATGTATTCGTTACCGAGTAACGAGTATTGTCTCGGATTTGAAATACGGATTCGTTACTGTCGGCCGTCTTCCGTTACTTGCATCAGTCGCATCTCTACGAAATGTTTTGTTTTTTTGAACATTTACCAAAGATTTTTCATATAGGTAAATTCTATAAACAAATTTTTAAATATTTTTAGACAGTTTGGGTATATTTATTATTGACAAATATTGAAAATACGAATCCCGACAATACTTATTCGATAATCGGAACAAATGCGAATGGCGAATGAGTCACTTTTCTACTTTTTCGCATAGGTAGGTATCTTTCCTATCCTCTGAATACTAGAGTAACGGAAGTAACGAGTAACGAATATTTAGTAACGAATATTAATATCAAAAGTAACGAATACGTACGAGTATTAATTAAAATTTTCGTTACTTTTACAGCCCTAGTTTATTAAGAACTAAATAGCGGATCATTGTGAAAATTTGGAAACCGGGATAAACGACTATGATGGATCTACCCTTGAAAATACTTTTGACCATGTGGTGTTGCCGCTTCTACTCTAAACCAGTAGCAACATCGCTATTTTAAATGGAACACCTTGTATATTTTCAAATTTTTGAATTCGGCACATACAGGGTGACACAGTGAATAGGGAACAGCCTATAACTTTTTTAATATACAGGGTGTCCCAGGGAAAACAGTCCACCCCGATTTATTGGGTTTGGGATGAGAATCTGGAAAAACGCTCGGACACGTCGATGTTTGATTTGAGGGGGAACTATTTTTCAGTTTTTTTCATCCCCGTAGCTTCAACCCCCTAGCTAGGGGGAGAACAACCCCCCAAATTTGAATAGGGGATAGGGGTCGTGTCATACCTCTTTTTAAAGGTCTCATCAAGTTCTTTATGGCCCTAGAATTTCATCTTATTATTTTCATCTGTAACGAAATGACAGCTTATCAAAATCTTGGAAATGGACTATGTTTTAGTAGGAGTAAAAGCGGTACTTACCTCCCTTAATAAAAATACGAGTAAAAATACCTACAATTTACAATTCTCGTGTACACCTCGTTAATAATAATAAGAAAAAACTTCATTTCAAGTATTTTTATTAAGGGAGGTAAGTATCGCTTTTGCTCCCACTAAAACTAATAGTCTATTTCCAAGAATTTTCAAGCTGTCATTTCGTAACGGATGAAAATAATGAGACGAAATTCTAGGGGCATAAAGAACTCGATGAGACCTTTAAAAAGAGATATGACATAACCCCTATCCCCTATTCAAATTTGGGGGGTTGTTGTCCCCCTAGCTAGGGGGTTGAAACTACGGGGATGAAAAAAACTGAAAAATAGTTCCCCCCCAAATCATAAATCGACGTGTCCGAGCGTTTTTCCAAATTCTCATCCGAAATCCAATAAATCGGGGTGGACTGTTTCCCTGGTATAAGTTGAAAATTTGAAATTTGGGGAGCTTAAACGAGGCAACTTTTTGGGTTTTTTAGAAGTAAATTGCGTTACCAGTCACTTCCGGTTAAACCGGAAGTAGCCATAACTTTCAATTTTCAAATGGGACACCCGGTATTTTTTGAGTTTTCTGGCATCAGCAGATCATTCTACGTATGATAGGAACATTTTTGAAAAAGTTGTGGAGTTTTTTTTTCAGCGGATTTTAAAAATGTTGATATCAAAAAATAGGGAAAAAAATGTCCCAGCGTGGTTACATTTGAAAAATATGGAATACCTTGAAAATACCTATTTGTTTAATCTTGATCTGAAATTAGGGCGTTCAGTTAGCAAAAAATTGAAGGTACAGACTTTCCTGATATTAAGAATATCCAACTAAATCAATTTACACCAGTGGCAGCGCCGAATTTTTTTTTCTAAAAATTAATTCAATTTATTTTATTTTTTTTGTCAAAAATTTGCCAAAAATGGTCCTACCATACTTAAAATGATCTGCTGATGCCAGAAAACTTAAAAAATACCGGGTGTCCTATTTGAAAATCAAAAATTATGGCCACTTCCGGTTAAACCGGAAGTGACTTGTAACGCAATTTACTTCTAAAAAACTCAAAAAGTTGCCTCGTTTAAGCTCCCCAAATTTCAAATTTTCAACTTATATATTAAAAAAGTTATAGGCTGTTCCCTATTCCTTGTGTCACCCTGTATGAGCAACAGAACAACTTTTCTTAATACTTTCCTATACCTATCTGTCGCCGGTTTTCAGGAATAGGTAATTAATTTCATTTTTTTTTTTCAACGAAAACAGGACTGAATCTTAATATCTCCCTCCTATAAAAAAATTTTGGGCCGAAATTTGGATTATGCCAGAACAATGCTAATGAATAAACGCTAATAAATCCAAAAAAAATGAAGAATTAGGTATGGGCAAAGCATACATAGTCTGAAAGCTAGTTTTATCAACATTTTAAATCCGTATTATTATACAGGGTGTTCCATTAAAAAAAAAAAATGGCATTTTTATGAGTTACCGACAAAAATTAATTTCGGGATCATCCTGTAGGTATACTTGAACTAAAGTCCGTATTACATCTGTGTATTTCTCCGTGTATTTCTACATGTATTTATACATGTATAAATTCATGAATTTCTTCACGAGATCAGCTGTTTCACATTCATGTTTTTTCAATAGCAAAAATACGCGAAATTTCAATTGTACCAACCTCTCTCAAAAGTACATATTTGTCACTTCAAATTGTCAAGTTTCAGTGTTCTGTGCTTCCAGTTTTTGCAGTGGCAATTTAATTTATTCGCGATTTCTTCATAAAATGTTAAATTCAAAACTGAAAAATAAGAAAAGAAAGGCAGCTTTACTTTGCATCATTGCAGCATGCTCCTTGCTGCTAAAGGAAGATGATTTGAAACCAAAACAAAGGCGTTGGTGGGTGAGGCCTTGGTTATTGAACAAAAAAATGGGAGGTTTAAGTTTAATTGATAGATTTAGAGATGATCCTGGCCAATTTAAGCAGTTTTTAAGACTGGATGAACACTGTTTTAGGAAACTTCTAAACCTAGTTAAACGCAGGCTCACCAAAAAGAAAACATTTTTCAGAGAATCAATTTCAGCTAAACAACAACTTATTGTCACACTAAGATTTTTGGCAACAGGCGAAACCTTCAGAAGTCTGATGTACGCTTTTAGAATTCATGAATCCACCATCTCATTATTTGTACCAAATGTGTGCCAGGCAATATATGACTCCCTCAAATCTGAATATTTGAAAGTAAGTGCCATTACCGAGACAATGAGTGATAATTAACTACATAGGTATAAATTGTGTGCATTTAAAGTTGATATATTAATTTCATTTTTATAATTTTTTAGATTCCTCGAGAGAAAGTAGACTGGTTGAAAGTTGCAAAGGACTTTGAAGACATATGGAACCTGCCGCATTGTATAGGAGCACTTGACGGAAAGCACATCTTGTTCAGACCCGCGCGTAGTGCTGGTTCAACTTTCTTTAATTATAAAGGACAAAATAGCATAGTTTTACTAGCTTTGGTAGATGCTCAATATAAATTTCTTTATGTAGATGTTGGCAAAAATGGTAGGATGTCTGATGGAGGTGTTTTTAGGGACAGCACTTTGGCTTTGGCCATTGATAGAAACACTTTGAAGTTTCCAGAAGACAAAAGTCTACCAGGAAGACATAAAAAAGTTCCTTACGTGTTTGTTGCAGATGCTGCTTTTCCCTTATCAGAAAGGATTTTAAAACCATTCCCATTCAGGGATATGACTGAGGAACAAAGGATTTTCAACTACAGACTCAGCAGAGCTAGAAGAGTAGTAGAAAATGCATTTGGAATATTGGCTAATCGGTTTAGAATTTTTTTGACAACCATTGACTTAAATGAAAGGAAAGTCGAGTTAATAACTTTGGCTTGCTGTGCACTACATAATTTTTTGAGAACAGATTGTCCAACATCTATTGCAGTGGATGAGTATGACAAAAATTATAAATCTATACATGCTTTGAGTGTCCAAGGTATGAATAGACCAAAAAATTCTGCAATTGATATAAGGAATGAATTTATGCAATATGTTAATAATGAAGGGGCTGTTGGTTGGCAAAATAATTTAGTTTAGACTGAGAAACTATGTTTTTTTTTTCCAAAGAATTCAATAAATGTTTGAGAATGACCTTTTAACTCAGAAAAAAAATGTTTCAAAAAGTATATTGATGAAATGATGTATAAATGATTAAAACTGATGATTCTGATCTTCGTCTTGTGCATCGAACAACAGTTGCGATATACTCCTCTTGAGTTTGTTAAGAATTTGAGGGCTCTTGATATTCCTCAATTCTGATCCAACCATTCTAAAAACATAAAATCATTACTAGGTGTATTGAACTAGTAACCAGGGCCGGTATTCTGGTCCTCGAAAACGCTCACCGCTTTTCAGTCGCTTGGACTTCTAATGTAAATTTGCATTAAAAGTGCCGAGCGACTTAAACGCGGTGAGAGTTTTCGGTAACGAGAATACCGGCCCAGTGCCCGCTCCAGCGTTTACGTCGCCCCGGACAAAAAGAAAAATTTTCGCCTCATTTACCGCCGATCTGTTTTTTTCCTACAGCCGTGCGGAAAAATCGATTTTCCGCACTGATATGCGTGCGGAAAATGAGTTTTCCCGCACGGTGCGGTAAAACTATTTTTTTCGACATATCAGTGCGGAAAAAGCTTTTCAGCACGGCTGTCAGTGCGGAAATTTTTTTACCGCACTGATAGTCAAAAAACGCGTCCTTCGGTGAACGGCAGCCGCGTGCGGAAAAATTCATTTTCCCCACTTGTTAGGTAAATAGCTTTTCGTCAGAAATATGAATATTACTTTTTGCTTTTAGGCAAAAAGAGTGCGGAATGTGAATTGCAAGTTAACTTTCAACAATAGTTTGTCACATCACACCAAAAAGGCCGACTTTTATTTTTGCGGCCCCAGACAAAATAATGTCCGGGTCGTCCGTCCCTAGAGCGGGCCCTGTAGTAGCATACTGTGCAAAATTTCCAATATGGTCTAGTGCTTCCGTTGAAGTTTCCTGACCTAGCAATGAAGAAGCCTGTTGTAATAAACTCATAGTAGACTGATGTTTTTCTTCGTCATTTATTTTTCTTTTTTTTCTTTTATCAGAATAGCCAGGTTGGGAGCTAGATTCGCCATGAAAATGTGAAGCACTCGGTAAAGCCTGTGGAGTTGAAACTATTGGAACATTTTCAACATTGTCTTCAGACTCTAGTACTTCGAGATTGTCATTAAAAAAAATGTCCTGTAATAAATGATAACTTCAATATTATTAGTTGAAAAAGCAGTCCATGACTCAAAGTGGAGTTGAAATTTAATGTCCAGAGAAAACAATGTCTTCCTGCCCCGGTACATAGGTATCCACCTCATGATGTAAATAAATAATACATAAATTTACCGGTAACTCTTCAGAATCATCTATGTCTCGTGAATTTTCAAATTGTTCTTGAGAGCTCAAATTGGATGAGCTTTTCCTAGTTGTGGAACTATTACTCAAAAATTGCAATAAATCGAAGCACCACCAAGTAGGTTTGTAGACATATGTAGCGCCGGCTCCACTTCTTTTACTTTTATTAATTTTATTATTTTCATTAAAAAATTGGCTTCTGAGTCCATTTATTTTTTTTTTTATATCGGCTTGGGTTAATAATGCTGCTTCTGGATGAATTTGAATAAATTCGTTCAGAATTTGTTTCAGCTTCATCTCTCTGTTCGTTTTATTTTTATATATTTCTTTGTGAACGTCATAAATATCTGGATACTTTTCATAGAGGCTAATTAAAGTTTTAGTTTTTTCTCTAGTGAAGTTCAATTGAAATTCCATCTATAAAATCAAGAAATTTTTATTTAAAGTACAACAGACACAAAAAGAGTACTCTATTTACCAAAAATGAAGGTATTTTCTAGTAGGTTTATAGGTATCAAACACATAACAACGGATGGTAATGTACTTACAATTTTTGAAGGAACAGCGCCAGTTATAAACAGCAATAAGGTCGAAGGAATTGTTTGATTTGATTCCAGCTCAGATCGAACACAATCAATCACAAATTGACAAATAATTTGATATATAACCAGAAACCGCCAAAATTTAAAAAAGGTTATGAGTCGTCTGTTGGTAGGGTTGGTAGCACTAGAATACTCGAAAAAATACAATGTAATACGGGCTTTAATGGAACAGGTTTTATTGCTTGTATTTATACATGTATTAATTCAAGGTCAAATACACGGTAATATTTCCGCTTCACATTCGTGTATTTCTTCATGTATAAATACATGTAGAAATACATGTAGAAATACACAGATGTAATACGGACTTTAGATGTGAGCGAAAGATCAAATGCCTACAGGGATAACCCAAATTACAGCTCAAAATTGTTTTATAGGAGGGACATATTAATTAATTAAAAATTGAAATTAATTTATTCCCGAAAAACGGCAACAGATAGGTATAGGAAGGTAATAAAAAGAGTTGCTCATAATTATATACCGAATTCGAAAATTTAAAAATATACAGGGTCTTTCATTGAAAATAACGATGTTGCCACCGGCTAAGAGTAGAAGCGGCAACACAGCATGGTCAAAAATAATTTTAAAGTGTGGATCATGGTCCTTTATCCAGGTTGCCAAATTTCTAAAATGATCCGCTTTTTAGTTCTCGAGTATGATTACACGTTGTTTTTTTTTTTTTAAATTTATCCCCCCCGATCGCATCCCCTGCTATTTCCGCGGGGGCTGGTGCGCTAGCTTTTAAAAGTGGTGCGCTAGCCTGCGCTAGATATCCTCTATCTGCACTAGCTTTTTGAGCAAAAAAAATCAACTGGGGGGGCCAGCTTAACTGAGCCGCAAGTCGATGGTTTCCTGCAATGGGGCATAATACTACATAGTTAAAAAAAAAAATTAGCCATCACTAAGTTTTTACGCAAAAAAGTTCACTGGCTCTTAGACCATTAGGACACAGCCAGGATTTCAATCCCATCCAGATTTGCATCACAGTATTAGATATTTTTGGAATGTGGACAATTATTTCATCAGATCAAGATTATGTGAATGTATAGAGTAAACCCAATATGAAATATGTAAATATAAATACTTACAGTCGTTCATCGTTCGGGAAAATAAAATATCCTAAGCGGGCTAGTTCTAGTGTAGTTTTTACAAACAAAACAAGAAGCAGCCATGATAATACACAATATATAAACTATAAAACAGTCAATTACACAAAAATCGCGAATAACACGGAAAGCAAAACACTCTTAACAAAGCCGAATTTCAAATAGATGAATTTTCCGGTTACCTTTTAATTGACGTTTTCAATTAAAAAAGATGGACAATAAAGTATGAAAACAATCATTTTCCCGCCAAAATTTGCTTGCTTGTCAATGCCAGTGTGTATCGGGTGTTTTGAAAGAAAATGTGGGAAAAGTCACTACTTCATTTGCAGAACTTCGCTATGGAAAAAGCGGTGGATTATTTTGGAAGCAAAACAGCTCCCGCAAACTAAACTTGAACGTGGATTTCCCTTTTTTTTGCGAGTATTCTTTCTGATTTTATGTATCCAAAATTTGACAAATGTAGGATTTGATGGAAACTTATGGAGAGACACGTCCGCCGGTAAATAGGAATTATTTTTACAAAAAGGCACACTACACAATCACCATTGTTAGGAAAAAACTTTGAAAAAACCGAGGAAATAATAGTTTCCAGTTTCCAATGTACAAAAGTCTTGTCAACAAACCACTGTGAGCGGCTGTCAACCGTTGTTTTCATACTCTTTTGGCGTCTGACAGTTTGACGCCAGAGAGAGAGGCTTTTAAATTGAAAAGGTCAATTTCCAGTAGAAATATAACTAGTGCATAAAATATTTCCGGAAATTTTTGAAAATTTTGTCTGAAGCCAATTTTTTAACAAAATCATGAGTGCATAGCGCCTGAAAAAATCCCGAACCCGAAGGGTGAGGGATTTTTTCTTTTGCGCTATGCACGAATGGTTTTGTTTAAAAAAATTGACTAAAGACCAAATTTTTAAAAATTTCCCTTAGGAAATATTTTATGCACGTGTTATATTTTGGTAGGAAATTTCCCGAGTTTCAAGTTTATTTACTATAAGTTGTGTCGAATATTTTAATTATGATGATGTGTTCTGTGATGGTGATTGTTATTGATCTTTCCCATTTAAATTGCGTTTGTCAAAAAATATACACTTTGACAGATTTCTGACATCAATGCATTTTAAATGGAAAAGCTGGTCTCAATGCCAAAAATGACAACCTAAAGGTTGGTTTCCAACGGACGCCGCGCGGCATTGTCGCATTGGAAATTGCGCCCGGAAATATCCCTCTCACCAGGGATATTTCCACTTATCAATTTTTAAAAATTACGAGGTAAATTTCCAGTTAAATATGCACAAGGGAAATTTCCTGAATAATTTCAGTCAAAAAACTTCTCTTCTTTTTTTGTAATACAATCCTGTTGCGTGTCTCGTTTGACAGTTATTTCTCGCGGGTTCTCACCCAAGCTATCTCTATCTCTTTTTTGCGTGCAGGATTGGAAAGAGACATGTATATGCCGAACTGCTTTTTCAATTTGAGAGATTTGTTCACTCATTGAGCGCATGCGCAAGATATGGGTCAAAATGCTCCTATTGGTTGGAGAATATGGCCTCAAAAAATATGGAAAGTTGTACAACTGTAGCGGTACGGTATAAACTGTGCCTAGACTTCTGGTGATTTAAATATGTGACCTTCAAACTGTATTCAAACAGATAATGTGCAAAATTTCTATAAATTCTGAGCTTGAGAAACCAGTTTGGATGCTTCTTAAAATCACAACTTTGCGCGCGTCCCAACGCCAGCTGTCCCGGAACTGTGAGTGCTGATTGTTCACTAGCCTTCCATCACTAAATTACGACCTATATTTTGAGAATGTCAGCCTTCAGAAAACTCTTGCATGTTTCGGACGCCACCTCCTGGACTAATACTTCTTATATGGTTTCCTGCATGATGATTGCAAAAAAATCATTTGCACTGGTCTACATGCTATGCATGTATGGCTGTTTGTATAATAAATGGTACCTATACCTTATAATCTATGATGCAGGTTTGTACTTATAAAATTACAGAAAATCAAAGTATGTCTTATTTCCTGTCATCGCAACATTGCAAGGGCTGGGAACAAATCCAATATAATTATCGTTTTTCAGTTAAGTTGGCCATATCTGCTGGAAATCTATCGTTTTCCTTGTTGGGAGACATGGAAAGCTTAGAAAGCGCTTACTATTTCGTTTTTGGATCGCCCATTTTGGATCTCAAATCGGCTGAAGCTCTTAGTTCCGCTGGTGATATTATTATAACGAAAACCGCTTGGCAACATGTCAGTCCCAATGAATATTTGTCTGAAGAACTTAGAGATGGGAAGCATACAAAGGTAAAATTTGACTTACATCGCTTTTCAATCCAAATGCAGAAAGTTTAAGTCCACTGTGTTTGATAATTTGCCCTGAAAATCAACTTTTTTCAGATTTATGGTGTTGGTCCAAATTGGCGAAACATTCAAAGATCTGCCCAATACGGTAAAGGTACGCGTAAGTGAAACTATTAGCGATTTATGATTTAATTAATAGTTTTCAGACGAGAAGCTTAGTATTGTTCAAGCGTCCTCCCAAGACGAACGATTCAGTGAAATGAGCTTGGAAGAAGAAATGGAAGATACATCGCATGTGTCCTCACAAGAAATGGTCCGATCGTCTCTTGATACGACTGCTGCGGGAGAGGACACCAACAATGATCGATATGCTTGTAAGTATCTTGCAATTAGACTCACATGCTTAGAGTGACACTTTTTGGTCAAAAAGGGCTAAAGTAATCTTCCTGTTTCAGTGAGACCATCGGTAAATTTGTGCCTCAGACAAAGGATGTTAAACGACCTTAAGAAATTTATAATTACCCCAGTAGAGCGAGGCGTTATGGCTGACGAGCCCATTGAATATTTAACAGAAATCCGTCAAGTTACAGTGCTATTCATAAATTGCAAAATTAACATTAGCGCTGAAATAACATCCGCTCAGGTAATCGACACATCCAATGAGGCATTTATTAAAGTCAGCAAGTGAGTAAATAAATAACAATTTTTTTAAACCCATTTTAAAACCAATTATTTACAGGATAGTTAAAGAGAACTACGGTTGTCTGAATAAACTCAACATGTTTGACAAAGACCTACTCATGCTGATTATTTTTGGTTTGAGAGGCTTAAAGCACGAAATGGAAAGTCAAACGGCACTTAAATGTGCTACAGAATGCTTTGAGAGTTTGACAGGTATTAAAAATATAGATGGTGTGGGTGCGGCAGTAACCACTGGTGAGTAAAACACTCAAAAATCGTTAAGAGAGTTATCCAAATGAAACGTGTATATAATTTATATATGTCTGTTGAGCTTAACAAAAAAAAAAATTTTTTTAAATGGGACAACCTGTATATTATGACATTTCTGGATTCTGCGGAAAATTCTAGACATATGTCATGCATTCCCGCAGACTCTGTCGATTATGACCAGCTATATTCATCATTCAACTCAACAAAGCTTGAAAATCGTAGAAAATACTATAGTCCCCAGTACATCGACCTTAAAATTTTGTAACTCATGTACACGCCCAACTTCCTAAGCGGCTTCATAACACCAAGTCGGAAAATATTTTTCAAGTCTCCACCCTGGGCGATGGGACATTGCTGCGCTAGCTCTTCGTGAAGTTGTCGTTCTGACGACCCTAAGGAAGTTGATACATGTATGGGTAGTTTCAATGCCAATCGACTGTTTTTTACATTACATTAACGATATCACATTTGTCGGACAAAAACCATGTGGCTTTGGGGAAGGTCCGATACCCCCAACATGTCGCTGTGCCGTCCCTAAGGAAGTTGATACATGTACGTGTAGTTTTAATGCCAATCGACTGTTTTTTGTATTACATTAACGATATCATATATGTCGGACAAAAATGACGTGGCTTCGGGGGGGGGGGGGGGGGTCCGACGCTCTCAACATGTCGCTGTGGCGTCCCTAAGGAAGTTGATACATGTACGTGTGTTTTTAATACCAATCGACAGTTTTTCACATTACATTACCGATATCATATTTGTCGGACAACAAATTTAACCCCGGTATTCATAGTGCCTACTTGAGTGCTGAGGATTCCTTGAAGGTAACCTTGGCAGTAAATTGTCTTTCAGAGTCAAAATTGTCAAGGCGTCCTTATCGCAGCTCATGCGTATTTTGTCACATTTCCTTCCTTGACTTGAGGAATGTCCAGAGGTCCCTTGAGACTGGTTTTCTAACCTATTGGTGACAGTACGTGAACCTAATTGATGACAGTACGTGAATTGTATTTTATCGATGTATTATAGGCATTGATTATAGGTACCTAATTAATTTGGATGAGCTAGAAAATTTATTTGTAGAGATAAGTGCCGCTGATGAAGATAACCGCGTATGGCTAAATTCAGCTGGTGCAGGCCCGTGGTGGAATGGTAGAAAAAGCAGTATTAAATTAAACAAGCATTAGCGTGCATTAGTAAGTCGATAAATCACCGCATCCCTGGCATTGCAACATTTTGGTGAATTAAGCCACACGAGGGTTGTGCTGCGGAGGCCAAGAAGGTTTATTCGAGACATGCAGAATCCATTAGAGTTCTAAATTGAAGAAGTAGTCCATCTCTCAAAGTGGAGTTGAAGTTTGATTCCAAAAGAATGCATACAAAGTCTTCCTCCACAAAATACTTTGATCAAGTTAAAGCGCCCTACATGTTTCGAGGCTAGAAGACCTCTCCATCAGGAGCTATCGCTCAGATATTACAAAGTATTTTAGGTCGCTAGACTCCGCATTTGGCAGAGAAAAAGGAACAGAGAGTTGAAACAGTGTCAATTATTTTTATATCGCGAAGCAAATCCCTGGTTGTGGGTTATCTAGAAAATGGTCAAGGAACTACAAATTTCATCCCCAGGCAGCCTGTTTTTTCTCCAATAATACGGGCGTCTATTTGTTTATTTTCAACTATGACTCTGTGCTGAACTACCATCGGGAACAGGAACATTTTCTCTCGGTGAACTTGGTCGCCATAATTACTTCCGCTTAAATTTTTTTTTGTGCAATCTCAGGAGTGAAGATCCTGAATTTCGGCAGAAATTGATCAAAAAGACTTTTGTTGTCCGACTGACTTTAATACTCATTTTATTTATCCGACATTTACTACACATGTTTTAAAATTACATTGTTATTCATAATTATTTTTGTCGGACACACATGTATCGACTTCCTTAGGGACGCCACAGCGACATGTTGGGGGCGTCGGACCTTCCCCAAAGCCACATTGTTTTTGTCCGACAAATGTGATATCGTTAATGTAATATAAAAAACAGTCAATTGGCATTGAAACTACTCGTACATGTATCAACTTCCTTAGGGACGTCAGAACGACAACTTCACGAAGAGCTAGCGCGGCAATGTCTCATCGCCCAGGGTGGAGATATGAAAAATATTGTCCGACTTGATGTTATGAAGCCGCTCAGGAAGTTTGGCGTGTACATGAGTTACAAAATTTGAGGGTCGATGTACTGGGGACTACTACGACTTGTGCATATTATTTAAGATAATTAACAACATTATAGATTCTCCAGATCTTTTGAGTAGAATAAATTTTCATGTACCTGTCAGAAATACTTAGCGTTAATAGCTTTAAAAATCTTCTTAAAAAAATTTTTGATAACATAATTATGATCTAGCGTTTATTCTATCAATCTCCCACTGGAAATCTAACTAAATAATAGGATATTGTTTGTGTGGTTTTTATTTTATAATACTTTCAACATAATTGTAAACATTAAAATAAAAATAAAAAAAATACTCTCAACATAATTGTAAACATTAAAATAAAAAATAAAAAAATTTAAATTAGAAAATTGGAAAATCTGTATGTTTATGCATTTTTACTTGTTAAGGGTAGTTTTTCATATTTCGACAGAGTTTGAGTCAATGGGCTTCAACTATTTCGGAAATAATGACAGTAGAAAATTGATTTTTTTGCATCTTTTGACAGACTGTAAAACCTAAACGGTTGATTTTACAGCAAAACCGATCATAGATGCTTTTCCTATTTTTTTTATAAAATAACATTTGACACCAACTTTGAATTTAATCCATGATTGAAAACTCCAATTAAATTTAATCTCCGGTTAAATTCAAAGTTGGTGTCAAATGCTAGCTTATGAAAAGTTGTAGACAAGAATGTAAAATCGATTTTGCTGTAAAATTAACAGTTTAGGTTTTACAGCCTATGAAAGTTGCAAAAAAGTCAATTTTCTACTGTCATTATTTCCGAAACAGTCCAAGATAGGTATATGACATTATACAGAATCCAGAAATGTCATAATATACAGGGTGTCCCATTTAAAAAAATATTTTTTTTTGTTTTTTAAACTTTTTGCAACACCCTGTATGAACAAAACTATGTTTTCTGAGAACTATTTTTAAAGCACAACACCTTTCCTATTTACATTTTTTTTATACACGGTGAAACAAAAAAGTTAAGAGGGGTGGGAAAATATAAAAAATGACCCTGTACCTAACCGTGCAACAATGGTCACAAGTTCAGATTTTAATGCTGTATTTGGATACTCAACTTTCTGTTCGGTTAACCAATTTTGAATTTCAGCCTTAGTAGACGAACTATTAGGTGTCTTTGTTAATAACATGCTGTGGTAATAAGGAGCATTGTCTATAACAATAACAGATGGTTCACTCAAGTTCTTCAATAGCTGATTTTCGAACCAACGTAAAAAGTTTTGCTGATTCATTTCCCCATGATAGTCGTTAAGTTGAGTTTTCGAATTCATTTTCATTGCCAGCATGAAGTATGATATATCTAAAAAAAGCATTTCATTTGTACCTATAATACAACTGCTCTCTGTATTCATGTTTATATTCACCTTTTACCATCAACTTTGGTAGGATAGTTTTAACACTTCGCTTGTTGTCTTTCCACGAGCAGTTAATAGTACCATTTTGAAAAATCCAAGTCCCTTCCAAGAAAACAAACCGGTACAAAGCTTCCTGTTTCAGTCTTAGATAAGATCTCAAAAATGATATGCGTTTAACAGGAAGTTTCATGAGCCGTCGTCTTGGGTAATCTTTTTTTCATGCGACTGCCATCATAAAATTGTTTGGCTTTCAATTGCTCCCATATACAACATAATGTTACCTACATCATCCTACATGTTGTCCTACAAGAAGAAAGAAGGCGATTCATAGATATCTATGTATCTTTGTCTCAAACGATTTACCTTTTGTATACATATCGTGAATAGTGTTACGTATATATGTTTTTCACTTATTATTGGCGTAGTGGCGTGCCATGGAAATTTGACATGTTGACCCTCGTATGATAATGACATTTGATGACAACATATTTTTCAAATTTCAGGGTTATGAAAGAGAAAGCCGAGTTGCCAGAATGTGTAAAATATCTGAGTTAATTCAAATAGTAAAATTATTTAATTGGAAGAGTTGTGGCGAGCTTTTATCAAACAATGTTCTGAGATTTTTCCGTCACGATATTCTTCTTTTTCATAGTCCTCTCTATCCAAATGTCTTTTCTTGCAGGATCGTATTGTAACTAACCTATCTTTTTGAAAGGGTTGTAAGGCATGGGAGGTAAGATCTCGACAATTTTGACATAAGGCCATTTTTTGAGAAAGTGGTAATATACTTAAGCCTACATTTTCAGTTAGATAACCTCAACTATAGGTTACTTAAATGATGTATTAGAGAACGAATTCTATAAAGCGTTTTCTTTAAAAATAATCTTGTATGTTGCCTTGCTTGAGTCCAATACCTCTCCATCAGAAGGGAGACATTGGAGCAAAATAGAGGTGATTTTGGACATGAGTAAAAACATGGTGCATTTAATAAAAATAGTTTATTTCAAGCTAAAGGTAAAATATTATATTTCGCCAAGTACTTATTTTGAAAAATAACTAGAACAGATAAAAGATATAAATTCCTACATTCTAATTAAATTGAATGGAATTCTTGAAAATTTAAAGAATAGAAAAAAATAAAAACACAAATAAAAAAATCATCACTGCAAACCAAATTACGTCAAAACTAAATTGAAATAAATCATGTCTCTAAATCTCTTTCTTCTATCATTAATGGGAGATGGAAGTGAAAAAGTAATGTCGTAAAAAGGAACCAAAGCTTAATCATAAGAACTGTGAATCTATTTGATACAACGTGACGTTCTAAGAAGTTCACTTCATATCAATCAACTCTTCTTATAATTTTCGCTGCCTAATTTCTGACACTACTTGCCACGCTTTTTCGCTGATTAAGAAAAGTTTATTAAAAGAGAAAAAGGAAAAAAAAAAATTTAGAAAAAAAAATTTAAAAAAAAAAAAAAAAAAATTAAAGTTTAAAATAAAAAAAAAATTAAATAAAAATAATGAAAATTAAAAGAAGAATAAAAATAAAAATAAATGAATAAGGAACTTGAGATTGTAGGACTGAAGGTCGAAGTGCGTGCAAATTAAGCCCTAGCTCAGAACTAAATAATTCGGAGAGTAGGGGTGGGTTTTAGTTTTGGGCGCCACCGACTCTGAACAGATGAGTCGGACTCTCCAGGATGGTATCTGGCTTCAGGTCCTTACAATCCAAATAATAATTAATAAAAAAAAATAAAAATATTAGCAAAAACCAGGCTGTGTGCAGAAAACCAAATAAAAGTCAAGAAATCAAGTGCTACAGTTATTTATTCACCAAATGGCCGCAGACCACAATGAACAGTAATTTGAATTTAAGAGGAAAAATAATAATAATAATAAAATAATAATAATCAAGTAAATTAGCAATTAATAAAATGATCTTGTCATGAAGAGTCAACCAACAGATACAGAAATGCTATACGTTTTTAAATAATTGCTCAAGTCAGTCAAGAACAATTAAATTTAAATGCAAAAATATGTTATTGAAACTCAATAACCCAAATGAATAATAAAAAAAAAAATGTACAGATAGAGAAGTTGCAAATATAAATTGAAGAGAAAAAAAAAATAAAACAAAACAAAAAAAAAAAACAATAAATTAATGAATAATAAGTTGGAGCGGTTATTTTACACTTATGTAACCAGAACTACCAGTAAGTTGACATAAATTCAACAGGTTACGTCTAGTTAAGTTACCTATTTAATAATTCATTTACCACACTGGGGGCAAGCAATGAATTATTCCCTGAAATACCGAGGTGATCACCGGGGTGTACAAATAGGGACAGAATGTACATAAACAATAATAATAAGTAGGATAACTAAAACTAGTACGATACCAAAATGTTCCAGGTAGTAGTAGTAGTAGACACAATTAACCAGATTAGTCCTGGCTACTGGTTGTGGTTAAGTGGATTGAAGACCTGAGTAACCGTCCAATTACTTAGGCTGGTGTCTATTAGCCTTTTGGGGTTCAATTTCGGTTACAATTGAACGTCTATTGTAGTAACCGTGAGGTAAACTTGATGGTAAAGTATAACCCCTCGTGAAAGAAAAACCCTCGTGAAAGAACCCTAAGAGAAAAAATTGTTATACACACTGTATTTGTAATTGAACCAATAGCGAAGCACTTCATGAATAAATTGAATCAATAAGAAAAAATGAAACTATAATGATTAGTTTCTAATAGCAAATTTACTTGATAAAAGACTATAGCTCTTGAAAATTATTTTAATAGAAAAATTGAACATTAAGGTATTAATAAATTAAATCAGATGAAATCATAATAAGGCTTTGATAGCAATTGAGAAAAATGTGTCTTGAGTTTGCAAAAAATTGTTATAAGGTTATGTTTTTTTTACCTGATGGAATTAGGGTGTCGGCCTCGAAAATCTCCGGAAATCTGGATCGAGGATTGGATTTCCTAGAGAGAGTGAGAATTCTCTACTCCTTAGGGCAGCTTTCAACTAAATTAAATTGAAAAAGTCAGAATCTACTATAGGAAAAAAAACGTGTAAGCAGCTTACCACACATGGAGTTGTAAAAATCCGAATAAATCGGCGAAAATTATAACACTACGAAAACGTAAGGCATGAAGGCAACTAAAATGTTATAACTTCAAATGAGAATTTAGGGTCGAAATCCCAAAAAGGCGAAGGCAATCTTCATAAAGACCCTAATTCTCCAACGTCCAGATGTGAAAGAAAATGTGCTCCACATTCAATTAATAAACTAACCTAACCCAAAGGAAGGAATTCAGACTTAGAGATGATCGAGAACAACGACCAACAACAACAACCAATCGACAGAATTCCCACTTACCAAAAATTGCACACAACAATATAAACTGAGAAAAATAACAACGGCTGATGAATAATGATATCAACAACCAATAACTATCCCATAAAACAATCAAAACTTGAAGAATACAAAATATAGTAAGTGTTCCGTTTTCAAAATTAGAGAGCTCAAGGAAGAATCGACGATACTGAAAACATCACTACTCCACCGCTGGTTGACAGAAATTTTTGACAATCAAAAGTCAAAGAAACGAAATCAAAGGGTGCGTTCCAGATGTCTCAAAGGACATCGAACCAATGCGCAACTCTGGGTTCGCACGAATTTGCGCCGAGATCGATAGCGCTCCACAACCGGAACAGTTAGTACGAACGGAGTAGCTCGGTACATCCACCTGAAAACGGTACATCACGATTACGGAACACGACATACTTTTGACAGATGAATTAATTATTTTTGGATGAAACAGATGATCGAATTTAAAATAGTAATAAAAACATTGCTTTGTTTTGATTTAGAATTGAATTAAAATATGGATTTAAAATGAGAAAAAAAAACTATCACAGCAAATAGAATTTGACTATGGAAAATTAGGAAATCTGACGACAATTGAAATTGAGAAAAAATGTTGAAAAACTTAAGGAAATCTTGAATATAAAATTGAAAGTAGGTAAGAAATGTTTATGCAATTTTGGCCCGTTACATACTTTTACCGTAAACTTTGTCTATTTTATGGATCACGACCGTTAATAATTGATATGGTTCGAATAAATGGGAAACAGTCAGTATCATAGATTTATTGCTCTTTTACAATTGCCTAGCTTTCGAAGCCTATCGCTTCTTCTTCAGGGCTATAATAATATAATATAAAATGAACTCGAAAATAAATAAAAAATGAATATAATATAAATTAGAAATTAAAAAAAAAATTATAAACTTTTTAAAACATACCTTGTAGTGAGTCTATCGATTTCTCTGGTTTTTTTAACGTTTTTTCATTTATGATATAATATAGATTTTTATAAAAAATTTAATATAAATGTATAATGAAAATTATTTCAAAATTTTCATTATACATTCCAAAAAGGCAATTGTAAAAGATTAATAAATCTATGATAACAACTGTTTCCCAGTTATTCGAACCAAGTAACCTTTGTTGTTATAGAACATGTTTCTGGAAGTTCTTTGTAATCAAAATTTTTCTCGTCGTTGATGAAAATTAATTAATCTTCTGATAAATTATCTTTACATTCAATTCGATCCTCCTCTATATCCCTAATCGTTGTCTTCGGGAGTGTCAGTGGCAATCATGCATCTACCATCTATGGCGCAGGATAGTTTTTTGATGTTGATGGTTGTAGCTCTAGGTTTCCTTTTTGATGTGGATAGTTAGTTGCGGCTCTGGATATGAATAATTATTATAGATGGTGGGAGCCGGTTGATCAATTACGTGAGAGGATGAAAAGTCTTCTTCATTGAAGATGTTTCGATAAAATGGCACCATTTCAGTGCATCTGGAACCGGATTTTTTTGTTTGTTGGTGCAGCGGTTCTAACCCAAGCTTGTTAACATATCACAAGCAAATCCCAGAGCACCACATCCCGAAACACCTTGCATCATTCTCTTGGCGTCATAGCGTATGCGGGGAAACGGAAATGCTCAAATTGGCGACAACGCTGTTATGCTGGAAGATATTATTCCTACTTGCGTAATCAATTCTCCTCTTTCACGAGAAGTGGCTTCTTTCTAAAAATTTCAGGAACTTGTTGTACCGTCGTTACACCAATCTACAAAAAAGAATTTAAAATAACATGAGTGGTTCAAAAAAGATTAAATTTTACCTCATCTGAATTATAAATTTGCATGAGTACTAGAATTCGTTTGAGCATATTCATAAACTAATCGCCTTGTTGCGTTTGGCTTCAGACCGTAAAATATAGAGGAACACTTCAGTGGATATTTCTCTTAAGCGTTTTTCATCTGCATAGAAAATACTTATGACGTTATAAAATTTGGTGTAACATAACATTTTCGAGACCTTTTTCTTGGACTTGTCTGACATAGTTCAACCCGGTTACCAACACTGGATTTCTTTACTCTATTTTTTCCTATCTGGATAGGACATGTTATTGTCAATCACATCAACTAGCTTGTTTCATGGAATCGAGTCAGAACTCCCTGTCAGTCTTTTTCTATGTTCTTATTGTTAGGTTCTTGCTGAACTGAAATGGAATATAATAATATGTTTCAACCATAATGTTGCCACAAGTTTTTGTTGCTGTTTTTCTTTTTGAAGGGAAGCTATGGACAACAAGGGGAGATCCTGTGCAGCCTCTCCCCTTGTGCACTTTATCGGATTAGCTTAAAAATATCAAAACCTCCGATTGGTATTTTCGTTCTGTGAGAACATAATTTTATCGATTAACCTTGCTTTCTACTCTGACACAAAAAGTTAAACAAATAACATTAAAATAAACAATAAAATACTTACCTCGCTTCTTTGAAATATTAGATCAACAATGTCAAAAATACAAAATTCCCATGAAAAGCTTTTTCAAAAAAAAAATATTTCACAAAAACAATCTGATCTGTGCCGGTGGACCATTCTGGAGATACTGTTGGCACCTTGGCGTGATAGATCAGAAAGCCTTAAGAGGCGGGAAATATTAGCGTGTCCATTGTCTCCCAGAGTCCGGATCCTATCCACCCTCCCCTTATAGTTTTGTCAAAGTAATAGTTCAAATTCAGATCCGTTTTTAGTCCGTCTTATTCAGCTTCCACCATTTCACTTGAATAATTAGATACCTCCTCAGATTCAGACAACATTTCTGAATCCGATTCGGAATCGGATTCTCCAAGAGAAATAATGGAAGGAGGAATATTTTTGAAAGGTAAGTCTCCCATGTATTTTGTCCAGTCTTCTGAAATAAGTCTGTCACAATGTCTACAAAAATTCGTCCACATGTCTGAGGTACATTTTGAAAGAGACTCACGCCATACCCTCGCAACCCTATCCGTGGATGGTGGCTGCTAAGTTATAGTTTTATTATAGAAGTTCTTACAAAACCCCCCCTGCCATTTCAATAGGATTATATTGGCAATGATAAGGAGGTAATCAAAGAACTTCGTGTCCGCGGCTTTTCAAAATGTCGTCAATTTTGTATTGTTTTGGTCTATTCCGAAATGGTTGAGTAAGGTCCCATAGTTGTTTTTTGGTCATTTTTGTGTCGAAGTCTACGTTATGTTGAACCAACCATTCCTGCATTTTGTCTTTCTTTGAAGAGAATGAAGGTGGTTTATCCTTCTGCTCTGAATGATATGGAGCGTTGTCCATGATTATTACACATTTCTCTTCAAATAAATTCAATGCGGGAATTAGTTGATCAACGACCCATTTTTGGAAGATGTCCGCGTTCATGGTATTGTGGTAGTCTCTGTCATTATTTCTTGAATCTAGAAAAAAATCGCACCCATCTAAAAACCCAGAACTACTCCCCGCATGCAAAATAGTAAAACGTTTCCCCTCTGACTTAATTTTGGATGGGTTGCTTTTCATATCAGATTCGTGTATTCATCGACGAACTTGAGATCCGTTTTGGTAGATCCAAGTTTCATCTAAATACACGAATCTGATATTTTCGTTTGAATGTTTATATTGCAGGTATTTCCGCAAAAATGTAATTTTGGCAGTAAGAACATGTTTCTGCTCAAATAAAATTTTGCGTCTATTTACTAATTTAAATTTATATCCCATAGATTTTAAAATTTTATATAAACTTGTTTGCCCTCCCTTAAATTCCAAATTTTGTCAGTAATGTTTGTAATGTAAAATATTCATTTTTAGAATTGTATTTCCAAATTTGTCGTTGTAAATCTTCTTTAAACATTTGATCCATAATAGTCTCTGTCTTTTTCTGTCGGCCTAAAGGTTTTTTGTTTGTATATTGTCCAGTCAAAATTCTTTGAATAGTCCTGGTTCCCACCTAAAATTTAAGGAAAATGTTGGTTGGGTTAGAAATGGCTTCACATCTACATTTAAGTTATACCTACCTCAAATATATCTGCAAGTTGGGCTTCAATTGTTCCCTGGAGAGCCTCTGGTTTATTTTTTTTTAAATAACCATGACATTTTAATATTTCCCCTTTTTTTTTCTTCTGAAATTATTTTCGGCATCTTCAATACGAAAGGACCCCGCAATATTTAAATGGAAATTGGTTACCCGTGATATTTGGATGAAATTTAAATATGTTATTGGGGATGCCGTAAGCAACATTTTTTACCATGGGCACAACCCTGTATATGTGACAGGTGAGGCGTGGTTAGCTGTCAAATATTGGAATCTTATAATCAAAAGCAGAATGAGGGCGAGTTCTCATGAGCGTAAGTTGACATTTCTGGCGTAATCACGTGATACAATTGCTGGATTTTATTGGCAAAATATTCGCCATGCTGGAGATTTTACCAATCAAATTACACCATATTATCACGTGATTACGCCAAAAATGTCAACTTACGCTCATGAGAACTCGCCCTTACTATGGCAGATTTTGATGAACGAAGTATCGATATCTAATGTCGACTAAGGGCGGGTTTTATAAAACTGCTTTGACAGTTAACTTGAAGTTAACTTTTTGAATTACATGTAATTCCAGAAGTTAACTTTAAGTTAACTCTCAAAGTAGCTTTATAATACCCACCCTAAGTTAGGTCGGAAAATGTCAACCATTTTGACACCTGTCAAAACCCTGCCAAACGGCAGCCCTCATCTTTTCCCGTTTTCAATATTTTATGATGTTATTTGACATTTTCAACTTGTATGTACATTTTGAATTCAAAAATTGAAAAAAAAAGACAGAACTGTCAAAACCTGTCATTTGTTTTCACCGGCGTATCCAGCCCATGCATCTGGGGGGGGGGGGGTAATCAGCCCATTTTTTTCTGGGTGCCATGCCCAAAAACCTTTATTTTAAGCCTTCAAAAATTTTTTTTTCTACGAGCGTGCGGAAAAGTGCACTTTTCCGCACGCATTTTAGTTTAGAAAGTTTCACTTGACACGTAACATATGTCAGTTTTTAAATTATAATCTGACACACTCACACAAATATCAGCATAGGTAATTATTGAAACAATAATGTTATTTATTAAATTATTTCGGCTTAAACTTAACTTTTCTTGTCAAGTTACTATAGAATGGTTACTTTATGCTTAAAAATTTCGAAAATTTCATAGTAGATACATCAAACGTACAAATACTTGTTAAAAGTTCTTGATTTTATTGTCTACAGAATCAGGGACATTATTTCAGAATTTTTTATTTTTATTTTTGAAAAAATAAGTTTTATTTGTACTTAAGAGTACCTAACCTATATTACGAAAAAATTATTCGATTTGTTTTTAATACCAGGTGTTGCAAAAGAAATGTTGTCAAATATTGGTGTTAAAATTTACATTACGTAGGTACGTTCCTTCTATCTCGTAGAAAAAATAGTGTTCCTAACTCATGCGGAAAGTCTCTTTTCCGCACTTGATTGCTTGCCGAACTCCGCTACGCGTCGTTCGGCAAACTGCAATCGCGTGCGGAAAAGTAGCACTTTCCGCACTAGTTAGGAAATATACTATTTTCTACGTGACGAGTGACGAAAATTGCATTTTCCGCACTGTTAAACGGTGCGGCGAAATTTTTTCCGCACGGATATCGATGCGGAAAAATCTTTTACCTACGAGCGTGCGGTAAAGTGCACTTTACCGCACGTATTTGCAAATGGAAAGTAGCACTTTACCGCACACTATGCGGTAAAGTTAACTTTACAGCATAGTGTGCGGTAAAGTGAACTTTACAGCATAGTATGCGGTAAAGTGGACTACAAAGTGTGCGGTAAAGTGCACTTTACCGCATAGTGTGCGGTAAAGTAGAATTTGATATTTATAATCAAAAATCCTTTTTTTTTTCAGAAAATGGATTTTTGATAACTTCTAAATCTAATCTAATTTCATTCATTAATCTGATTCAATAAATAATTTTATCAATGCCCTTTTTTGGAGATGTAGATGCTCATAGGTAAAATTTTGTACCTAACACATGCGAAAAGTGCCTTTACCGCCCTTAACGGCTTGACCGAACTCCGTATCACTTTCCGCATTTGTTAGGTAAATAACTATTCCGCACGGTTGTCAAAAAAAAAACCAATAAATTATTACAAATTATGTAGGTAGGTATATGTACTTATTTCCGCACGTCTGTAGAAAAACTATTTTACCTAACACATGCGGAATATCTGTTTTCCACACTCGGCTGCTTAACCGAATTCCGCGACGCGTCTTTCGGTGAACGACAGACTCGTGCGGAAATAGTTATTTTCCTAACAAGTGCGCAAAGTGTTACTTGCCCGTATCCGAACTCCGCTTCGCGTCGTTCGTATAACTGTGTTTGCGTGCGGAAAAGACACTTTGCGCACGTGTTAGGAACAACATTTTTCCTACGAGCTTCATATCAGGTAGGTAACAAAAAAAACTTAAAAAAATACCGATAATTTGTTCAATTATTTTTAATTAACTTGAAGCGAACCTATACATTTATCAAAAAATTACCTAACAAAAAAAAAAGAAAAGTCCTCGTCAGAGCTGTTCATCTTGAAGCGTTTAAATTTGATGATAAAGTTTGTAAATTCTTGCATATAAATAGAGAACAAATCTGACAATGTGTCAAGGTTAATTTATATTTGGTGTTTGTATTGATGTTGGCTGATATAGAAACGGAGGAAAAATTTGTCACCATGTGTCAAAGTCGACAGGTGCATTTATTGTTGCTTGACAATTATTTTTACTTTTCGGCACTCAGTGCGGATAAGGCCTGTATCCGCACTGAGTGCGGAAAAGTGTAACTTTGAGCCCGGAAATGCGTGCGGAAAAGTACTACTTTGCGCACGCTCGTAGGAAAAAGTCATTTTCCGCACTTGTTAGGTAATAGTTTTTTACCTAACAAATGCGGAAAGTGATACTTTACCGCACGCAACGGCAGTTGACCGAACGACGCGAAGCGGAGTTCGGTCAAGCCGTTAAGGGCGGTAAAGGCACTTTCCACATGTGTTAGGTACAACATTTTACCTATGAGCATCTACATCTCCAAAAAAAGCATTGATAAAATTAATTAATGAATCAGATTAATTAATGAAATAAGATTAAATTTAGGAATGATCAAAAATCCATTTTCTGAAAAAGAAAGGAATTTTGATTATAAATATCAAATTCTACTTTACCGCACACTATGCGGTAAAGTGCACTTACCGCACACTTTGTAGTCCACTTTACCGCATACTATGCTGTAAAGTTAACTTTACCGCACACTATGCTGTAAAGTTAATTTTACCGCATAGTGTGCGGTAAAGTGATACTTTCCATTCTCAAATACGTGCGGTAAAGTGCACTTTACCGCACGCTCGTAGGTAAATATATTCTATACTACCAAAAAATAGCGAAACCGAAATCTGATTGCGAATTCCATTGGAAAGGTTAGTGCGCACTGAGTGTATTCGTTTTTTTTTCTACCAGCAGAGAAAGAAACAGATAAAAATATATTTTTTTGCACTGATTTTACCAATGGAATTCGCTATGAGATTTCCCTAAAACTTTTTGATTGAAGCGAATTCTATTGGTAGAATTAATGCGACAGATGTATTTTTATCTCTTTCTTATGCAAGCTAGTAGAGAAAGACACGAATACACTCAGTGTGCACTATCCCTTTGAAAAGAATTTGCTATAAATGGCATGCGGGCAGTGCGGTTACTATGCAAACTAGAAAACAAGTTGCTGAAAAATAAAAATATAAAAAATAGATTTATTTGTAGGGTAGATATTTTTCGTCCATCGCAACGACCTTGGGGGGGGGGGGTAATTACCCCCATTACCCCCCCCCCCCCCCTTGTATACGCCGGTGTTTGTTTTAGTAGAAAATAATACTTTAATCTGGTTCTTTTTTGTTTCAAGGTAGTTTATTGGTGATAAAACATTAAACAAAGTTCATGCATGTTACATTTTGATAACTGTCAGAACCTGTTAATAGCTTTTTGCTTCATATTGATGAGGTTTCCGATTGGTATCGGGTCTTCAAAAAAAAAACCAATCAAAGATTGCTATGGTTTTTTGAACGTAGGTCTTAGCAATATTTTTCTTTAATTTTGACAATGTCAGTCAATGAAATTTAATGTCAAAATGTCATGTCAAAAATCCTGACCAATAAACAAACAATAATGCGACGTACGTTTTCGTAACCAAAGCAATCTTTGATTGGTTTTTTTTTTTGAAGACCCGATAGATCTAGTGCAGAACTTGTGCAATGTTTTTTATTTCTGTCTTTTTCTTCTACAGGGTAATTAAAAGGATGCAAATACACTCAGTGCGCATTGAAATTACCAATCGGAAACGCCATGAGTTTGTTTGCTTATAGACCCTGAGATAGGGCCTGTTTAGTGGAGTCATTTTTTTTTGTCTGGCATTTTGAGGGATGAATGTGGCTAGTTAGCTGATGAGAATATAGGTAGTTTGAATGCCTGCCACCTTTTCGAAATGTCCACAGAATGTTTAGCAGGAAAACTCGACTTTGAACTGGGATTACCGTCTGGCGAATTTTCAGCGATATTTTCACAACAAAACCTTCCATTCTCTCGATTACCAGACAAAAAGTGAACGCGGAAGGTTCTTTTCTTTTCTCTTGGAAGTTGACACTCATCCCCACTTTTTCAGCTATTGAAAGGCATCTGGTATTTTTTATGGGTGAATTATTTATCAATGTCATACCCCGCGATCTTCAAATGTACCACTTGGTTCGATGATAAACTTGTTTCGTGCCCGGTAGAGGCGCAATCAATTGATTGGCGTACGCGTTGTTGATTGTATCTCCAAGGTATCTCCGGTTCAAAAGAAGGGTGACGTGATTACTAATTAAATTATGACATGAACCGACATAAATTAATGAAATGACAAATGATGACAAAACGATGAAATGGAAAACGTTGTGCTTCTTATTGTTGCCTTAATATTTCTGTTAGTTGAAAAAATGTTTCGTAGTGATAGAGCGGTATCAGTGTGTATTTGTGAACTTTCACAGTGTTATGTTAAGTGTAAAGACTATCATTGTTATTTAATAGACCGATCTCCTATTACCTGGACTGCGCGCGTCGCTTGTAGGCTGCAGGTGAGCATCCAATGAGAAGCACGTTTATGACAGGCTTGCGTCATATTCTTATTCAGGGGCCAGTTCAGAATGAATCGTTCCTTCTTTCTTTGTAACGTGTAATTTGACAAAGAGCAAACTAATACTTTACATATTACTTGAACTCACCGCAGTTTCGTTTAAGGTTATGTTAGATTATACTTGACATATTCCTTTGCAATTTCATTGAGCGATGTTGCCGGATGAAACATTTATCAAAATAAAAGTGCAAACGATGTTTATCCACTTTAAAGCTCTTCTTTTGTCTGATTAAAGGCGTTGTGAAACAATTGAGACTATATTACTTCTTTAATGTTATAATGTTCGATTTGTATTGTCTACATTTGTTCTGCAACAATACAATCTGGCTACACTGCTGCCTACGAGTTGCGCGCGCATGTCATCCTTTATTGTTTTCTAACTTGTATTTATTACAATGGGAGATAGGTCTATTCTGTGTTGTTAAGTGTTGACTTTGTTGACAAGTTTCGAAAAGCCATCATAATTTTCTTCTTTCTTTGTAATAAACCGTTATTTGTTAAATTTGTATCAAATTGTGTCTTTATTATTAAATAAATAAAAAGCAAATCTAAAAAAAATAAGAAGCAAACTGCTCTACAAGCTGCTACAATGGGATGAGCTCATTTCATAGACAACAGATGGCGCCACAAATGGTTGTCCGATCCGTATAACGGGACTGTCCATTCTATACCCACTATAAACCTTATTCTATGATCAATGTCAGTCTTTTATTTAGGAGCTAAAAAATTTGAGATCATTAAAAAAAAATTCCTCATGAAAATCAATTTTTTTCTTCTGCAAATTTTCGAACGGGAGGCAGGCATTAAAATCACCAATATTCTCATCAGCTTAGTAGCCACATTCAGCCCTCAAAATGCCAGACAAAAAAAAATGACTCCACTAAACAGCCCCTATCTCACAGTCTATTAGTGAAGTTCTACAACGGGCAGAAAATTGGTTTAGTTCTATTGTATTTTTGTATTATTGTATTATTCTATCATTCTAGTTGTAGAACTTCACTAAGCAAATAAACTCAATATGAACCGAAAAGCTATTGACAGATTCTGACAGTTGTCAAAATGAGTAAAGTAACTATAGGGATTCTAGACCGGAAGTGGCCCCATTCTCGTTCTGGGGCCCGCGCCCGTCATCAGAGAAGCCCCAAATTGAAGGGGCCTAACCCAGGTGGGCCTGTGCCCCATTTCGTGGCCCCATTTTTTTCGTGGGCCCCATTTTTTTGGCAAGCCCCAATTTAAAGAAGCCTAACCCAAGTGACGTCAGCAAAGGGGGGGGCCCATGCGTGTCCCCGCTGCTAGACCCGTGGCCCCATTTTTTCGTGGGCCCCATTTTTTGACAAGCCCCAATTTAAAGAGGCTTAACCTAAGTAGCAAGCCCCAATTTGAATAGGCCTAACCCAAGTGTCGATAGCAAAGGGGGCCACATGCGTGTCCCCGCTGCTATACCCGTGGCCCCATTTTTTTTTTTTTTCGGTAGGCCCCATTTACATGAACTCATAACCTGAAATGAGATACCCCATACGAGATGACAGGTACGTGCGACGTTGTCGAAACTAATAATGTGCGACGTTGCCAATAAGATTTCCCTAAATCTAGGGAAAAAAAAATCGGAAAGGGGCCACAAACCAGACGAAACATCCTGACTCCAAAAAGGCTAGAAACCGTTCCAGTAGTAGCCAGTTACTCCAAAGCAACCGCACTACACAATAATCAAATCCAAACCTCAAGCAATCCAAGTTCACCAATCGAAGACGAACCCATCCTCAACATAAATGACAACTTCCAGTCAATAGTCCACGACGAAGAAACAGTCAGAAGTCAACTTGAAAATACAATCTGGGCAAAAATCTGAAACCACACATATGCAAGCAATGGCATCACCCTGTGCATAATCACGATAGTATTGACGGTGGTCATGGCAGGTCACTACGCGCGCCGCCACCGCAGGCGAGCATCAAACTCACACAACCGACGCTTCGGATCAAACACCGCTAACAACGAAACACACAAATCAACAGATACGGATGACTCGTCCCCAGCACCACAGGAAATGATCGAGCTACGACCTCTACGCAGCATGCTTTCCACAGACAGCCGGGAGAATGTCTAGTTGCCATGTGCCCAAAAGCATTTCTGAAAATTTTGGCCATTTGATGCACATAAGAAAAAAAAGATTAATTAACTGCCTGGAATTTCCTTATTTAAAAACATTTGTTCAATAGAAATAATATAATAAAATATTCACGGTCAAGCGTGTCAGGTCACCAAAAGTTTCGACCTTTCACTATTCCGGAACATAATAGGTTCATGTCGAAACAAGGTTAGAGACTTAAAATTATGACAAATTATTATTAAAATTATTTTGACTTAGATTAATATAAATTGTGATATTTTTCCTAATAAAATCAGTATTCAACTAGTAGTCAAATATTACCGTTGTTTTACTCACAAAAACCTACTACGGCCAAGTCACCTTGCCTGTAATCTATAGGGAGAATGCTAGTAGTAGGTAATATAAAGGTTCAGGAATTCCCTGGCCTTTTCACTGTATGTGATTGCATATTTGGATTCTATGTAAAATTCTAAGCAGATTTCATGTGATATACCCTATACCTAAGTTCAACTGTTTTGGAAAATATATTAACAGTTGAAAATTGACTTTTTGTAACTTTGACACGCTGTAAAGCCTAAACGGTTAATTTTAGAGGAAAACCGATTTGATATTCACACCAACTGTGAATTTGAGCCATGATTAAAAATTCCAATTAAAGAAGCAGGCACGATTTACATTGAAAATAGGCCCCCGTAAATTTCAACCAAATTTCAATATTTTAAAGGTATCATCATTGCAAAAGAATATTTGAAATATAAAGAGGATCGTATGTCTGTGATAGCAGATATAGCTTATCAAAGTACGTAGATCCTGCAATGGTATGCATAGGAAATATCCGAGGAAATATCCGAGGAAATATCCCTACGTAGATTTTCTTGAATATCTCGAAAAATACTGACCCGATTTTGACGTTTTTGGGGTTTGATACCTACAAAAGGACCCCAAAACCGTCAAAACTGCATTAGTATTTTTCGAAATATTCAAGAAAATCTACGTAAGGATATTTCCTCGGATATTTCCTCGGATATTTCCTATGCATAGCATAGCAGGACCTACGTACTTTGACAAGCTATATCTGTTATCACAGACATACGATCCTCTTTACATTTCAAATTTTCTTTTGCAATGATGATATCTTTAAAATATTGAAATTTGGTTAAAATTTACGGGGGCCTATTTTCAATGTAAATCATGCCTCCTTCTTTAATCTCCGGTTAAATTCAAAGTTGTTGTCGAATGATAGCTTATGAAAATCTGAGATAGGGATGTAAAATCAGTTTTCCTCTTAAATTAACCGTTTAGGTTTCACAGCCTGTCAAAGTTGCAAAAAGTCAATTTTCAACTGTCAATATTTCCAAAACAGTTGAACTTAGGTATAGGGTATATCACATGAAATCTGCTCAGAATTATACGTAGAATCCAAATATGCAATCACATACAAGGTGTTCTATTCAAAATAGCGATGGTGCCATTGGTTTAGAGTAGAAGCGGCAACACCGCATAAACAAAAATATTTTTAAAGTATAGATTATGGTCACTTATCCCGGTTGCCAACTTTTCAAAATGATCCGCTTTTTAGTTCTCCATAAACGTCTAATACGCCATCCACCGTGAAACACCCTGTATTTTTCTTTATTTTGTCAATGAACTTTGATGTCAAAATGTCATGTCAAAAATCCTGACCAATAAAGGAACAACGACGTACGTTCAAAAAACCATAGTAATCTTTGTAGGAAGAAATTACTATAGAATTATTTATTCTATATACCTAGTATAATTCAATAACTGCACGGTTAACATTATGAAAATCATCAGACCACGGATGTTGGGTGAATTATTAGCAATCGAGAGAGCTGTTGAGCGTTGACATGCTGCCTTCGTACCGATGCCAAGTTCCGCCAGTGTCTGACGATTACTACCATGCATGTTTTTCGTTATACCATCTTCATATAAATGTATGCCTGAATAATTAAATGTGAGAAATTATTCATTTATTAGCTCTCACTTGATGGTTTGACTGTTAAACCACTATTGCTCAAGAGTATGACTTTTATGCTTATTCAAAAATACAATTTCTTTCAATTCAGCCAGCATCAATTTTCACCAACTTTTTGTGACGTTCCCTCTCAGACTAGAAAGTATAAATTATTTTAGAATCAAGTTTGTTTTTGCCTGTTTCATATTCTAAATATTTCTCCCCAAAGTTTCATTTTGCCATATCTCTAGGGAAAACCTATTGCGGAGCCTTTGGACACGCTTTACGACGCGAGTACACCGTGATAAGCCTAATTGTCAATAAAGCAGCCCGACTAATGGTGGCCTATCCAAACCGAGTCACTTGCGACCGCGAGACATTTCTGCACAGCAAATTGGAAGCCAGGAATTTTATTTTGCAAGAATACAAACCTTTGAAGGGAATTGTCAATCCAGGGCCGATTTACCAATTCAAGGAAGTCGAAATGTGAGGATTATTATGTAAAGTGTTGCTTTGTTAATAATATGTACTGTTTCCACATCTTTTAGCAAGGAGGAAGCTTTGACACTGTCATCAAGACCACTCTTGGGCAGAGAACAAGAAATGGACTTATACGGGCATCTTTATAAAGTAGCGAGTGAATGTAGACACAACGGGCTTCGAGGTGACGATGATGAGTTTTTTGGGATGCTTATAATCCAGGGTGAATCCAGACAAGGCAAAACAAGACTTTTGGAAGAACTGATTTACAGCACAGACCCTGAAACTCCCCTTTGTAGGTTCACGTTGGCGAAAGATGATGCAAAGGTAATAAATGTGTTCCAATAGCTTATTTGAAATTTAAAATGCACATTTCTCTTAGAAATCCTTTGGCACAATTCGTTTGCTATTCAATCCGCTTTTGGATCTGAATGAAAATTCTTCGATGTCTAAGCGAGAGGTTGTTATCCTGAAATATTTGACAAGCCGCAATGCGAACGCGGACGCATACTGTTTAAATCACATTTTTGATATAAATCTGAAAACTCCTCCTGGATATGATACTATGGACAGAAGTACCAAATATCGTCATTTGAAGCATGTGTTTACGAATTTATGTCAAGCAGTAAGAAGTACCTTTTTTTCTCCAAAGATTAGGGATCTATTATCCCCAGACATCGTCATTGAATTTGTTTTCTTTTTGCAAAGAGTTTCTTTTTCCCCAACTGTCATAAAAATGTGCTCGCTGCTTTCTACTTTTAATCTGGCGGAATAAAATTAAATTACTTTTTTTTCTAGGCTTTCTCAGTGTTTTGGGTAATAGCCATTGACAATGCGGAATTCATCGACGACGAATCCTGGGTTCTGATCAATATCCTAACGAAATTGAAGCTTTTATTTATCGTGGCTACAATGAATTTGCGAAGTATGCTGACACAAGTAGCCTTGGAAGTCCTTAAAATGCCTAAAATAAAAATTATCCAAATGAAATGCATTGACAAGTGGTTTCATGTGGGGCTGGTCTGTCAAATATTGGAGGTCGAAGCTATTCCGCCGGAATTGGAAAAGTAAGAATAATCAGACTGTTATATAATTTGCGGGATCTTTAAAACCACATTTAAATCATCCCATTATCAAGTTGGCTTTAGAGTTTAGAGCAGCTAAAAAATAGAAATTCTTCGGAAAAGAAATACGTGAACAATACTTTTTTTTTAAACTAGGTAATCTATGTTTCAAAATTGCAAGTGGATACTTCAAGGAAAAGTTTCATACAATATCTCATACATCTGTGTTTTACAACAGATTTATTGTTCATAAATGTCACCCCCCTCTATCTTTTTTATTTGACATTCTAGAAAGAAGTGTCCGAAATAAAAGTTTTTTGGTTGAAATTAAATTTTTTGAAAAATGAAATTTCGCATATACAGGGTGCTTTAAAAAGCTGATGGTGCTCCAACTTGCCTATTTTTAAGGGAATACCCTTTATATTATTGAATATTCGGATCCTACGTAAAACTCTTAGCAGATTTCATGTGATATGCCCTATACACAAAGACAAGTTCAACTGTTTAGAAAATGTTGACAGTTGAAAATTGACTTTCTTGCAACTTTGAGAGGCTGTAAGTAAAACCTAAACAGTTAATTTAGAGCAAAACCAACCGATTCAACATTTTCATCTTGGATTTTCATAGTTGACACCAACATTTGACACAAACTTTGATTTTAATCCATGATTGAAAATTCAAATTAAATTTAATCTTATTTATTTATTTATTTATTATTTATTTATTTATTTATTTATTTATTTGATACAATAGTAATAATACATTTCAAAGTATTTAATAATGTCAGCTAGATACACGATGAATTTGAAATTTGTGTGTGTCTCTAACCAACATTAAAACGATTTTACAAAATCTATTTATCATTGAACAGGTACACTATCCTATACTATTTACAGATATGGAATAAAAATGCATATGCTATTAGTAAATACTTAATTACAAATAGCAAAATCCTAAGAAAACCACACTATGTTTTTAGATATCGTTTCATAGTTAACTAAGATCCATTCTTTTAATGCGTTTCTGGTTTTTTTATTAAAATATTCATTTCTAAGGCCCAGTAAATAAAATACTTCTCTGTGTGAAAGAGAAGTGTTGCAGACTAGTTGTATATTTTTGATTTGTCACAGCTCTAGTTTGTACTACATGGTTAACTAGGTTTGTAAATATTTTAAATTTCAATGAAAATTGTATAACTCTGTTACAGTATAATTGCCTTATATTTAACATTCCGCTTTCCGAAAATATCAGTTTTGTGGGATATGTTTTTGATTTAAATAACATAATCTTTAAAATGTATTTTTGAGCAATATTTAAAGGTAGCAAGACTGACTCACAAGCTGATCCCCACGAGAGAATACCAAAATTCAAAATTGATTCTGCTAATGCTAAGTATATCATTTTTATTAGTTCTAAAGATAGTATATTTCTAAGCTGCGCAAACTAATATACTAATTTCCTAACCTTTTTACTTATGTAATCTATATGCACATCCCATTTCATAAACCTATCAAAATATACTCCAAGGTACTTATAGTCTGGCTAGCGAAACGGCGAACTGCAAAAGAATTTGCTACTTTGCCAAACTTGACGGAAATAATGATAAACACGTTGATGACATATTTTTTTTTGCTATATGGGCATGTGTAGTATTTCGAAATAGAAAAAAATCCGGCAACATTGCGAAATGATGGATGTGGAGAGGCGTGATTATTCAGAGGTATGATTCTATTGGTTAGAGTTTGAACGACAGCACGCAGTGGCGCGGTTATTGGCGAAACTAAAGAATTTTTTTCTAATAATTTTATTGGTTTATTTCCTTGGTGTTTTCGGTGCCACTGAACCGAAAGACATGGCTGTCATCAGGTGATGTCAGTTAAGGTGTCAGTGAATATTTTTAGGTCACGCCCCACTTTTCTTCCCCCTTTCGTCTCTACCAAGTTACCACTTGCCAGACTATAATAGAATTACATGATTCAATTTTTAGGTTACATTTGCATGATACAGATAAGTCGCAGTCAGAATTATGTAGGTTTAAAAAATATCTATAGGGCACATTACGCTTGTCTATAGAAAACGGAATAAATTTAGTTTTATCTATATTCAATGTCAACTTGTTCGAATCTAACCAATGTTTTATTTTGTGAAGATCCAATTCCGCTTTTCTATAAGCCTCGTCCCATGAGCTACCAGAAATTAATATAGCAGTGTCGTCTGCAAAACAAACGATTTTACCCGAAACTTTCAAAGACAGTAGGCTATTTACGTATATTGAAAACAGAATTGGACCCAGAACAGTACCTTGAGGCACACCAATAGCAACTTCCTGAGGATCACTGTATACGTCATTTATTTTAACTTTTTGAACTTTGCCTTCTAGATATGATTTAAACAGGTTGTACACTAAACCTCTTATGCCAATGCTTTCGAGGCGCTTTAAAAGAACTTGATTCGCAACCGTGTCAGAGGCTTTTCTAAGGTCTAAAAAGACAACGATTGGCTTACAACCTTTATTTATAGTTTTTGTAATAAACTGATTAACCTCGTGCAATGCATTGTCCGTCCCAACTCCTGGTTTAAACCCAAACTGATACGGAGAAATGGTACCATTTTCTTTTAAAAAATTCCATAGCTTTTCTTTAATACATTTTTCCACAATTTTGCTAACTACACTGCACAGGGCTATTGGCCTATAGTTGTTTTTATCAGTCTTGTCGCCTGATTTATGAATAGGTATAATTATGGATTTTTTAAATATTTTTGGATAACAACCTGTACTGAATATGAAATTAATGAGATGTAGCAAAGGTTTGGTGAGGTAAGCATGATAGTTTTTTATTATTTTAGAAGTAATACCATCATCTCCGCAAGAATTTGTATTATTTAACGAGCTTATGACAATAATTAGTTCTGATTCACTAACTGGTCTCAAAAACATAGAATGATGACAAATAGTCTCATATTTTTGTTCGGTTGGTATAATTTGTTGTGCAAGTTTTGCGCCAATAGAGCTGAAAAAAGAGTTAAATTCATTGGCAATCTCTCCAGCGGCAGAGACAGCCTGCCCACTGTCGTTTTTAATGCACTTAACACTAGATAAATCACGGTACTCATTAGAAGCTTCCTGAATAGTATCCCATATTTTTTTAGGATTTTTATAATTTTCATGAATTTTTGTACGATAATAATTAAATTTTACATTTTTGATGATTTTGGACAGCCTATCTCTATACTCGGTATAGATTCCAATGGTGTTACGATTATTATTTGATCTTATCAGCTCTTTTTAGTTGGTTTCTATGACGTATACAGCTAACCAGCCCAGGAGTTATCCATGGCTTTAAACATCGGTTATTATTGCTAATTTGTACTTTTTCCGTGCTTTGACTTACTAGAGATTTTAGTTTATTAATTAGTTTTTCAGCAATGACATCTGGATGACTTTCGTTTAGAAGATCATACCACGTTTCGTCCTTAAAGAAATTTAGCAGCCGCTGTTTATTTAATTTGTCAAAGGTTTTTGTCGGTTTAGATTCACCCCTTGTAGCATTTACTTTTATACTTGAAATAATCGGCAAGTGATCTGTTATATCGCTATCTAGAGCTGCGGCATTGCAATCATCAACGCCCTTAACAAAAAAATGGTCTAGACAAGATTTATTTCTAGTAGGGACGTTAATAAACGGGAAATATCCTAGAATCTGCGGGTAAATTCAAAGTTGTCAAAGTGTCAAATGATTTTGCTCAAAAGTTAACCCTTTAGGTTTTCAGCCTGTCAAAAATGCAAGAAAGTCAATTTTCAACTGTCAATATTTCCAAAACAGTTGAACTTAGGTATAGGGTATATATCACATGAAATCTGCTCAGAATTTTACGTAGAATCGGAATATTCGATAATATACAGAGGGTATTCCATTCAAAATAAGAAAGTTGGAGCACGACCGGCTTTCCTGAAACCCTTTATATGCGAAAGTGAGAATTTCAAAAAATTTAAATCAAACCCTAAAACTTTTATCTGAGACACTTTTTTCTGAAATGTCAAATAAAAAAGATAGTGGGGGTGACATTTATAACCAATAACCCTGTACCTAATAAATAAATCAGTTGTTTATTAAAATAAAATAAATTGCGTAAAAATATAAAAATTCTTTTGTTTTTACATTATTATAGATGGGTACTCTGTTTCCTTTTCCTGATGCAAAGGCGTAAAAGGGAAGACCATAAAACTCTCATAAATTTGGTACCTATGAATTTTGCACTTGCAATTTGCAAGTGGTGTAAGCATATAGGGTAGATTTTCATTATAAATTGGTTTAACAAAAATTTAGCACTAATCTTAGATTATATACAGGGTGGTCCTCCGGGAATGACATCGATTGCTTATGGGAAAACTGTGAACGGTAAAAATTTGAAAATTTGGCAACATAGCAATGTCGATGGGGGACATCCAGGTAAAATATTTTCAAGATGGCGGCATTTCCGGTCATACCGGAAGTTGCTACCAACTCGGTTATTTTAAATAGAACACCCCGTATATTAATGTATTTTTGGATTCTAAGGAAAATTCTAAATACATTTCATGTACGATGTCCTATACCTAAGTCTAACCGTTTTTGACATATTTAAGTTTTTATGTAAAAAATTACGTTTGCAGACCCTAAAATAATTGTCAGTTTTTCCTATAAGGAAGCCTTTATTCTTTGATTGAACCTTGATTCCTTGTTGAAAAGGACCTATTTTATTAGATTTTCATTATGTTTTGATAACTTTTAATACAGGGTGCTTAAAAAATAAGATTAAAAATAAAGTTGAGAAAACTTCCAAAAATCAATTTTTTCAAATGGAAACCCCAAAATTTTATAATTTTATCTTGTTAAGCATTAAAAATAAAGGTAAGTTTGTGCAAGGTTATCTATTCCGAAAATGTTTAGTTTTCGAAATATTGCCAATTCAATATTTTTATATGGCGATTTTGCTCTAAAAATAATAACTGAACGCACCCTAGCGCATGACTGAATGTCAAGCAGAACGTGCATGTCATTGTCACAAAAATTGAAATAATTTTCGATAATAATCATGCCGGGAAGATTAATGGCCATTTCCACCAAACTATAACTAAGCTTTGCTTAACTATGAAGCCCTTTAGGTTAGACTGGTGGAAACAAAATTATAATATAAGCGGCACTTAACGTTAAGTAAACTTAAATTTGCGTTGGTGGAAACGGCCATTAATTATACAAATTAAGATTATTTAAATTTATTTATTATTTATGGAGAATGTAATAAAGTTATTTCAAGAACATGTGATACATTTGCGAACCGATGTCCGCAGAAACAGAAACCAAGTGAAAAAACTGTTAATACCATAATAGCAACGTTAAGTTATCTGTCACTGTTTATTTTACACGTAAAAATAGAGACAGGTATAGGTTTTGAGCTATAACACAACTGTTAAAATAACAGGAGAGGATACATCATAGGCCTAAATATCATTCTGATGCTATCTATAGTCAACTTTAAAAATATAGGTACTCATACTCATAGTACTTTTCGTAAGTATTTAATATTCACTTGAAAGTTCAGTGCATTATATTTTCCGTATTTGCATCATTGATCAGTTTGCTATAGGTATATTTTTGTTATCAGTAGGTACCTCAACTCTTGTAATATTATTATTAATATTCCGAATAAACATTGTTTTTTTTTTTGGCATTGTTGTTAAATTATTACAAAGCTACACTTTTTTGATACAAATCCCCAAAAAATGAAGAAAAAAACAATCTAACGGAATATTAGGTCTGTTTATGCAGAAATCACAAACCACACCAGTCAGAGTGAATTTCATTGGTTGAAATTAGTTTTATGACTGCTTCTGACTGTTTTCAACCAATGAAATTCGCTCTGACTGGTTTGTGATTTCTGCAGAAACAGACCTATAGTTTTGGTCCCATCTCATGTATTTTTTTTTGGAAACAGTTCAGTTTGCTTTCAGTTTTTGCTCAAATTTATCATATTTAAAACTACCTTTGTGGAATTAAATATACATATATTTCAAAAAATGATTTCTTATGGGTACGCCAATGAGAACCTTTGCTTCTAATAAAATGCCTCTACGTATTACTTGGGAATACGTAGAGATTCTTAACACATGTTTGTGCCACCTTGCTCTAATGCTTTTAGATAGGGCGTAACCTATCTTTTCACGTTAGTAGATATTAAATCTATGGCACTAACAATGACCTATTAACACAGATAGACAGAACAGTAAACAATGGCTACATGGCTACGTTCACCAGAGCCAAAACGGATTGTAATTAGTTTACAAATACCAACAGAATATGTTTGGTAAACTCTTGGTTCTGCTGAACGATTCAACTTTTCAATGATAGAACATCACCTTCTGAATGACAGGTCACCACACAAAACACAATGTTGAAAATTATAAACACTCTGAAATTATGCTTGCAAAAATGGCGACCGTTTGCAAAACATGTTTGGTTTTAACACAAATTCAACGTAGCGTTTAGCAGAACAATCGCAAACCGTTTACCAACGTTTGTATCTGGTGAACGCGGCCAATAATATTGGTTGACTACATCCCAGGAACCGCATCTCTCCCCACTATTTATTAATCCTTGTGTTATTTTGTATCTTTCTCTAACACGTGGAATGCAATTATTTTTCAATGAAAATTAGCAACGCTGCAAGAAAATAAATTCCACCTCGAATTCCACCTTTCCACCAATCAGCGGCTTCTATTCAATAGGGAACTTGCAAGTGAAGTAAAATTTTCCAAATTTGTTTTAAATCGATAGTTTATGCTGCACAATATTCATATGACCAGTTTCTATTTAACTGATACCGCCCTTGTTACACAAAAAATAATATTTAATTTTGAAATAAAAACTTTCCCGCCAAAACAATGCTCCATGATGAATACCTGTTTTGACGACACGATTCTGTAAACAAACCCGTCAATAGGGAAATCTGTGATAGGGAACTTGCACGTAAAAAAAATACAAAAGCAGTCCTTCACAATATTCTTCATCGATTGCGACAATTTTCATAAAAAGCAAACTTTAACACACTTGAATAACACAAAAATAGCACTGCGTCAGCAGGAGTTCGTTTGCTGCGTATTTGATGTTTACAAAATCTCAACGTCACAAGCGCTGTCAAATTGAGATTTCGTGTTTTCGCGCCAAAGTATTTCATTTGAATTTCAATAATTTTTTTTTTCGTACGACGTATAAATTAAAATGGGAAAAAAGAAAATTATGTAATAACTCATGACTAGAAGTATCTAAAAAAAAATAATTTGAGAAATATGAAAATTCCCTATTGTCATGCCAATATGCGACCTACCTGTATTTTATGACAATTTCCATTTGTCAATCAGTGCGCACTGAGTGTATCCGCATCTTTTTCTAAAATCATGTAAAATATAAGGACAAGAATACACTTTTGTAGCACTGATTCTGGTTTCATTTTCAGAGTTGCCAAGTATGCGATAGTAAAGTGGGGGAGGAGTTAGCGGAATCATTGGAATCCCTACTCCTAGCCGCTTTCACACCTCACCCCCCCCCTGACCCATAAACATGTAGTCAACCTAAACAAAGCTATTTTATCAATGGGATGTTCTGTCTATCTGTGTTAATAGGTCATTGGGCACTAATGATCAAAATCAGAGACGGTTAAAAATACCGAAACTAATGTTTTTAAAGAAAATTTTGTAAAATATAAAGTCAAAGGAAAATTGTAAAAATTGGAGTTAGGCGGGATTTGAGGCCGAGACCATCGCAATGCTAGAACAAAGCTCTACCAACTCACCTATTAGGTAGGTTGGTTAGCTTAGTTGGAAGAGCTTCTTACTAGCGTTGCGTCAATTTCCGCACTTACTCCAACTTTTTCAATTTTCCTTTGACTTTAATTTCCATAAAATTTTGTTCACAATCTTATATTAGTCTTGAAGACTCTGCCACAACTTGGGGAATTTGTGCACAATCTGGTAATCTGGTAACATCGCATGGTATAATTATTATTCATCATTCTTTTGCTCTAGAAAGCCTGATGATGGGATGTGGATTGAAGATGCAGAAGTTTCTGATGCCGAAACTAGTTGCATAACTAATAATATCCGTAGACTAAAGTCTTTCTGCATTATTTCCATTTTAAAGATCATTTCATAATTTTATTCAGTCGACCATGAATCAGATTATATAATCAAATTTTGCTTTTAGGGTGATCCAGTCCAGGAGTAACGGTAACCCTGGATGGATTGAAAGCTTCTTGATCAGCTTGGAGCAGTCTGGCGGGTTGTTTATCAAAACCATCACCAGGAAAGTGGCTTACGAAACTGGGCTAGTCCTGCCGCCATTATACATGATGGAAAGGTAACATATTCATTTCATCTTAGGAGGTTCTTTTACTTGGAAGCAGGTATACAGTTGGTCCATTCTTAAGACTTTTGAGAGTAAACTATAGCTAAAACTGTTATCCTATTGGAACTATTGGAAAAAAAAATATGTTATACAAAAAGAATATTCTGAAGTGCTCCAACTTTTCGAAACCCAAAAAAGTTGAAAAAACCCGTATTCAAATAATATTTTCTATAATGTTTGTAAAATTGACAGTGGCATATAGTGTGTTGAAAATAATAAAAAGAAGCAGAATTCGTTTTACAGGGGAAGGTGGCCACATTTCCCTAACTTTACCAACCACCTCAGCAAAATACAAATTCCTAAAACTTTATGTGAACCAGGGGCGGATGGGGCCCCTCAGACCGGCGCGGGAAGTCGATTGAAACGGCGCCGCGCCTGTCCAGCAAAAAGAAGTGAAAAGCACAAGCGATTGACTTCTGCTCTGCGCATACCTTTCTCTCGAGTTGAATAAAGACAAGACGACGAAATTACTCTATTTGCCGATAATCGGAGCCGCGCCGCTCGAAGGTCAGTTCTTACAAAAATCACAAACCAACCAGTCACATAGTGTTTTTGATTGGCGCAAATCGCCAACAACCAGTTTTCTGACTATTTTCAACCAAGGATATTCGCTCTAACTGGTTTGTGATTTCTGTGAGAACAGACCTAGTGTACGGAAACGAACTCTCTTTCGCCCGTCTTTTTCTACTCCATCACACCTTTATGCAATCTGGAATAATGGCTACAAGATGGCGGTATTAAATTTAAAATCCAACGTTTCATTCCTCTGGAATCATCATCAATTTATTTTTTTCAAATACGGACCTGCTTTTTTAACTGTGTTATTGAAAAATTATAAACAATATCGGCTTTAGGATGCCCAAAGATGACAAAATCGCAAATAAAAAATCCAGGTCCGTATTTAAAAAAAGGAAGTTGAGGATGGCCGCCTGAAGACGAAACGTCGAAATTTAAATTTAGTAGCACCATCTTCTAAAAGAGAAAAAGTGACAATGATGAAGTGACATTTATTTAAAAATTGCTTTTCAAATAAGCCCGGGAAAAAATAAAAACGATTTTACAAAATTTCGGTTTTTTCCGAATATCTCCGGAAGTATTCGGAATCTTTCTAGTTTCAAAACGGCATTCTATTGGTCATAAAATTGCGCAACTTTTCCATAACCGACCCCGTTTCTCTTACGGTTACCGAAATCCCAATGATGAGGCTCGAATTTGGGCCACCCTGTACAGAAAAAAGGTAGTAAAATAAATCTAATAAATAAACAAACAAAAACAAGAAATACAGGAACCAAATTAAAACAAGACTATGCTGTCAATTTTACTTGACTTTTTATTCGGGTTAGAGTTAGTTCCGATAGTTTACGGTTAGCGGGTGTTGTTTCTTGCTTCGAAAGCTGTTTTTTTATCTGTCAAATAGTGGCTATGGCTACGTACATAGAGAAATATAATAGAAAACTACGAGAGACGTTTGTTTAATGTAACAATCTGGAAGTGTGTTTGTGCACATACCCGTAGCGTATTTCGCATGGTGTGGCAGATTATTGAACTAATTACTTCGATCGTTTCTGACAACTCGGTTTAATTTGTCTTTGTCAGCAACTTGCCCGAAAATTTTCTATCTTTTTTTAACACATACAAAATACAAAATTGTCATAATTTGACAAATTATTGAATCGTCTATGATTCAATCCGAAAACCATCAATCAAAAACTGAATGCTCATCATCATAACTTAAAATTTCTTCTATTATTTATATTAGAGAAATGAGAGAACATTCTGTGATCATAAATATTAATTAATTAGACAAAACCGACACCAATAATAGTGTGTTTTCGAATTTGCGATGATGCGAGATGCAGTAAAAAGGTAAACACAAAGGTGCACAAAGCTTATAATACAAACATTTTTAGTTACTGTATATTTATAAAATTGGAATAAAAAAATAGGTTTGTTTAAAGATATCTCAATTTTTGTATTGTTCAATTACCTCCTTGACCCCCTTAAGGAATCTCATTGCATCTAATTTGAATTTGTTAAAAATAAGTTCTGTTATTTTTTTTTTGCAATTAACTGTTTTGAGCGTTTACGGTACTTTATTTTTAATAAATCTTAAATAAAATCAAAGTTAATAATTTGATTATTCAAAAAAGCCGCCTTTTCACTGTCGGTGAAGAAGAAACCTGCATTTAAACAATGTTCACTCTTTTATTGCTGTCCGTAGCCACCAGAGGTGCTAACGTCGACATTGTGCCAGTTAAGTACAGGGTAATGACTTCTCTCGTAGTTTACTACTATTATATTTCTCTATGGCTACGTACTCGTTAACCGTAACGTTGAAGTTTTCAGGAGCAACGAAAACTCCCTATTGTAATATTTATTGAACAACAAGTTTTGAAAACGACTTTTTTCGCACGGCGAGACAGTTTATTAGACCGAGCCGTAGGCGAGTTCCACAAATCGAGCGAGTGTGAAAAAAGGTTTTCAGACGATTTTTATACAATGCTTTTCCTACAACTACAAAATAAAACAACCAAATATGTAATTTTTATTTGTTAGAAAACAAATCATCAACATCAGAAATTGGTGACAATTGCTATTTATGTTGTCATGTCAGGACGACAGGACCAAAATAAATAAAAAAACTAATTAGCATCGTGTGAAAAACTTTTCCACACGCTGTTCGAAGCAACTCTATTTTCAGAGGTTGCCTAGCGTGTGAAAAATTCCATTTTCAAAGGCAGTGGTAGGAAAAATAATAGAATAATAAGAATAATAATAATAGCCTATTACGCTCGTACAGCATATTTTTTTTATTACATATTCTAAAAGAGCATATTATTGAGTTTAGCAGTTGTGCAAAATTTCATAATTTTCCTAGCCCTTGTTCATATTTAAATAAATTATCAAAACGCTCCAAATTTGAAACATGGGGTGACGTCACTGCATCTCGCACGTTGGTCGTGCGGTGGTGCTGGTACGCCCGTGACTACTGGCCGAATTTATAGTCGTTCCTTGAATCTTCCTAGGAGTCGCGAGTTTAGAATGAACACTTGCTACTATTTGACAAGTGACTCATGACAATTCTAAATATTCAAGGCTTCCTTAAGGTCCGAGGAAACCTCAAGGCCCGACTATAAATTCGGCCCGGCAAAAGAAATAGTTGGCCCACCCCCACACACCAAATTTCAATTTATAATAGCACAAATTGTTCTCCGAGTTTTGCACCATTTTGCACCATAAATATTAAATTTTGCACCGCAACCCTTGAGTCTTTACAGGGGGTTGAAAGAGAAATAGTTGGCCCCCCACACGCCAAATTTTAATTTAAAATAGCACAAATTGTTCTCCGAGTTTTGCACCATTTTGCACCATAAATATCAAACTTTGCACCGCAACCCTTAGGCCTACACAGGGGGTTAAAAGAGAAATAGTTGCCCGCCCCCACACGCCAAATTTCAATTTAAAATAGCACAAATTGTTCCTTGAGCTTTGCACCATGAATATTAAATTTTGCACCGCAACCCTTAAGCCGCTACAGAGGGTTGAAAGAGAAATAGTTGTCCCCCCCCCCCACACGCCAAATTTCAATGTATAATAGCACAAATTGTTCTCCGAGTTTTGCACCATTTTGGACCAAAATATTAAATTTTGCAAAGCAACCCTTAAGCATCTACAGGGGCTTGAAAGAGAAATATAGTGCCAAAGTATCGGTGATGACGTGGCAGCGTGTCGTTTCTCGCCTTGACTTGCCTTGACATAGGGTGTTTGCACCACAGGCTATAATTCTGCTGGCGTCTGCTTTAATATTCTAAACTGCGAACACTGGCGCAAACAGCCTGCCGACATAAGGTGGGTTCGGCTTGCTCACTCCGTGCACTCCAAGTGACTCCAATCGCACTCCAGCCGTTCGGGTTAAGGTTCGGGTATTGCTTTTTACAGTTTTTACCGTATTAGGGGTCACTCCATTAGCTCTGTTCACTCCACTCCAACTCCGCGCTGAATAGCCGAACCCAGCTATGGTGATGTCGTAGCAACGGTGCTACACCAGATGACCTTGAAACCCAAAAAAAAGACGATAAGCAATCCGTGTGTAGTGTGTATTATCCTTGGGTAAATTCGAGGGTAAATTGTATAGGGTTTTCAGCTGTGTTGAAACAAAGTTAATATGTCGCTGGGAAACGCCCATAAACTAACCAAAAGTAAGTAACCCGTCTTTATATTAATATTAGCGAGCTTTGTTCGCGGATTATATTCTGGACCGAGTCCGAATCAGTCCAGAACATATTGATGGCGTTTCCGGATGGTGGAATTAGTGCAAAGAAAATGTATTTCTATCTTTTTCTTTAACAAGCTGAAAGAAAGAGATGAAAATACACTCCGTGCGCTATATAAATTGAAATTTGGCGTGTGTGTGTGGGGGGCAACTATTTCTTTTTCAACCCCATGTAGAAGCTCAAGGGTAGCGGTGCAAAATTTAATATTTTTGATGCAAAATAGTGCGTAAACTCAAGAAACAATTCGTGCTATTATAAATTGAAATTGCGCGGGGGGGGGGGAAACAATTTCTCGTTCAACCCCCTGTAGCGGCCTAAGGGTTGCGGTGCAAAATGTATTACTTATGGTGCAAAATGGTGCAAAACTCGGAGAACAATTTGTGCTTTTAAATTGAAATTTGGCGTGTGGGAGAGGCCAACTATTTCTCTTTCAACCCCCTTTAAAGGCCTAAGGCTTGCGGTGCAAAATTTAATATTTTTGGTGCAAAATGGTACAAAACTCAGAGAACAATTTGTGCTATTATAAATTGAAATTTGGCGTGTAGGAGGGGCCAACTATTTCTCTTTCAACCCCCTGTAAAGGCTCAAGAGTTGCGGTGCAAAATTTAATATTTATGGTGCAAAATGGTGCAAAAATCGGAGAACAATTTGTGCTATTATAAATTGAAATTTGGCGTGTGGGAGGGGCCAACTATTTCTCTTTCAACCCCCTTTAAAGGTCTAAGGCTTGCGGTGCAAAATTTAATATTTTTGGTTCAAAATGGTGCAAAACTCAGAGAACAATTTGTGCTATTTTAAATTGAAATTTGGCGTGTGGGGGGGGCCAACTATTTTTCTATCAACCCCCTGTAAAGGCTTAAGGGTTGCGGTGCAAAATTTAATATTTATGGTGCAAAATGGTGCAAAACTCGGAGAACAATTTGTGCTTTTATAAATTGCAATTTGGTGTGTGGGGGGGGGGGCAACTATTTCTTTTTCAACCTCCTGTAGAGGCCTAAGGGTTGCGGAGCAAAATTTAATATTCATGGTGCAAAATGGTGCAAAACTCGGAGAACAATTTGTGCTATTTTAAATTGAAATTTGGCGTGTGGGGGGGGCCATGGTTAATTTGGCCCCCTCCAGTAATACTTCTATATAGTCTCTCTCCTGAGTGGGTGCAAATTTTTTTTCGAGTGGTGCAAAACGGTGCAAAAGGGTGCAAAAAAATGGTATAAGTTTTAATGGATTTGGAAATATGGGGGGGGGGCTAACTTAACTGACCCCAAATTTTTGTTCCATTCCAAATTTAGACCACTTTTCAGGGAAATGAAGTTATAACAATAATAGATAGCAGTATGGTTCGAAGCATTTTTTGTTGCAAAATACGCATTCTAAATAGTAAAATTATTACCAATTTTGTTGACAACAATATGCAAATTTTGGTCATGGATTTGATTGAAAAAGAGACGAATACCTAGAGTAGCACACCAACAATAAATTTCCAAAATTTTGGATACTAAAATGCTGGTAAAAATGAATAGGACAAAATTTTCTAAAATTATAATGTTTTTATCACAAAATTAATCAAAATCATAGAATAAGTGCGCGTTCACATTGACACCGCACATAGTGATGCCCAAAAATAATTTTAACATTATATTTCAAATGAACATGTTCACACTTGAGCGGCCCACGGTGTTAACATGTTCATTTGAAATATAATGTTAAAATTATTTTTGGGCATCGCTACAGCGGCATCGCGCAACGCTCACCGCTCGAGCGGCGTCAATGTGAACGCGCACTAAGGTTTATAGTGGGGATAGAATGGACAGTCCCGTTATACGAGCCGGACAACCATTTGTGGTGCCATCTGTTGTCTATGAAATGAGCTCATCCCATTGTAGCAGCTTGTAGAGCAGTTTCCTTCTTATTCTTTTCTAAATTTGCTTTTTATTTATTTTATAATAAAGACACAATTTGATACAAATTTAATAAATAACGGTTTATTACAAAGAAAGAAAAAAAAAATATTGGCTTTTCGAAACTTGTCAACAAAGTCTACACTTGACAACACAGAATTAAATAACAATAATAATCTTTTCCTACAACTGCCTTTGAAAATGGAGTTTTTCGCACGCTAACCAACCTCTGAAAATAGAGTTTTTCGCACAGCGTGTGAAAAAGTTTTTCACAAGCTCCTCAGCGTGCGAAAAAGTTTTTCACACGCTGCTAATTAGTTTTTTTGATTATTTTGGTCCTGTCGTCCTGACATGACAACATAATTGCGATTGTCACCAGTTGCTGATGTTGATTATTTGTTTTCTAACAAATAAAAATTACATATTTGGTTGTTTTGTTTTGTAGTTGTAGGAAATACAATGTAAAAAACTCGTTTGAAATAGTTATTTACCTAACAAGTGCGGAAAGTGGTACTTTTCCGCACGAGACGGCAGTTGCACGAACGACGCGGAGCGGAGTTCGGGCAAGCCGTTGAGCGTGGAAAAGACATTTTCCGCAACAGTTAGGTACAATATTTTCCGAGTGTTTATATCCATCTTATTTATCCAAAAAAATGTTTCCAATACGCAAAAGATTTTATAATGATGGTACAAAATAGCACATAATATAAAATAGTAACATAAATCATTTATTTGATCCTAAATATCTTCATTTTTAACAATAAAAAAATCGTGCGGAAAAGTAACTTTTCAGCACTAGTGTGGAAAATAACTTTTTCTACGAGCGTGCGTAAAGTTATTACTTTGCACACTCATTTGCGTAGTTGAACTTTGCGTACGGAAACTCTTTGCGCACTAATTTTTGTTACGCATAGTAACCGCATTTATACTCGATTTTTCAATGTTTTATGAGTTTCTTGATAAACTAATATTCAGAAAAAAAGGCCTGATGTTATTTTTTCCAATTAAGGCATTCAGGTAATGTTTAGCTTTTTTCATTTGACACTTTCCGTATGAGGAGCGAGGGAAGGAAAAACTCAGCAGAAATAGATGTGACCATTGGCATGAAGATCCACCAACTCACATTCCTTTGGAGTATCAGATTATAAAAGTTGAACTGTAAGTTATACTCCTCCATACCAAAATTTGGCAGAAAAAACAAACTTAACAACTTGTTCAAATTTCAAGTAAACCTCGTTAGCACAACGAATGTTACAAATAAAGTCAAGCTGGAGTGCGTTCAAGGATAGCAATGCTAATGCCAAAACCTACTTTTTCCCTTCTACCGGCGATGCAAAATCTGGCATGAATTTGCTGGAACGCCAAATACCGTTTCTCAATTAGGATATCCAAACCACGTGACATTCAAGATGCGTGGCGGCCACACATGAACCAAAAAACACAAAAAAATATCTAGTTTCTGTCCGACTTAATAGTTCACGTACCTAGTAAACAAATATTTTATTGAATAATCAAAATCAAAGCTGCAAGCAAAACTCGACGCAAAATAATTGAAATTTGCATGAAAACACATATTCAAAAATAACCTGCTGGCCGCCACGCCATATTGAATTTTTCATTTTTAGAGCGTCAGCGTTAGTATTATCTATTCACCACTTCCACTTCCGTTCTATAAGCTTTTTGTATTGTATTATTTATGTGTTGTTATTTGTGCCAAAAGTGACAGACCCCACTTAGCCAATCAAAATTCGTATAAACATTTCTAGACTCAGTTGAAAGCACCTCCAAGAGTTACTTTACCGCGGCCGATTCTGAACGTGTGAAGCCAACCTTTTTTCGCATGCTGGAGCCGAACTTGAACGCAATCTGCCAATTTTGGCTTGGCTTTAGCCGTTTTTGAACCCAGCCCTGATCACTGAAAAAAAAATCGAAAACACAACACATTGAACTAGTAGAGAAAATTACCAATTTTCAGCATCTGGAAACATTTATGAAGATTAGGTATACAGCTCCTCTGGATGCAAATCTCAAACACTCGTAGAAAAAGTATTGTTCCTAACACTTGCGCAAAGTGTCTTTCCCGCACTCAACTCTTATCCGAACTCCGCTTCGCGTCGTTCGTCTAACTGCTTTTTCGTGCGGGAAAGTATCACTTTGCGCAATTGTTAGGAAATAGCTATTTATACAATAAGTTACGAAATGAGCGTCGAGTGACTAAAAGACATCGTTTCGTAACGTATTGTGTACAAGATTTTTTCTACTGGCATTTTATAATAAAAAAACACAATTTTATTTCATGTAAATAAGTCGATTACGCCCAAAATCTTTGTTACCTGCTTTTGCTTAACACCTGACACTTTTCATGCGATTTTTTTTTCAAGATTCGATATCAGTAATTAAAATCCCAGAAAGTAGGTAACAACACAAAGTTCTGTTTTGAGTAAACCAAACGTTCAATTCAGTAATTCCATTTTCAATATTCATAATAAATACAAAACAAAATTCAAATATGTGTTTAGTGTGTTTTTTATTTCTGAATAATGAATGAAACTTTTAGGCACTAGTGCTTAAAAATTACTTTTACGAACTCAAAAGTCACTTTTACGCATTGAAAAGTCACTTTTACGCACTGAGTGCCTAAAAGTAACTTTCACGCACTCAGTGCTTAAAAGAATGTCGTTTCAAAACTAAAATGACAATCGAAAAGTTGCTTTTATGAAACGTCAGTAGAAAAATAACTATTTCCTACGAGCGTGCGCAAAGTAGTACTTTTCCGCACGCATTTCCGGGCTCAAAGTTACACTTTTCCGCACTCAGTGCAGATACAGGCCTTATCCGCACTGAGTGCCGAAAAGTAATTATAATTGTCAAGCAACAATAAGTGCACCTGTCGACTTTGACACTGATGACAAATTTTTCCTGTTTCTATGTCAGCCAACATCTATACAAACACCAAATATAAATTAACTTTGACACATTGTCAGATTTGTTCTCTATTTATATGCAAAAATCTACAAACTTTCTCATCAAACTTAAACGCTTTAAGATGAACAGCTCTGACGAGGATTTTCTGTTATTTTTTTTGTTATGTAATTTTTTGATAAATGCATAGGTTCCCTTCAAGTTAATTAAAAATAATTAAACAAATTATCGTTTTTTTTTAAATTTTTGTTATTACCTACCTGATATGAAGCTCGTAGGAAAAATGTTGTTCCTAACACGTGCGCAAAGTGTCTTTTCCGCACGCAAACACGTATCTCAACTCCGCTTCGCGCCGTTCGTATAACTGTGTTTGCGTGCGGAAAAGTAACACTTTGCGCACTTGTTAGGAAAATAACTATTTCCGCACTATTTTACTTTTCCGCACGCTTTTTTTTTATGCACAAAAAAATAATGGAATCGGATTTTTTTATCATAATCCTTGGCTTATATCTAAATTGGCCAAAAAAATTGATAGGATCCTCCACCCTCTCGGGGCTATGCCACCTAAAATAGGGCTGTGCGGGGCTGCGGGGCTGTGCGGGGCTGTGCCCTCCAAATAAGGGGCTCCCGCGGGGCTCCGCCCCTCAAAAAGGGGGCCCGCGGGACTTTGCCCCCATAATAGGGGGCTCCAGCGGGGCTCCGCCCCTCAAAAAGGGGCCCCGCGGGACTGTGCCCCCAAATAGGGGCTCCGCTCCTCAAAAAGGGGCCCTGCGGGACTCCGCCCCCAAATAGGGGGCTCCCGCGGGGCTCCGCTCCTCAAAAAGGGGCCCCGCGGGACTGTGCCCCCCCAAATAGAAGGATCCCGGATTTTAATGTGGAAACCAGAAAAAAAAATTTGTGGGATAATTTTACTTCTTGATATTTGAAAAGGTCCACTGTGAGAATAGACTTTTTTTTCAAATAAGATAGTAATTATTTGGTTTGAAATAAAAAATAGTACCCATAGAGTAAAAATCGTGCGGAAAAGTAAAAATCGTGCGGAAAAGTAAAAAAAACGTGCGGAAAAGTAAAATCGTGCGAAAAAGTACAACTTTCAAAACGAAAAATCGTGCGGAAAAGTAACTTTTCACTATTCCGCACGCTCATAGGAAATAGCTATTTACCTAACCAGTGCGGAAAAATATTTTCCGCAAGTATAAGGTACAATATTTTTCCTACAGGCGAAAAAATGTAAAATATTTCTATTTTTTTTTTTTGACATATCAGTGCGGTAAAAAAATTTCCTACGAGCGTGCGCAAAGTAGTACTTTTCCGCACGCATTTTCGGGCTCAAAGTTACACTTTTCCGCACTCAGTGCGGATACAGGCCTGATCCGCACTGAGTGCCGAAAAGTAATTATAATTGTCAAGCAACAATAAGTGCACCTGTCGACTTTGACACATGATGACAAATTTTTCCTCTACTTCTATATCAGCCAACATCTATACAAACACCAATTATAAATTAACTTTGACACATCAGATTTGTTCTCTATTCATATGCAAAAATCTACAAACTTTCTCATCAAATTTAAACGCTTTAAGATGAACAGCTCTGACGAGGATTTTCTGTTTTTTTTTTTTTTGTTATGTAATTTTTTGATAAATGCATAGGTTCCCTTCAAGTTAATTAAAAGAAATTGAACAAATTATCGTGTTTTTTTTTTTTAATTTCTGTTATTACCTACCTGATATGAAGCTCGTAGGGAAAATTTAGTTCCTAACACGTGCGCAAAGTGTCTTTCCCGCACGCAAACACGTATCCGAACTCCGCTTCGCGTCGTTCGTATAACTGTTTTTGCGTGCGGAAGAGTAACACTTTGCGCACTTGTTAGGAAAATAACTATTTCCGCACTGACAGCCGTGCGGAAAACTTTTTCCGCACTGATATGTCAAAAAAAAAAGTTTTACCGCACCGTGCGGGAAAACTCATTTTCCGCACGCATATCAGTGCGGAAAATCGATTTTTCCGCACGGCTGTAGGAAAACCTTTTTTCACACTCGCTCGACTTGTGGAACTCGCCTACGGCTCGGTCCAACAAACTGTCTCGCCGTGCGAAAAAAGTCGTTTTCAAAACTTGTTGTTTAAATAACTATGACACTAAACATAACACTGTGAAAGTTCACAAATACACACAGATAACGCTCTATCACTACGGAACAGCTTTTCAACGAACAGAAATATTAAAGCAACAACAAGAAGCACAACGTTTTCCAGTTCATCGTTTTGTCATCATTCATGTGAATTCATGTCATAATTCAATTATAGCGAATTCCATTTGTCGAACCAGTGCAAAAAAATGTATCCTTATCCTTACATGCTACATGCTTTTAGAAAAGGATGCGGATACACTCAGTGCGCACTGAGTGACAAATGGAAATCGCCATTAGTAATGACGTCACCCTTCTTCTCCAAAAGCGGAGATACCTTGGAGATACAATCAACAATTCGTACGCAAATCAATTGATAGCGCCCCTACCGGGCATGAAACAAGTTTATCATTGAACCAAGTGGTACATTTGAAGATCGCGGGGTATGATCAAAATCTGCCAAACAACGAGGTAATTGCTGTCATTTTCAGCAGAAACTCAAACCAAACGTGTGTTCAGCGTTTTTCTAAAAGATGTCGCTGAGTTCGGGAAGGGTAGTCACTTCTTTCAAACGCCAGTAAGAACTGTTTTACCTAGCTAAAAATGTGAAATACTATTATTTCATTTACATCTGAATAATAGTTATTTGTGCAACCAGTTGGGAAAAGCACTATTTTTCGTAACGAACTGATTTCTGCGGAACGAGCGAAGCGAGTTCCGCAAAAGGAAGAGAATTACGAAAAATAGTGTTTCCCAACGTGTTTCACACAATATTTTTTTCTAATTTTGACCATGTGATCCTGTTTAATTCAAGTTAAAAATATAAAAAACATACTTCGAATAATTATGTCTAATTGTCAAGCGTCAGGTGAGTTCAGATATGTTTATTTATTAAGTATTTCGTTTTTAGTTGCTACAGAAGCAATAGTGTCAAGCATAGAGGTGTCAAGTCTGCGTCTCTAATTTTTGAAAAAGTAAAACATTTTAATTAATATTGTTCTTATATAAACCACTAAAACTTTATAGAGTAAAAGAATAATTATTATTAGATTCTAATGTCCATCAATTCAGGAAGCGACGTACCGAGTGATATTGAGGATTCGGCTCAATCTGCTTTATCTACAATAAATTATTATATTATAAGTCAAAGAGCAAATATGATTTGGCCCTATGTCAGTTTAGGGTCAAATTAAATTTCCATATGTACCTACAAAGAATATAATAATAATACTTCAAGAAATTTAGCGTTAAAATTATCACAAATTTTATTTCTGTATTATTCGCCACTGATCGTGAAAGGATAACGCACATCTAACATGGGATTTCTGGGCTCTATGGATTTTGCCCATTTTTTGATATGTTGTAGAGGATTTAATTCTGAACAACCTTTAAATGGGACGAAATCTTGTAGGTATTACGGTCTTTGAGATATGAGCCTTGAAATATGAAATTTTTTGCAAGTTTTTGTGTGGAGAGTATACAAAAAACTGGTGTTTATCAGTCAAAATTTTTACAGGTCGACATATTTTACGTCACTAACAAATGTCAACATAGGCTAAGGCCGGGACCGCAGTGTCGCCAACATTGACCCCAGTGCGATCGCGGCCTTAAATTGATTGACAATAATTTTAAAGTGACGTAAAATATGTGAACCTGTCAATATTTTGTCTGATAAACACCAGTAGCACCAGTATTTCGTATACTCTCCACACAAAAAGTCGCAAAAAGTTCATCTTTCAACGCTCATATCTCAAAGATCGTAATACATACAAGATTTCGTCCGATTTAAAGGTTGTTCAGAATTAAATCCTCTACAACATATCAAAAAATGGGCAAAATCCATAGAGCCCAAAAATCCCATGTTACGTGTGCGTTTTCCTTTACTTTTCATCACCAGTTGCGAAAAATTTTACTTTTCGTAACTGGTGATGAAAAGTAAAACATTTGATAACGTCAACAAAGTTTTGAAAAGTGTCACTTTAAATGTCAAAATTAGAAAATAGTTATTTGTGCAACCAGTTGGGAAAAGTACTATTTTTCGTAACGAGAAGACTTCTGCGGAACGAGCGAAGCGAGTTCCGCAAAAGAAAGCGAGTTACGAAAAATAGTGTTTCCGAACGTGTTTCACACAATATTTTTTCTAATTTTGTATATTATGATCTGATCCATTTAAATTCAAGTCAATAAAAACATGAAAAATGTCCCTTCTAAAGTGTGTTTTTTTTTTTAAAGTTAATTCCCCGTCAAAAATTTAGTAACTATGTTGGCAACACAAGCCTTTTCTACATAAAAAATTTGATATCATTGACAATTTTACATTGTATTGCCAACATAATGTCAGTTTGACTTTTATCTTTAAAAAAAAACAGACTTTATAATTATTTCCAAATTGTCAAGTAAGTTCAGAGATGTTTTCCATTCCGTTACCATGGTAGCCAGTATTGTTAATGATCGAGTTTGGTGACTTAAACCGGTCATTGCTTTCGGCGATCATCCACTACCTACTCTGCTTGTAGAATCTGTGGATGATCTGCTGAGAATTGAATAGCATGGGGGATGAAAGTCTAATACAGCTGCTAAGGGCTATGTGGAAAATTTCATAACTATAAAAAACAGAAAATTGTCACCAATATCCTTAGAGAGACTTCCATGAAAAAAACATTCAATTTATTTATTTAATTAATGCAACACAGAATACTATGTTGTTAATATCATCAATAATTGTTCAAATTGTGTTAAGTATCAATATTTATAACTAATTAGTTTTTTTTTTCATACATTGTCCTATTATGTAACTAATTTGAATAAAATTAAACCTTCCTAATATATCCGTGAAAAGAATATAATAACAACAAAGTAGGTACTCCGAGTAGTTCAGCCCCAAAAGTATCACAGATTTTCTTCTTGTATTTTGTGCAACTGATGATGAAATTTACTTTTCCTACGAGCGTGCGGAAAAGTTACTTTTCCGCACGATTTTTCGTTTTGAAAGTTGTACTTTTCCGCACGATTTTACTTTTCCGCACTATTTTTTTACTTTTCCGCACGATTTTTACTTTTACTGAAAAGTGTACCCATATTAAAGTTCGGGGGCCCCCTATTTGGGGGGCGGAGCCCCGCGGTGGCCCCCTATTTGGGGGGCATAGTCCCGCGGTGGCCCCTTATTTGGGGGGCATAGTCCCGCGGTGGCCCCCTATTTGGGGGGCATAGTCTCGCGGTGGCATCATTTTTGAGGGGCACATTCCCGCGGGGCCCCTTTTTTGGGGGCGAAGCCCTGGGTGCTCCTTTTTGGGGGGGCGAAGCCCCTTATTTGGGGTGCGGAGCCCCTTATTTGGGGTCACAGCCCCGCAGGGCCCCCTATTTTGGGTGGCATAGCCCCGCGAAGGTAAGGAATCCTAACAATTTTTTTGGCCAATTTAGTTATAGGCCAAGGATCATGATAAAAAAATCCGGTTCCATTATTTTTTTGTGTATAAAAAAATCGTGCAGAAAAGTAAAATCGTGCTGAAAAGTTACTTTTCCGCACGATTTTTTTATTGCTAAAAATGAAGATAGTTAGGATCAAATAAATGATTTATGTTATATATTATTTTATATTATGTGCCATTTTGTACCATCATTATAAAATCTTTGCGTATTGGAACATTTTTTTTTGATAAATAAGATGGACAAAAGCACTCGTAGGAAAAATATTGTACCTAACTCTTGCGGAAAATGTCTTTTTCACCCTGCCGTCTCGTGCGGAAAAGTACCACTTTCCGCACTTGTTAGGTAAATAACTATTTCATCACCAGTTGCGAAAAATTTTACTTTTCGTAACTGGTGATGAAAAGTAAGGCATTTGATAACGTCAACGAGTTTTGAAAAGTGTCACTTTAAATGTCAAAATTAGAAAAAATATGCTGTAGTTTGTTTGAGATATATGTACAGGGTGCTGCAATTTGGAGTGTTTCAACAGGAAAAACATACTTCCAGACCAGATGGAGGAAAATTGACTAAAACGTCATGGGATCGATTTTCGAGAAACGTCGATTGTCAAAAACCGTATCGCGATATCTTCAATGGTACCGTTAATACAGGGCGTTTTCCGATTTTCCCCATTTATGAAAAATAGCTGTAAGTTTTTTATTTATCAATTTTTTTTATTTCTGTAAAAACATTATGGAGACACTTTTTTGAGCACAATCCAGTGGCGGACTAAATTTTTTTCTATATCGCTCCGATTTCGAGATATAGACCAAAGTCCGATATTTTCAAATGTAACATCCTATATATTAATAGCTCATTGGATAGCTCTGTTTTTGCTGATTTCAATGATATAAAGTTCGATAGGTTTATCTCTAACAGTTTTCGAGAAAAAAAATTATATCCAATGAGCTATTAATATATCTATGGTGGGTGAGCTAACGAGTACAAGTAAAAATTTTGCGAAAATGAGTTTAAGTCATTTTGGTATATATTTTCGGTTCCTACATCGACTGGTCCATACAGTATAAGTCAATTTATTTGAAATACTTTACTTTTAATTTCAATCCACATAGTTTAACTTAATAGGAATTTTATTCTGTTCGGCATATCAGTATAAGGTGAATTGTACTATTTAGATTATACACTATTAATAAAATTCAAATAGTACAAGTAGACTTATACTATTCCTATCCTGATTTTGTCGGTCCACTTATACTCTTAGTACCATTTGGTGACCAAAGAGGTTATGTTATCAGCAAAAAAAAAGTGTTTTGTGAAAAAGAGTTAGCCTTCTTTTCCAGTTTTTGCAAATATGAAATTTTGGGTTGAGCAAAACTAGTATTAGTCATTTCTTAGGTCAGGTCAAAATATTATAAGTCATATTATCTTATTTCATAATAATATATCGACGGTGATCTGACAATACCTGCTGTAATATCACTAATATCTGCCTTATTTCGACTAAAATGAAACACGCGTCTTATACAATATAGTACCGCTCTGCTGTTCGTATCTCGACTGACTCCTGACTCACCGCACAGCAAATCGATATTCCTTTATTCTCAAGTTAGATAATACATAATACATAAACATAAACATTTCTTTAAGGGTAGGTACCACGTATATTTTACACTTGACATGTCTAACTTAACAATACTAATACATTTATAAAGTCTATACACTACAGCCACTTTCTTCTTTTTTTTTTTTCTTTTTTCTTTTTTTCTTTTTTATGTACCTACATAATGTAGTTACAGTTCAGCTATATTGCTATAATTCAAATTACATCTCTATGCTTATACAAATCCTTAAATTTAATTAATTTCTAATTAATCTCATACGAACATCGCAAACTACAGGAATTCTTAAAACTAGACTAAACCAATGACTAAACTAATAATTATTATACATTCCAAGTTAGGTATCTCTACTATTTGTTATGGAGTCCATATTGTTGATAATCAATTAAATGAGGTAATCTGAAAATGGATAGATTAATAAACCATTTAATAAATATAGGTAGGTTGTTATATGTGTTTATTCTGTTAGATGGCTTATTCATGTTCGACCGAATTTCCTTCAATCACTGTTGGATTTGCTATCGTCCATTCTCCTTCTACTTTTTTTAAATGAAGAATGTTTCTACGAAAATTTTGTCCAGTTTCGTCATTTCTTATTTGTACGTCGCCGCCGTCTTTGCTTAGTACTGTATGCTGACTGGCGTTAAATTCCGGGCTGATTTTGCTGTTTTTTGTTAGATTTTTAACATATACTTTGTCTCCAGGTTCTAAAATGGTTTCTTCAGCTCTTCGCTTCCTGTCTCCATACTCCTTTCCCTTTTCTTTTTGAAGTTTGTCCCTGTCTCTAACTTCGCTGTCTAAAATCTTATTTTCCAGATCTTTTGAAGATGGTATTTTATCCCTAAATTGCCTATTATAAAAAAGTTCGGAGGGGGTTTTTCCTGTGGTTGTATGGGGGGTGCTATTATACATCATCAGATAATGCAGCAGATCTTTTTTCCAATCACTTTTTAAGGCATAACTTATTCTTATTCTTTTAAGGAGATCCCGGTTCTGTCGTTCGACTTCTCCATTTTGTTGTGGCCAATAGGGTATTGTAAACTGCAATTCTGTTCCAGATTCCTTACAAAAGTTCTGAAACTCTGTACTGGTAAATTACTGACCGTTATCCGACGTAATACATGCTGGGTAACCCAATCTAGAGCATATCTCTTGAATTACCGAAATTGTGTTTTTTGCTGAGATTTCTTTCACAATTTTAACCTCTTTGTAGCGACTGTAATAATCGACCATAACAAATATGTACTCTCCACTTGGAAGTGGTCCTAAAAAGTCTATAGCTACTGCAACCCAAGGTTGTGTAGGCAATTCACGTCGCTTCATCGGGTTAGGAGGATTGGGTGCTGAGACAAGTGTACAACCTTTGCACGATTTTACCATTTTTTCAGCGGCGACGTCCATTTTTGGCCACCAAACTTTTGTACGCAACCGATTTTTCATTGCTACGATGCCGGGGTGACCTTCATGTGCTGCCTCTAAAATATGTTGTCTTAATCGTATTGGAATGACAATTCTATCGCCTCTTAGTAATATTTCGTCGTAAAAACAAAGCTCTGTTTGAAATACTTTGAACTGGTTTATTGACGTATCCCAATGGTCATTAAAAATACCCTCTCTTACTTTGCTGATTTCTTCATCTTCATTGGAATACTTTTTTATGTCTGCTAGAGAAACGGCATTTGGTCTTGAGTAGCTGGTAATTTGGTATACCGAATTTTCGTCGAATGGCTTTATTTCCTGTTCTGTAGTGGGTAGTCTTGAGAGGGGGTCGGCAATGTTGAATTTTCCCGGGCGATAGATGACTTTGAAGTTATAACTTTGTAGTCGTAAGACCCATCTCTCGATGCGAGCACATGATCTGGATTTCGGACCAAATATAGCTTCCAACGGCTTGTGGTCGGTAACTAATTCAAACTCATCTTTTCCGTAGAGAAACATGTGAAAATGCTCGACTGCCCATACGAGCGCTAAGGCTTCTTTTTCGGTCTGGCAGTACCTTTTTTCACAGTCCGTGAGACTTTTATTTCCAAATGCTATAATTCTTGGTTCATTGTCATTATTATATTGAATGAGTACGGAGCCTAGTCCAACGGGGCTCGCGTCAGCAATTACTCGTGTTCTGTATTTTGGATTATAATAGTCTAGACTACCAATATTGGAGAGTGATTTTTTCAGGTTCTCAAAAGATAATTGCTGCTCTTCTTTCCAGAGTTGCTCTATGTTGGCCTGCTTCCCTAATTTCATGCGTAGTAGTTTTCTTAGAGGTTCGGTTATGGTGGCTAAATTTGGTATCCATTTACCGATATAATTTATTAACCCAAGGAAACTCTGTAATTCTTCAATATTTTTAGGAGTACGAAAGGTTTTTATTCCTCCTAAATAACTAGGTAATGGTTGAACTCCATCTTTAGATAACATGTGACCTAAGAACTCGACATTTTGTAACTTAAAAACACATTTGTCTTGATTCAATAAAACGTTGTTGTTTTCTAGGGTAGTTAATACTTTTTTTAGCCTACTGTCATGTTCCTCAAGGGTAGATCCGAAAACCAGGATATCGTCGATAAAGTTAACAACTCCTTCGCACTTACTTAGCATACGTTCTAGTAATTTCTGGAAAATTTCGGGGGCGCAGGAAATACCAAACATGAGTCTTTTATATCTTAATAAGCCCTTACTGCTAATAAATGTAGTAATATAGCGAGAAGACGGTGTTATTTCGACTTGATGGAAGGCATTTTTGATGTCCAGCCTCGAAAAGAATCTGGCATTTGTGAATCTGCATAATAACTGATCCATTGTGGGAAGAGGGTGATTTTCCCTTATTATAGCGGTGTTGGCCCTACGCATATCTAGGCAAATTCTCACTTCTCCATTTTGTTTTACAACTGGTGCTATTGGGGACACCCATCTGGGAGGATCGTTCACTTCTTCAATAATATCTTGGTGCATCATTTCCTCCAATTTGGTATTGATTTTTTCTTCCAATGGTATGGGAACGCGCCTATATGGTTGGCAGACGGGCTTGACGGTTTCATCGATAGGAATATCTATCATTATATCTTTAAACTTAGGAAAAGTAGTAACATTACTTACCAGATTGATGCCGATTTTCAAAACTCCCAATGCAACGGCCGTTGTTTTGCCTAGCAAGTTTCGGTTTCCACCTTGGATTACGTAGAAGCATGCTACAGTGGAACCATTTGCTACTGAGATTGTGGCCTCGAAGGAACCTATTACTGTAAGTGGTGTTTTGCTTCCATAAGCTAAAAACTTCTTTTGAGAGTCCTTCACTTGGTTGTAAACTTGAATTCTCTTTGATTTCAGCTTCTCCCATGCTTCTTGGGTCAAAAGATTGTTCTTGCTACCTGAATCGATCAGCATTTCTAGTTCGACGCCACCAATCTGGCATTTTATTGTTTCGTCGTCTTCGGTGTCGATGTGAAATATATACTCAGCCTCATCTTCCCGCTGTTCCTCCACGACGTTGACGTTTGAGAATCGAGGCTTCTTATAAGCAGTTTTTGTGTTGGGCTTGTTCGTGTTGTTACCTAATTTCCGTTTGGAAACAGCAGTTTTACATTGTGACATAAAGTGTCCTTTATATCCACACTTGTTACAGTCCCTATTTATTGCTGGGCAATTTTGACTCGAAGAGTCGTGTTTAGAACTGCCGCAACGAGTGCAAATAAAATTGGTTTGTTGACTGGAAATTTTTTTCTTTTGTATATAATGCACTTCTTGGTGGACTTCGTTGTTGGTGGAGAAGCGTTCTAACTGTCTTTTCACTGCTTCTAAACAATTAGCTTCTACAATAATTTGATCTAAGGTTACCGAATCGCCAATTGTAAGTATTTTTTTCCTTAAGTCTGCGTTGTTTCCTTTTTCCACAATTTGATCTATTATGTGTTCCTCTCTGTTTTCAAACTGGCATTTTTCTGCCTGACGTCGCAATCTTATTAAAAACTTCTCAAATTTTTCTCCTGGTTCTTGTTTTGTGAGCCTGAATATATGTCTTTCGAATACTTTGCTTTGTTTTGGAGCAAAGTATTCGTCAAGCTTTTGAATTGCTATTTTAAAAATATCGCTATTTAATTCTTCATCTTCATCAGCGTTTGCGCCTGGAATGTTATAGTAAATTTCTTGTAGGCTTAATCCTCCTAAATGCAGAAGGACAGCACGTTTTTTTGTTGCTAATTCAATATTGGCAGCATCCAAGTAAATATATAGAGCTCTTTTCCACTTTTCCCAACGCTGGGCTACTGAAGAGACATCCCCTTCACAATCAAAGTTTTTCAAGGTGGCAAAATTTGAGACATTCATTGCGACTCCAAATATCTGAAATTTATTAAAATTTGTTACTTTGTTTATGCTTTATATATTCAAATATATACATGTTTGAATACCCTTTTATGCTTAAAAATTTGGGATATTATGTAATACATACTTCTATTTAAACAATAAACAACGACTTCATTTTATTTGATTTAAATCCTTTTTCGGCTTATGTTTCTTTTGGATCCAACATCCTTTGTTTGAACATTTAGTTCATTATTTTGGAATCAAAATCCATTGTTTAGACCTAAGTCCATTGTTTGAATATTTGGTTCATTATCTTGGATTAAAAATCCTTTGTTTAGACCTAAGTCCATTGTTTGAACATTAAGTTCATTATTTCGGAATAAAATCCTTTGTTTAGACCTAAGTCCATTGTTTGAACATTTAGTTCATTATTTCGGAATGAAAATCCTTTGTTTAGACCTAAGTCCATTGTTTCATCATTTATTTCCCTACTTTGAAATAAAAATCATTTGTTTAGACCTACGTCCATTGCTTGAACCTTAAGTTCATTATTTCGGGATAAAATCCTTTGTTTAGACTTAAGTCCATTGTTTGAACCTTCAGTTCATTATTTTGGAATAATTTTATTGATTTATTATGCAATTATAATTTCCTGCATAAAATTATTCAACTAACTATTACCGAAGGATGCTAAGAACCAAAATAACAGCCAAAAATGATTTAATCAATAAAATTTCCCGTTGAACAGCATAAAGTCATTGTTTTCAAAATTTTTCTTTGCTTTTTTTTTTTTTTTTTGTTTTTTTTTTTTTTTGTTTTTTTTTTTTTTTTTTTTTTTTTTTTTCTTTCTAACCTATTTCCACTTACTTGGTTTATTTCACACGTATTCCAAGATTTCTTTTGTGCTTTATCCTTGTCGCCACTGTAATATCACTAATATCTGCCTTATTTCCACTAAAATGAAACACGCGTCTTATACAATATAGTACCGCTCTGCTGTTCGTATCTCGACTGACTCCTGACTCACCGCACAGCAAATCGATATTCCTTTATTCTCAAGTTAGATAATACATAATACATAAACATAAACATTTCTTTAAGGGTAGGTACCACGTACATTTTACACTTGACATGTCTAACTTAACAATACTAATACATTTATAAAGTCTATACACTACACCTGCTAACTGACATTTTATTCAAAAATTAGATTTTTCTACAGTTAGATTCAGTTGTAAATTTATTTAAATAAGAACGGTTTTTTATTCCCCCTGTAAAATTAACGTTTATGCACATAGCAGGTATTGTCAGATCACCGTCGATATGTCATCTATAGGTCTGGTCAAAAGAGTATAAGTCCATTTTTTTTGTAATAAAAAAAAACAGAACAAAAAAAAAAAATAAAAAAATAGATTATCTCTAATAAAAAAACACCTTTGTAAAGCTAAAAATTCGATTCGTCCGAAACAGCCACAAAAAATCCGATTATTTTAAAGTCTAATATTTCGAAAGCATTTTTCTTGATTTGTCTAATTTTGACTTGTACTCTTTAGCCCACTCACCATAGATATAGGATGTTACATTTGAAAATATCGGACTTTGGTCTATATCTCGAAATCGGAGCGATATAGAAAAAAATTTAGTCCGCCACTGGATTGTGCTCAAAAAAGTGTCTCCATAATGTTTTTACAGAAATAAAAAAAATTGATAAATAAAAAACGTATAGCTATTTTTCATAATTGGGGAAAATCGGAAATCGCCCTGTATCAATGGTACCATTGAAGATATCGCGATACGATTTTTGACAATCGACGTTTCTCGAAAATCGATTCCATGACGTTTTAGTCAATTTTCCTCTATCTGGTCTGGAAGTATGTTTTTCCTGTTGAAACACTCCAAATTGCAGCACCCTGTACAGACCGTTTCACCAGGGTTCATACTTGACCTTGAAACTTAGAAAAAAAGGGCTGCCCTAGATTAATTCATATGACACATTCAATTTTTTTGACAAATTAAAATCAATGACTTCTGGTTTAAGAAACGACAAACGTTTTTGACGTCATTAATTTGTTTCAGTCAATTTCTATTTGTTAAAAAAGGAAGGCAAATTCTGTTAAAAGTATGAACCCTGGTGAAACAAAGTTTATATTAGTATCTACCTATTATCAAGTATTAATACTTTAGTTTAGAGCAACTGGGCAACCATTTTTATTAAAAAATGTATATTAAAATGACGCGTGTTCGATTGTGTGACACAATCGAATTGTGTGCCCTGACTGATTTTTTTTTTGTTGGAATGCCCTATTGTCTCCTTCTTCTTCAATAACGCAGGCATATTTACAATCGCTCCCATAACAGTTTTGACACATGCAGCGTCCGACTTTCGAGCACTAACATTTTTTTCTGGCAAACATTTCTATATTACATTTACAATAAATGAGGGCGCTGGAGACTGCTGTGTAGTTACTGGAAACATTTCGATGTTGCACACCTTCCAACCAAATTCATCCGGTGAAAATACATTTCCTAACCAGACTTGAATATGGTGGTACACCCTAAAATATAATGCTTATTATCTAAAAACCTTCCCTTATTAACAAAAGTTTCTTGCCTCAATATGTTGTTTTAGGGCAGCCCTTGTAGATGGAAGAATAGCCAAATCAAATGATTTTGCCAATGTCTGTTTGGCAATATAATTGTTATATTGTATAAACCTATTTTTATGGATCACGACCGCTGATGATTAATATGGTTTTGAATAATTGAGAATCGGTCAGTATCAATAGGTTTATTTGAGGCACTTGTAAAAAGAGTAAATAAACCTATTGATACTGACCGATTCCCAATTATTCACAACCATATTGTATAAACCGTTCTTCATTTATGTCACGATTGCTTTCCATGCCGTACATTATCAACATAAATTCGTGTCTAACTTGTAATAGCATTTCCTCATCAGTATCAGAGTTATTGAATCTCAACAATTTGTTGTGCATCGATGGGTCTTTTTTTATGACGTTTAACGCTGCTGATGCCTTTCTTATGAATAGGAATAATGGCATGTATATTGTTTGCCCAGTGGATCTGAGTCTACGGAAGGAATTCGGAAGTATAGTGCCATGTTGCCACGTTTATTTATAAAAAAGCGAAAATACTAGGGATGAAGTATAGTCAATTTGAAAATCCATTTTTTAATAACAAAATATTGATACAATAATAAAACGCTAAATATTTTAACGTGGTTGTTAGATCTACCCTTATTTTAATCCTGACTTCTTCAATTTGGTCTATTGTAAAAAATAAACATTTTCTAAAAATACCATCAGCTTTTGACAATTTGGCAAGCATCCGTCCTGGATGAACCTGATTGGTGGAGTTTTTGGCAGGATCGCCGTTGTCATGGGGAACCATACGGTTGTCAATGAGCTAACGTCACCTTACGTCTCGCTATTAGCCAGGGCTCACGTCATTTTATCCTCCCATCTTGGGATATCGATTTATATTGAAATATCCAGTGGCGGAGATTTGGTAATTGCTGATTTTCGTGTACGAGTTGCAATACGATAACACTTCCAAAAAGTTCCGCACGCAGCTGGGTATTTTATGAATGAAATCAGCCATTTTTTTTGACAACTGCATTCCCCTTACCGTTGCCCCGTAGACACAGATTCGCTGGGCAGACATTAGAAGATTGTTGAAAAGAGGCAAACCCATATCCTCAGAGATATCAACAGTATGGAATATGATATCTTCGTATCCGTCTCCAGTCTTTTTAAAATACAGGTTAGGTAAATTTTTTCCCGAAACATAACTATCGGGTCGGTGTCTTCTCCCACCACAATTTATTGATAAATTGGTTTCATTCTTTGCTAAATTTACAGCAGTAGATACAGGCTTATCCAACGAAAGTGCTTTTTACCTCATATACCTGTTAATTGAAGAGGTACAGAAAAATGTTAAATATAAAAGTTGTTGGGATTTTTATGAGGAATTGGGAGAATTTAAAAAAAAAATTAAAGGCGGGTTTAGAAAATATAGCAAAAAATTTACCATTTCTTGCTTAATTTAAATGGAATGACCCATTTTTGAATATGTTTTTGGATTCTAAATTAAATTTTAGCCCTGATATAATATGTTCCATGTCCTATAATTAAATTCAGCAATTTTGGAGATATCGCTAATCAATGATTTTTCAATATAAATTACGAAAAAAATTATATTTCATCGTTGGAAGCTGGTAAGAGTGGTAAGTTCCCGTCTAGTCTTGCTTATTACCATTGTTTATAATCATTATATTGAAAATGTGTCCAATATTAGATGAAATATGCAAAATTTTGCTTAAATTTAGCTTCACCTGATTCACCTTTTACCTAATTTACCTTGGTAAAAGGTGAACCAGGTGAGGCTGGATAAAAGCAAAATTTAGCGTATTTGATCTAATATTGGACACATTTTCGATATAATAATTAAAAACAATAGTAATAAGCAAGACTAGACAGGAACCTACTACTCTAGTACTCTTACCAGCTTCCAACGATGAAATATATTTTTTTTCGTAATTTATATTGAAAAATCATTGAGTAGTGATATCTCCAAAATTGCTGAATTTAATTATAGGACATGTAAAATATATCAGGGCTCAACCTGTACTTATTCATAATAGGGAACTTGCAAGTAAACTAGAATTTTCCAAATTTGTTTTGAATCGGTAGTTTATACTGCATAATATTTATGTGACCAGTTTTTATTTAACTGATACCGCACTTGTTACATAAAAAATAATACTAAATTTAAAATAATAAATTTACCGCCAAAATAATGCTTCCATGATGGCTACCTTTTTTGACGTCACGATTCTGTAAACAAGCCTGTCAATAGGGAACTTGCAAGTAGAAAAAATTAAAAAAGCAGTCCTTTACAATATTCTTCATCCATTGCGACAATTTTCACAAAAGGCAAACTTTAACACACTTGAATAACACAAAAATATCACTGCGTCAGCAGGAGTTTGTTAACTGCGTATTTGTTGTTTACAAAATCTTTACGTCATAAGCGCTGTCATATTGAAATTTCGTGTTTTCGCGCCAAAGTCTTTAATTTAAATTTCAATAATTTTTTTTTTCGTACAACGTATAAATTAAAATGGAAAAAAAGAAAACTATGTAATAACTGATCATTAGAAGTATCTAAAAAAAAAATCCTGTGCAGTTCACACCCGGTAGAAGTGAAACCTTCATCGAACTGCATGCATTACACACATACTAACATACACAGTGGCGTCTCCCCCTCGAAAAGACTTGAGAAAGAACGCAAATAAATATAGTTTAAAAAAAACTGGGGTGCTCAATGTACGAGAAATGTGGAATAAAGCACCCCACGCTTTTTTCACAATAATTCTAATATTTTTTGTTCATGAATATTTTCTGTTTATATTAAAAATTATTTTTCACTTTTTAGTTCAATTTACTATAAAAGCGTGTTTTTTTAAAATATATTTATTTTTCACTTTTTATTTCTATGTATTATAAAAGCGTGTCAGCCCCAAAGATTTCTAGACTTTTCCAGACATTATCCAGACTTAGTCAGAGCTTTCCAGAGTTTTCCAGATTTCATCCAGATTTATCCAGACTTGTACAGATTGATCCGGATTCTGGAAAATGATCCCCAGATCGTTTGGGACCTTTTACAGAATTTTTCCGACCTTTTCAAGAAATTTCCAGGCCTTGTCCAGACGTTTCCAAAGATTTCCAGACATTATCCAGACTTATCCAGAGCTTTCCAGAGTTTTCCAGACTTCATCCAGATTAATCCAGACTTTATCCGGACTTGTTCAGACTGATCCGGATTCTAGAAAATGATCCCCAGGTCTTTTGGGACCTTTTTCAGAATTTTTCCAACCCTTTCCAGAAATTTACAAGTCTTTTCCAGATGTTTCCAGACTTTTCCAGAGTTTTACAGACTTTGTCCAGATTTATTCAGACCTTATTCAGACTTGTACAGACTGATCCGGATTCTGGAAAATTATCCCAGATCTTTTGGGACCTTTGGCAGAATTTTTCCGACCCTTTTCAGAAATTTCCATCTCTTTCCAGACGTTTCCAGAGATTTTTAGACTTTTCCAGACTTCATCCATATTTATCCAGACATTTTCCAACTTGTTCCAGCTCACTTGGCTTGTTCCAGGTTCTTGTTGTGTGTTAATATAAGCGTGTTAAAAAAGTGTCGCTTTTTCGTTTCATATCGCTTTTTCGCTTCATGTCGCTTTTTCGTTTCATCGAGTCTCAAATCACTCCCAACGATTCTAAAGAAGTTTTCACTTCAATAATTTGAGCAATATGAAAATTCCCTATTAGATGGTCTGCGTCTCCACTAGCTTTAAAAGTTAAAATATCTATGGTGGGTGAGCTAACGAGTACAAGTCAAAATTTTGCGAAAAAGAGTTTAAGTCATTTTGGTATATATTTTCGGTTCCTATATCGACTGGTCCAAACAGTATAACTCAATTTATTTGAAATACTTTACTTTTAATTTCAATCCACATAGTTTAACTTAAAAGTAATTTTATTCTGTTGGGCATATCAGTATAAGTTGAATTGTACTATTTAGATTATACACTAATAATAAAATTCAAATAGTACAAGTAGACTTATACTATTCCTATCCTGATTTTGTCGGTCGACTTATACTCTTAGTACCATTTGGTGACCAAAGAGGTTATGTTATCAGGAAAAAAAAAGTGTTTTGTGAAAAAGAGTTGGCCTTCTTTTCCAGTTTTTGCAAAGATCAAATTTTGGGTTGAGCAAAACTAGTATAAGTCATTTCTTAGGTCAGGTCAAAATATTATAAGTCATATTATCTTATTTCATAATAGTATATGTCATCTATAGGTCTGGTCAAAAGATTATAAGTCCATTTTTTTTGTAATAAAAAAAAAACAGAACAAAAAAAAAATAAAAAAATAGATTATCTCTAATAAAAAAACACCTTTGTAAAGTTAAAAATTCGATTCGTCCGAAACAGCCACAAAAAATCCGATTATTTTAAAGTCTAATATTTCGAAAGCATTTTTCTTGATTTGTCTAATTTTGACTTGTACTCTTTAGCCCACTCACCATAGATATATCTTTCCTCAAAACTAATTTTCAGTAACTGAATAAGGCGATATTTTTTTTTCTCGTGGGATAAAAAAATCTCCTCGCCGTAGTGTTAAAACAGAAGATTTGTTGAAAACAACTTCAACAGGAATTTTCTTTTTTTTTTCTACGGTATTCTTCATCTTTAGTGAAGGGAATTTCATAATACCCATCGAAAACCACCCTCCAAAATGTTATAAGATAATAATATGAGAAACAGAAACAAACAAATTCACAATTTGCTCGAAGTTAGCTAGCTTGGGCCAAATCACTGGCTGGATACATACAACTTTTGGGTTTCAAAACTGGCCACACTCAATTGGTAAAACCTCACTTAACTGAACTTGGTGCTTAATATACTATCATTAAACTAGATTTATTCCCCTTCCTCATTGAACCATTTCCAAAATCCTTTGGCATAAACATTATTTGATAGATTATTTACAACTTAATTATGGATTTTTTCATGGTTATCAATATCAATATGCTTTTCACGGATCCGAGCTTGATAAGCATGCAAATATGCAATCACCAACACATTAAGTTGTTTTGGTGGTTGCGAACATGATTTTTGAATAAAAAAAAAAGGCAAAATATCGAAAAACTAAAATAAGCGAATTGTAGAGTGTATTTGCATTTGAACTCATGTTTATTGCAATATTATTACAAATTTTTTTATGCATAATTAGTCTGGGAGACGATCGCGTTTTTTCTAGTTTCAACCAATGAAATTCACTCCTTCTGGTTTGGGATTTCTGTGCGAAGAGACCTTAGATCAACTTATTAACACCTTTAATTTGACACATCATTCAGGGTAAAACTTGATAGGTGTCAAAGTTGAGACCACGGGCCCTTGCCCCAATAAGCTGCCCTGCCACCTTTTTCCGGCAAGTTTTCACGAGGCAGGATCGACTTTTTAGATAGAGGACATCGAGACCTTTAATCTGATACCCAACTCAGGGCATAACTCGATGGGGATAGTGTAACGTTTTTTTCAATTTGTCAATAATTTGTTGAAAGATATTTCCGGCAGCATTTGCTCTCAGGCAGGAATACCGGTTAATAGATGCACATAATACTATATATTGATAATAGTGTCGACACATAACTCGATCGGGGTAGGAAAATGCGGTCGTCTCCCTAACTAAATGTTTTAACAATCATAAACTTAAAGATAACTTAAAAGCTTTACTAACATGGTGTGCACCTTAAGATATGTGAACTGAAAGTTAGTAAAATAAAACGGACAAGTTGTCTTGAAGAGACTTCCTAAACCTGATCCTAAAATAATAAATAAATGAAATGATGTTCGTTGTCCTGGTTCTCGTCGGTGGCTTCTGGTCTTGGATGGCTTCTGTTTCGGCAGAGTTAGGTGTGGGCTTCCTGCTTCGGACTTCCTCCCCAGGCTGGGGAAGTTGTCTTCGGCGTTCGGCGTCCTATGTTTGGCTAGCTTTCTGCTGCGTGCGTCCCTCTGTCGGAGGGGCATGCTGCAGTAGGCTTGGAAGGCTGGCTTCCTGCCTCAGATAGGCTTCCCAGGCTGGGAGGCTTTCTCTTTGTCAGTAAGCGTCCTGTTTGGCTAGCTTCCTGCTGCGTGCGTCCCTATGTCGGAGGGGCACGCTGCAGTAGGCTTGGAAGGCTGGCTTCCTGCCTCAGATAGGCTTCCCAGGCTGGGAGGCTTTCTCTTTGGCAATAGGCGTCCTGTTTGGCTAGCTTCCTGCGTCCCTTCTCGGAGGGGCACGCTGCAGTAGGCTTGAAAGGCTGACTTCCGGCCTCCGATAGGCTTCCCAGACTGGGAGGCTTTCTCTTTGGCAGTAGGCGACCTGTTTGACTTCTCAGGCAGAGAAGTCAAGAGTGGCTTCCCGCTGCGTATGATCCTCAACCCCTACTCGGTCCAGGATTGACAATGGACGCAGCAGAAGGCCTGTTATGGTGGGTAGTCATTGTTCGGAACTCTGTAGTAGCCTCTCTCGTGTTGAGGGGGAGCTTGGTGGGAGTCCCAGATGGACTGGCTGGTGTGAGCGCTGGCATTCAAGAAGTAGTTGGTGTTTAGCTTCTTGATGTGTTCAGGTAGCGTCTCTAGTTCGTAGTCTCGACGAAGCGTCGTGTTTCTCATGTACCATGGGGCGTTCGCGATGATACGGAGAGTCTTGTTCTGGCAGACATTCAGTCTGTTCAGGTGAGTGGGTGCTGTGGTGGACCATGTCGGGGATCCGTAGGTGAAGATGGGCCCGAGCATGGATTTTTATGTACATCAGGAGTTTGTTCTGGATGGATAGCTTGCTCCTCCTCCCGGATATGATAAGGAAGAGCTTTCGTAGCGTTGACTCTGTCGTGGCTCTGGTGATCTTGATGTGTTGTCTCTAGGTGAGGCACTGGACGAAGTGAAGGCCAAGGTATTTGGTGTTGCTTCTCCAGGGGATGTCGTGTCCTGATAATCTCACGTGTCCGTGAGGTCTGGCACGGGTACGTCTGAACAGGACAGCCTGAGTCTTCTTCGGGTTCAGTTTCATTTTTCACTTCTGCATCCAGGCTTCCAGAGTGTTGGTGTATCTCTGGAGTTTGAGGGTGATCAGTCTGGATTGTCTGCTCTTGACGACGATGGCGGTGTCTTCGGCGAACTGGGCTAGCTGCAGAAATCCAGCCGGGAGTAGAATGTCGTAGGTGTAGATGTTGAACAGCGTGGGAGCAAGTTCGGAGCCTTGTGAAACTCCGGCGGTTATCGGTACTGTTCTGGAGTGGCTGTCAAAGAAGTACTGTTCTGGAGTGGCTGTCGAAGAAGAGAGCTCCTGTAACCTTCCTCATGTTGAACCCGTCTCTTTTGAACCTGGCTAGGCGGGTTGTCTGGTGTAATGCTGATCGGCTGGCTCCGAAACCGTACTGTTGTTCAGGAAGTACGTTTATCTCCTCGAGATGGTTGTTGAGCCTTCTGAGGACTATGCGCTCTGCTATGTTGCTGAGGTGAGGTAGCAGGCTGATTGGCCTGTAGTTGCTTGGTTGGTTCAAGGCTGTATTGGCTTTGTGGATCAATATGACGTCAGCGTTCTTCCAGGATGTGGGGAAGTGCTGCGTTCTTAAAATGCCATCCACGATGTTTGTAAGCTCCAGGATTTGCATGTCGGGGAGACGTCGCAATATCATGTTACTGATTTTGTCCGGCCCTGGAGCTTTTCTTGGATTGACTCTGGATGTCAGGCCTTTGATCTCCGCACTGGTGACGGGTGGTATGTCAGCGTTCGGAGGAGGCTGAGTTTGCAGGAAGCGGTCCTGCTGATGTAATTGAGGCGCGCGCAAAATGCGTCAGAGCTTGCGAATGCACGGCCTTTTTTTTCCATTGATAAAAATAGCTCTACTAATGAGAGGTATACTGATGTTACCTAAAAAAATAGTATGACTAATCTGTGAGTATGGATGATACGTCTGGCAAGTGAAAAATTGAAGATCCGAACATTTTATATGTTCAAGGTGTTTGGTGCATCGTTTGCCAAATTTAACTGCCCGAAAGAGGGGGCCATTTGCTAACTCTTCAGCTATAAAAACTCATCCTTGACCCCACGGGTTTTTTTCTTAATTTAATTTTTTTAATTTTTTTTTGAATCTCAAAATTCGCCATTTAAACTTAAATTAAAAAAAAAGTTGTTGGCCTAGCCTCCAAATTTTATTTTTATTTTTATATGTACTGTGGTATGGTTCCACCAATTACAAAATTACTTCCCATTAAGGTCTTATTAACGATTTCATACCAAATATCGAATATTTGCCTGCTGTGTTCCGATACACAAATTTAGCAAATTAGTGAAGATGTTAAAATGTTTTTATGGGCTTTATGGCATATTACATACCACTGGAAAGGGGATAAAATAAAGAACTTTTTAACAGAATTTGAAGATCACGATCGACTTTTGTTTTTTTTTTTATTGCAATGAAAATTTCACTTTTCAATTTATTTTTACTTGTTTCAAAAATGTTATCAGTCAATAATAAAAAGACTAGACGTTAATGGCAAGTAATTTTGTATTTGGTGGAACCATACCACAGTACCGTGCGTTCAATTTATCTTGATAACATTTTAATTCGCTGTAACTTTTTTGTTTTTGAAGGTATCAAGGTAAACAAAAAAACAAAATGTAGGGTTAGTAGCCAAGTTTTTTTTTCAAGTTACCTATAAAACAAAACACTATCAATTTTCTGACATATGAGCCAACATTATATTTTTTTAAATGGAGTACCCTGTATATTATATATGTGTTTGATAGAATATCTTATTCCGATTACAATGATATAACACACTCCATATTTTAGTCCACTCGTTTTTGACACATTGGCAAAAATATAGGAAACTTTTGAAGTGAAACTTATTAGGCGGCGATCTGATATTTGGGGAGAGAATCATTGATAGTGCATATAAAAATTTCATATTTTTGCCGATTTGTCAAAAACGAGTGGACTAAAATATAAAGTGTGTTATATCATTGTAATCGAAATAAGATATTCTATCAAACCCATATATAATATACAGGGTGTTCCATTTGAAAAAATATAATGTAGGCTCATATGTCATAAAATTGATAGTGTTTTGTTTTATAGGTACCTTGAAAAAAAACTTGGCTACCAACCCTACATTTTGTTTTTTTGTTTACCTTGATACCTTCAAAAACAAAAAAGTTACAGCGAATTAAAATGTTATCAAGATAAATTGAATGCACGGTACACATAAAATTAAAAATAAAATTTGGAGGCTAGGCTAACAACTTTTTTTTTAAATTTAAGTTTAAATGGAGAATTTTGAGATTAAAAAAAAAAAATTCAAAAAACCAAATTAAAAAAACCCCTAGGGGTCAAGGATGATTTATTATGGCTGAAGAGTTAGCAAATGGCCTCTTCTTTCGGGCAGTTAAATTTGGCAAACGATGCACCAATCACCCTGTATATACTTTATGTTCTATTGTAGTAAATGTGAAATATTTATGACTGGGGGAATAAGTGTACTTGTATTTCTCATTGATGTTGTAAGAACACATCCAGAAATTTTAGCCAGGCTCAAAAATGCTTGTTTTGTATCACCAAGGGAATAAACTACTTATTATACACCAACTAGGAAAATAAGTGCTGAAAAATTTCCTTGGGGAATAAGTGTACTTGTATTTCTCAATAATCTTGTGAACCCATCCGAAGATTTTAGCCAGACTCAAAAATACTTTAGTCAACCATCCAAGGACCTTTTTTTTCAGTTATACATGTAAACCCCATACTTTGTGAGTGGCTTGCTTACATCAAGTCCTACAACTTTTCCTCTACGACTTTTCTCGGAAATGGCACGTATGCGCGCAGGCGACTCGCAAACATTTTAGGGGTATCGGACTCCCCCAATTTGCCATTATTTTTGTCGGCCAAGTTGATTTCCGTGATTTAGAAATAAAAATCAAACATTATTCGTGAAATTAGATTTTCATGTATCAAGAAACATAACCACGTCAGATCGACATTTTGGGGGTATCGGACTCCCCCAATTTGCCATTATTTTTGTCGGCCAAGTTGATTTCCGTGATTTAGAAATAAAAATCAAACATTATTCGTGAAATTAGATTTTCATGTATCAAGAAACATAACCACGTCAGATCGACATTTTGGGGGTATCGGACTCCCCCAATTTGCCATTATTTTTGTCGGCCAAGTTGATTTCCGTGATTTAGACATAAAAATCAAACAGTATTCGTAAAATTAGATTTACCTACATGTATCAGGAAACATAGCTACGTCAGATCGACATGTTTGCGAGTCGCCTGCGCGCATACGTGCCATTTCCGAGAAAAGTCGTAGAGGAAAAGTTGTAGGACTTGATGTAAGCAAGCCACTCACAAAGTATGGGGTTTACATATATAACTGAAAAAAAAGGTCCTTGGATGGTTGACTACTTGTTTTGTATCACCAAGAGAACAAACTACTTATTATAATGTCTGCCCAGCGAATCTGTGTCTACGGGGCAACGGTAAGGGGAATGCAGTTGTAAAAAAAAATGGCTGATTTCATTCATAAAATACCCAGCTGCGTGCGGAACTTTTTGGAAGTGTTATCGTATTGCAACTCGTACACGAAAATCGACAATGACCAAACCTCCGCCACTGGATTTTTCAATATAAATCGATATTCCAAGATAGGAGGATAAAATGACGTAAGCCCTGGCCAATAGCGAGATGTTAGGTGACGTTAACTCATTGACAACCGTATGGTTCCCATGGCAACGGCGATCCTGCCAAAAACTCCACCAATCAGGTCCATCCAGGCCGGATGCTTGCCAAATTGTCAAAAGCTGATGGTATCTTTAGAAAATGTTTATTTTTTACAATAAACCAAATTGAAGAAATCAGGATTAAAACAAGAATAGATCCAACAAAACAAAAACAAAATATTTAGCGTTTTATTATTGTTATCAATACTTTGTTATTAAAAAATGGATTTTCAAATGAACTATAGTTCATGCCAAGTATTTTCGCTTTTTTATAATTAAACGTGACAACATGGCACATTTACGTCCGAATTCCTTCCGTAGACTCAGATCCGCTGGGCAAACAATACATCAACTAAGAAAATAAGTGCTGAAAAATTCCACTGCCTCCTGGACTATGACATTATACATTTTCCACATTCATCATGTTCAAATTCTTGATGCTATTTTAGATTATCCGAGGAAGAGCAAAAGCTTTGGATCGAAATTATGGAAGAAGGGGAATCCCAAATGGCAGACCCCTATTCCAATTGGAAAATGTATGTGGACGCATGCTGGGTGATTATGATTAAACTAATACGTAACCCTTTCATATTAATTATTGTTTATTTAGGAAAGCCATCCAAATTTGGCAGCCGTTAAGTCCCTCGGGGAAAAATTTGATTTGGAAACGCCAATAAAAGTCTGCGTTCTCAATCCATCTTTTAACATTGACGAAGTCGATCCAGAACTGGCAATCGACGTTATTATATTAAAAACATTCGATTCCCTAACATCCTACGAACAACTACTCATCAAATGTAGCGCGATTCTAGGAGACATATTTCCGAGGGACATGTTGATGTATATTATGGCGTCTAGCGCCGTTAGATTGACGGCTTTGGCTGTAAAAAAGCTATTCGAGATACACGTGCTCAGTTGCGCCAGAGGCAACTTTTTAGAGGGTGGTTTGGTGTTTACTGAACGTTTCAAAAATCCCAACGAAAATACTGAAGTTGCTTGTGAATGTCAGGGACTAATAATCGACGAAATTTGTCAGGATTTGCCTAAATACGCTTCGTGCGGATATATGAGGTTTTTGTCAACGACTTTTAGGGAAACCACTTATAATTTGTTGACTGACAATCAAAAGAGGGAGTTCCATGCCAGAGCTATTCGCTATTTGGAAAAGGAGACTAGGAAATGCCGGGCGTGTGGCAATGGATATTTTACCAAACATATGGGGAACAGATTGGATTATGTAAGAATAAAAATAATTCTGTTAATCTTTCCAGTCAGAATAATCAGACCTAAATCTGTAACTTCAGAGAATTGTTTCTTTTTGACAACTAAATAGTGCTTGGGCCCAGATCTAAATTTTTTATTTATGACCACACCGTCGAAACTTTTTGTATTTGTTATTTGGGTGGAGTCGGACAAATTTTGAGCTTAGCGCATTATGGTAGTGGGGCGTTTGTCTGTCAAGCTGTCACGAAGTTGTCGATTTTATGCAAGAAAAAAATGTATGACCACATTGGTAATTTTATTTTAATCAATAGTTTTTATCACATAAACAACGAAAAAAAATGTGTCGGACAAAAATATTGGGGCATTCGACGCGTCGGACACGTTGAATATGTCAAATTTTTGGGAAAACAAAATTTATTACCACACTGCTGATTTGAACAGAATCTGCCATAAAAATATTTTACAATAACGTGGTAACCTTGTCGGACAATTTTCATGGGGCATATGCGCAGTCGGATGCGCCAAAGATGTCAATTTCCTGCAACAATTTTATTTACAACCATTTTTCCGACAAAAATAGGAGGGTCTAAGTAATTATATTCTAAATCAAAAAATCTAAGTGTCGGACAAAAATATTGGGGCATATCGACAGTTGGACAAAAGATGTAATTTTTATTGGTAATCGATATTTCTTAACTATACTGGGTTCAGGTATCCCTTTTTTTACAAATATTTTTCCGACAAAAGTAGAAAGTTACCAGTAATTATATTCTTAAATAAAAAATGTAAATGTAATTGTCTGACAAAAATGTTGGGGCAAACATACAAGAAATTTAATTCTTATAGGCTATCGACGTTCTTAAATTATAAGGATGAGTTAATGCTTTTATCTTTATACAGGGTGTCACGAAAGGTTTGTTACAAACTTCTAGGGATGGTAGATCTCGTAAAAATAAAGCTTTTTTCTTAATAAACATGTGTCCGGAAATGCTTCGTTTTCCAGATACAGGGTGTCCCACGGTGGATAGCGTATTAGACGTTAATGGAAAACTGAAGAGCGGATCATTTTGAAAATTTGGCAACCAAGATAAACAACCCTAATCTACACTTTAAAAATATTTTTGTTTATGCGGTGTTGCCGCTTCTACTTTAAACCAGTGGCAACATCGCTATTTTATATGAAACACCCTGTAGGTGATTGCATATTTGGATTCTACGTAAAATTCTGAGCAGATTTCATGTGATATACTCTATACCTAAGTTCAACTGTTTTGGAAATATTGACAGTGGAAAATTGACTTTTTGCAACTTTGACAGGCTGTAAAACCTGAACGGTTAATTTTAGAGGAAAACCGATTTTACATTCCTATGTTAGATTATTTTTATAAACTATCATTTGACACCAACTTTGAATTTGATCGGAGATTAAATTTAATTGGAATTTTAAATCATGGATTAAATTCAAAGTTGGTGTCAAATGATAGTTTATATAAATCTAAGACCGGAATGTGAAATCGGTTTTCCTCTAAAATTAACCGTTCAGGTTTTAAAGCCTGTCAAAATTGCAAAAAGTCAATTTTCAACTGTCAATATTTCCAAAACAGTTAAACTTAGGTATAGGGTATATCACACGAAATCTGCTCAGAATTTTACGTAGAATCCAAATATGCAATCACATACAGGGTGTTTCATTTGAAATAGCGATGTTGCCACCGGTTGAGAGTAGAAACGGCAACACCGCATAAACAAAAATATTTTTAAAGTGTAGATTATGGTCGTTCATCCCGGTTGCCAAATTTTCGAAATGATCTGCTTTTTAGTTCTCCATAAACGTCTGATACGCCATCCACCGTGGGGCACCCTGTATACAGGGTGGCAAACTTTGTGAAAAAAATCAATTTTTACATTAAGAAGTGCGAGCGTTTTAGAAAAAAAGTTTTTTGTTTATTTTTAAGCAACAAATAGCCTGGTAAAATTTCAGGTAATTCTGTGGCAATTTATTTTTTATTTATGGAGGTCAGTGCCGTTCGTGGTTAGCCTAAAATGGTTTTTAAATTTTATCTCGAAAACTAAGCAGCATACGGAAAAAAATAAGGAGATAAAAAAGTTGTATCTTTAAATGTTCTATTGAAAAAAACATATCTTAATTGAAAATAAATCTACTGGACGATGTTTTTCGTGCAAAATCCCACAAAACCTGTGGCACGTCCCTGGAATTACTGGGTCAACTTTGAGCAGTCCAAAAGATACCTCATAAAGGTGTCAACAAACTATGAAAATTTCATTTAATTCGTACAATGCATTTCAAAGAATTAATAAAAAAATTGGCTTTTTTTTTACAAAGTTTAACACCCTGTATCTGGAAAGCGAAGCATTTTCGGACACATGTTTATCAAGAAAAAAGCTTTATTTTTACGAGATCTACCATCCCTAGAAGTTTGTAACAAACCTTTCGTGACACCCTGTATCAAAGACAATACTAGTAGGTATATATATAGTATTGTCTTTGCCTGTATGTAAAAATTAATGCCACTTTTCGTTGTAATTTTATAACTCAAGAACGGACTCACCTAGCCAAACCAAATGTTTAGGCTTTGTTCGGACTATTTATTAGATGGTTTATGTGAAGTTTGCACAAAATCGTTCGAGCGGTTCTTCATTTATCACATTTTTTGTAATAAATGAATTATTCAATAAATGGAGGATCATTCTGTTAATGGGGATTTTTCTGTCAAATTGAAACTTCTTTCAGCGTTGACAGTACCAGCATGTTGTTATGTCATTAATGTGGTCATTTCATTACTTATTTTATTTATTTATGAAAAAAATTTACTAAGCCCGCATACTGCGCCATCTCTTAATTATAACCGATACCAAGTTTATTTTGTATTTTGTATTTTGTATACCGCGCCATCTCTGATACCTGGAACGAAGCTCGGCATTGCAGATACAGTAGAACAATGCTGCTCAGGAACTGGAGCCATTTCGAACAGAACTATTCCACTATTCCCATCAGATAGAGTAGCGCAGATAGAGTGGAACAGATGGAGTAGTGCACTGCATGCAGTGCAGATAAAGTGAAACAGGGCTGCGCTAGAGATTTTTTTTGTTTTCTTCACATTCTTTGAACATTCCTGTGCCTGAGTTTATTTATTTGGTGGTACACTTTACAAGAATAATGCCCACAAGCTGCCTAAAAAAGGATGATGTAAAATTTTAATTTTAGGTGACTTCTGATCCAGAGAGTAAACAATAATTTTCTTCAGCCAAAGCCAAATTCACCATCGAAAAAAACTGAATTTAATTCAGCAAATAGATACGTTAACACAACATTTAATAGGTATATTTAATAATTCAGAGGCGGTACGAAGTTCGCCGGGTCAGCTAGTTACTTTATATAAACATATAAGTATTACCTACATATACGCCGACGCTACAATACAAACAAACATTTGAGACGCGTGCGGTGAAATTTTAAGACGAAGCGATTTTCAAATTGCTTGTGATGATTTTCCGCATAAAAATTAATATAGTATATTTCCTAACTAGTGCGGAAAGTACCACTTTTCCGCACGCGATTACAGTTTGCCGAACGACGCGCAGTGGAGTTCGGCAAGCAATCAAATGCGGAAAAGAGACTTTCCGCAAGAGTTAGGAACACTATTTTTTTCTACGAGATGGAAGGTAATATTTTTACCTACATATTCATGAATTTAAGATTTTTTTTTTCACTTTTACGTACCTACCTGTACCTGTAGTATACGTGTTTACCTGTAATCTGTTTACCTGTACCTGTTTAATCCATGATTAAAAATTCCGCTTAAATTTATAATCTTCGATCAAATTTAAAGTTGGTGTCAAATGATAGCTTATGGAAATCTAAGATAGGAATGTAAAATCGGTTTTCCTCTAAAATTAATTTAGGTTTTACCTCGGGTTTTACAGTCTGTCAAAGATGCAAAAAAGTCAATTTTAAACTGTCAATACTTCCGAAACAGTTGAAGATAGATATATGACATTGTACATGAAATATGTCTAAAATCTGTTTTTTTTTTAAAGATCAAAGTCAAAATGACATTATATTATGTTGGCAATACAATGTAAAATTGTCAATGCTTTCAAATTTTTTATGCAGGAAAGGCTTCTGTTGCCAACATAGTTACTAAATTTTTGACTTGGGGAATTATCTTTAAAAAAAAAACATACTTTAGAATTTTCCGCAGAATCCAGAAATGTCATAATATACAGGGCTAGTCATTTAAAAAAACATAGCCTTGTGTCACCACTACTTATTGGGCTACCCTGTATACTGGAAAATAATTTAGGAATGTAGCACTCATGTTTATCTACAAGTTTTGTATTTACTTTTTTCTTCGATCTCTGTTAGTATAGGAGATAGGGACCACCGCGCTCTTAGTAACTCACCCTGTATAAAACATATAGGTGTGTGGGTATGTGTGTATGCATATCTAATATATAAAATTCTCATGTCACAGTTTTAGTTACCTTCGTCCTCCGAAACGGCTTTACCGATTTTTATGAAATTCTATATGTATATTCGGTAGGTCTGAGGATAGGTTTTAAGCTATTTTTCATACCCCTAAGTGATAAGGGTGGTCCACCCCAAATTTTTTAAATTTTGTCTTGCTTCTCACCACTAGATAACTTAACTTATTTTTGTTTGTTCCATTCAACCGACGTAACAGTATTATCTTATAGCATTTTCGGCTTTACTGCTCCCAGAGCGCTCTCTATTTGGGCAGTGACGTCACAGATCTCTGCGCAAGTGCTCCGAGAGCGATTATGATCCAAGCGAGGCACCCTATTTGAAATCAATAGCCGTAATCAATAGATGTAATATTTTAATTTTAGGTGATTTTTGATCCAGAGAGTAAACATTAGTTTCCAAGGCCAAATTCACCATTGAAAAAAACTGAATTTAATTTATCTACTAGATACGTTAGCACAACATTTAATAGGTATTTAATAATTCATAGGCGGTACGAAGTTCGCCGGTTTAGCTAGTATACTATAAATTATAGATGTAGAAATTCTTGACTGGCTTGTTTAATAAGTGAGATGATTGATTCTTGGGATTCAGTCTTGGCAAAAATAAAACTATACCTTTTCAACTTCAAATTGGGACTAAACAACTTTAAGTTGGGAACTAACAAAATCAAATTGAGAATTAACAATATCAAATTGAGAATAATCATATTTAATTTGGTACTAATCAACTTCAAATTGGGACTAATCAATTTTGATTTGGGAAGAAACAAATTCAAATTGGGAAGACTTATTTATTTTAGGAAATTATATTTGAGACTTTGACTTTGAGTTTGTTTTACCTTCCGATTACATTCAAGTCCCTTAGAGAATCATGAACTATTTCTTCGAATTTGAGAAAAATATTTGTGCCAGACATGTAGCTCATATTCAACGCATTATACATGCGCTAAACATGGCTGATTAGTGATTTGCAAATTGCGAATGAAAACATTTCATCAGAATCAGATTTTCTTCAAATTTTTCTTTTATTTCAGCGTAATTTCAAGATTTTCCTCTAAGTATCCAGTCATTTTTACCTTATGTTCTTCTAAAATGTTTGCTTTTCATTGTCCCCCACGTTTCCTTCGAACAACTTCTTGGGTACCTACCCATCGATAAGCAGTAGATTTTTTTATACCCAGTGTGTTAGCCAATCCTCTTCAGTCGCCTTTGTTATTAAAAACAGCACATTTTGCTTTCAAGCATTTTCTGCATCAGGTGCTTCAATTTAAGTCATTTTCTTAATGTATTATACGGTTTAAACGCGTAACTGCCGTTTGACTTGCAAACATTTTTTTTATTCAACAATATCAATTTGAAGTTGATTAGTACCAAATTTAAATTGTTTATTTCCAATTTGACTTTGTTTATTCCCATTTTGAACGTGTTAGTTACCAATTAAAAGTTGATTAATCCCAATTTGAAATTGCTAAGTTCCAAATTGAAATTGATTAATCCCAATTTGAAGTTGAAAAGGTATAGTTTTTTACAAACGCCGAGCTTTCGGAAATTTTATTGTTTCCTTTTTCAAGGGTGCAAAGTTAGTTAAATTATTTTAGAATTAGCCATTGTTGGAAAAATTATTGATTTGTTCTTTTCTTTTAACTTTTGCTCTAATCTTGGAATTTTGCGTCTGATAATTTTGAAAAGTGACGAGGTGAAAAATTACAAAAATTACCTATTTTTTTTTTTAATTGTATCAAAACGCCTCATTATTTTTGTCCGACAATTGATCCGATATGCGTTACACATGTGAAGAAATAGTAAAAAATAAAAATTGCATCTGTGCTTGTAAATAAAATTGTTGCAGGAAATTGACATCTTTGGCGCATCCGACTGCGCATATGCCCCGTGAAAATTGTCCGATAAGGTTATCACGTTATTGTAAAATATTTTTATGGCAGATTCTGTTCAAATCAGCCGTGTGGTAATAAAAAAAAAATCTCAAAAATTTGACATATTCAACGTGTCCGACGCGTCGAATGCCCCGATATTTTTGTCCGACACATTTTTTTTCGTTGTTTATGTGATAAAAACTATTGATTAAAATAAAATTACCAATGTGGTCATACATTTTTTTCTTGCATAAAAGGTCTGTTCCCACAGGAGTCTCTGACAGTTTGCAAACTGTCAGTAAGCATCGCCCATGCATGTTTTCAATGCTGTCGTTACAAGATAAATCGGTAAACTCAGCTGAGCGATTGTTTCTGACAGGTTGCAAACTGTCAGAGACTCCTGTGGGAACAGACCTAAAATCGACAACTTCGTGACAGCTTGACAGACAAACGCCCCACTACCATAATGCGCTAAGCTCCAAATTTGTCCGACTCCACCCAAATAACAAATACAAAAAGTTTCGACGGTGTGGTTATAAATAAAAAATTTAGATCTGGGCCCAAGGACTAAAAGGTTTAAATTAGTTATACCTCAGAGGAATAAAAAGCAATAGAGGCCGTTATTTACATTTTGACGAGGTGCCAGGGAGAAAGCATAGTCTAAACGATCAAGTCTAAAAGCCATCCTAGACGAATCAAAAGGTCGCCGATTATATTTTGGAAAAAACCCTTTATTGGACTTGGAGGTTTTTCTGATATTTTATGTTTGAAAAGTGAATTATTTGTGTGTTTTAAGACTAATATGATACAGCAATATGGTTAGACAGTATTAAGTGTGTGAAAAATTGGATTATATGAAACCGGAAATTTTATTTCATAGGTAAGTAGGGGGTTATATTATGATAGCAGACCAGTGGCGTAGAGTAGGATATATTATTCGCCACAAAAATATCAAATTTGTTCCAAGATTGAGGAAATTATTTGGATTGATAAGATATATCAGATAAATAAAAAAATACCTATTAGATCACTGAAAAGTATAATGTATTTTTTGAAGCTTGTAAATCTTCGAGTTACCAGTTGTTCATTTTTTTCTATGAACTTCTATAGGAGATATCCAAGCAGAATAATATTAATCCTTATATGCTTAATTAAAATTAAATATGCGTCTTTATAGGATTCCAACAAATCCAAAGCCCAGGCGTATATGGATTTGCCTTCTAGGATTAGAAAATAAGCGACTACCCAAATCCGCTGATGTTTGCTCAGATCATTTGAACCTCAATGATATAATGCACTAGGCCTAATGGATTTAGATATTTGAAATCTGGTTCGGATCCTTTACCTGTTTCCAATGTTTTCAATACTTCAAAGTAAGTTGGTTATTTAATATTTGAAATAATTTCTACATATTAGCTACATTAATTTCCAGTTCAGACCTCAGCTCAGACTCTTCAGTCACAGAGTCTCCTCCAAAAACAAAAATAATGTAAGTAGATGTTGGTTTCTGGTAACGAAAAATATTAAATTATTGCTTATATTATGCAGACTACAACAAATGAATTGGGATGATTTCATAATCCAAAAAGAAGATACAAAATATTCTCCTGATTTAGAAGGGCTAATTCCTAACACCTGTATCAAAAATAATTATTGATCAAAAGTTCCCCAGAATCTGTTTTGTTTTCATGTTTCTGCTAATGAAGCAGAATTTTTTTTTTAAATTTGCTTAATTTTCGTCACTAAATAAAGTAATCTTGGTAACAAATATTTTCACCATTTAACCTTTCTTCCGCACGCCTATGATCACTAAGGTGGGGTAAAGCAGGTGGAAAGCTTTCTAACAAAGCCGCGTTGAAATCCTTTAGAAAAAATACGTTTTTCCCTAAATTTAAGGAAATTTCGACTTAGAATGGGCGCTGTCAATGGCATACAAACAATAAGGGATTTATGAATGGTATGCTCACTCTATTGTTTTTTATTTCTCTGAGAGTTATACTAACAATCCGTCCTAAGAGAGCTTTTGTTCCGGGTAGGATTTAAAAATACTGAGCAGAAAAAAGACTAGAAAACCCGATAAAAAAGCGTTCCGCTCATCAGATCAGACAAGCGGTATAACTGGTGCCTCAATTCTTCAAGAAAGCGACACGTTGCGCTTCTCCATTTACAGCCAAGAAAGTGGCCATTCAAACGTCGGCTCCAGGTGAATCCGTTATTCCCAATTTAGTTTTAGTTTCATTTTACCATCCATCTTTTCCAGATTATTTAGAGACTCTGGAGGCTATAGCTATCCATCGGTAACCGTTACATCTCACGTGGGAGAAAATTTAACTATTTCAGGTTCCAACAAAAGCCTCGACGACGAGATAGAAGAGGGCGAGTTTCAAATGATCGATTCCCGTATAGGATTTAGAACCATAAATAAATACAAAGATGATTATAATATCACAAAAACGTTTTCTGATGCGGACTACAGCCAGTGTACTTGTCTACTCATTTTGAACACCATGTATACACAAATGATTGAGCATTGTAGTGGAGCAGGTAATTATAATCATAAAGTACAAGAGTGGTCAAAAATCTTGTTTAAAGTCTACGTAGTCCTACCAATTAAAGACGCTCTTATTTCGCAAACTTAAAGAATATAATTGTATTTGTGGATTATTGAAACTAACTGATCTTACCTGTTGCTGTAATTATTCTAGGTTTAGTGGAAAAATTAATGGGCGCAATGATTGATTTTTGCTACATTTGCATAGAATCTCAAAACGTTATACAAACTCTGAAGATTCTAGAAGAGGCTTTGGACCTTTTAGATGTGAGAAATTTCGTTCTTACCTCAAAAATTTAATTTTATTGTACCAAATTAGGGCCCGTTGAAACAAACATTGGAACTGGAATGGATGGTCACGTTTAAAAGGGGTAAGCTCTTTGCCATAATGGGCTATGCCAGATTACAAATGGAACAGTACGATGAAGGCTACAAACATTTGGTTGATGCTCTTGACTGCTACGGTAAGGCATGATTTTTCGATATCATATTCTAATGTAAGGGTTTACCTAAAACTGGCGCAAGGGCAAAAGCCAGGCAACAGATTTGGACAGATTGAAAAATAGAAAAAAAAAAGACATATCTGTTGGATTGCCTTGAAATTTGGTACACTAATAGTTCCGGTGACGGTATTCTGTACTGCTGGTGATTTTACCAACTCATATATTTTTGGTGGTTACTGGTGATGGAGGTACTCTTTCTAGGTCGTTTGGCCATCTGGGACCTAGATCATTTCGTTAAGGCTTAAGTTGTTGCTTGTTTCGCATGACGCGTCGAAGACGAGTCTTAACTTTGTTGTCGTACTGTTCGTGTATTACTGGCTGATGTGGGATGTCCTTGGATTTTCATATTTCATATTTTTGCAGAAATTCATCATACTGGGTGCATATTTCCCTATTTTTTGCCAGATTTTTTTTCAAGTTGTTGGAATCTTCCTACGGCTCTTGCTTTGGATTCTCCTAACCCAACTGTGATGGGGGTTCTTTAAATGAAATGGTTTCTTATGTAGTACATTTTCTGTTTCTCCTAATTCCCAAAAGTTTGTTAATTGATTATTGTAGCAAAACGCACTCAAGTACTCTATTTAATTAGTTAGATGGTAAATGGCGAGCGGTATATTGATGGTGTTTATTTCCTTGAGCAGCTACCTATAAAATTGTGGAGGGGATCTATTCGCAAAAGAGAGAAACAAACTATTGAGGTTTACTAATTTATATTTTATTATACTTACAACCAAAAATTTAAATAAGCAAATATCTTTCTATTCTGACAGCCACTTCTATTTTTCCCAACTCAAATTATTTCACATCCGTTCAAATTTCATTACTACGGACCAGGAAATATCCATACAAAAAAAACGCCCTACTTCTTCTATTCTCAATAACTTAAAGGTTTATACATTACAACACTTCCGATTCACATTTCTTATTAAAATTACCCTTTACCTATATCTATAAATTCTTAAAACTTCTAAGTCCTTTACTGACTGCTTACCTCACTGAATTATGTATATACAGTGCGGCCGTAAAGTAAGGAATACATTCAATAATTATTCTTCCGAGCAATTTTTTCAAAAATCCTCGAACACGTCAATTTTATTTTTTGTCGAGCATTTTTTATAAAATAAAATTATTATACATGGTGGTCGCAGAAAAGCTGGACAGGTAGTAACTTAATTTTTTTAAATGGACACCCCTATTTTTTTTACATTTTCGGATTTCTGATAAAATTCTAAGTGTTTTTTATGAAACATATCCTATACCTATCTTTAACTGTTTCGGAAATATTGACAGTTGAAAATTGACTTTTTGCAACTTTGACAGGCTGTAAAACCTAAACGATTAATTTTAGAGGAAAACCGATTTCATATTCCTGTCTTAGATTTTCATAAACTATCATTTGACACCAACTTTGAATTTATCCGGAGCTTAAATTTAACTGGAAATTTTAATCATAGATTAAATTCAAAGTTGGTGGCAAATGATAGTGTATTAAAATCTAAGACAGGAATGTGAAATCGGGTTTCCCCTAAAATTACCCGTTTAGGTTTTACAGCATTTCAAAGCTGCAAAAAGTCAATTTTCAACTGTCAATATTTCCGAAACAGTTGAAGATAGGTATAGGACATATTTCATAAAAAATACTTAGAATTAGAATATTATCAGAAATCGGAAAATGTAAAAAAAAATATTTAAAAATTTATTTAAAAAAATTAAGTTACTACCTGTCCAGCTTTTCTGCGACCACCCTGTATAATATTTTTATTTTATAAAAAATGCTCGATAAAAAATAAAATTGACATGTTCGAGGATTTTTAAAAAAATTGCTTGGAAGAATAATTATTGAATTTATTCCTTACTTTACGGCCGCACTGTATGTATCACCAACTATATTTTTAGAAAAACCTTACAATGAGCTGACTGTTTATCTCACTGAATTAAGTATATACAGGGTGTCCCACGGTGGATGGCGTATTAGACGTTTATGGAAAATTAAAAAACGGATCATTTTGAAAATTTGGCAACCGGGATAAACGACCATAATCTACACTTTAAAAATATTTCTGTTTATGCGGTGTTGCCGCTTCTATTCTAAACCAGTGGCAACATCGCTATTTTAAATAGAACACCCTGTATGCGATTGCAGATTTGGATTCTTCATAAAATTCTGAGCAGATTTCATGTGATATACCCTATACCTAAGTTCAACTGTTTCGGAAATATTGACAGTTGAAAATTGACTTTTTGCAACTTTGACAGGCTGTAAAACCTGAACCGTTAATTTTAGAGGAAAACCGATTTTATATTCCTATCTTAGATTTTTATAAGCTATCATTTGACACCAACTTTGAATTTAATCCATGATTGAAAATTCCAATTAAATTTAATCTCCAGTTAAATTCAAAGTTGGTATAAAATGGTAGTTTATGAAAATCTAAGACAGGAATGTGAAATCCGTTTTCCTCTAAAATTAACCGTTTAGGTTTTACAGCCCGTCAAAGTTGCAAAAAGTCAATTTTCAACTGTCAATATTTCCAAAACAGTTGAACTTAGGTATAGGGTATATCACATGAAATCTGCTCAGAATTTTACGTAGAATCCAAATATGCAATCGCATACAGGGCGTTCCATTTAAAATAGCGATGTTGCCACTGGTTTAGAGTAGAAGCGGCAACACCGCATAAACAAAAATATTTTTAAAGTGTAGACTATGGTCGTTTATCCCGGTTGCCAAATTTTCAAAATGATCCGATTTTTAGTTCTCCATAAACGTCTAATACGCCATCCACCGTGGGACACCCTGTATGTTTCACCAACTATATTTTTAGAAAAACCTTACAATAATTTCTAAATAAAAAACCCTAATTCAAAATTTCAGCAATTAAGGTTATCAATGTTTCTTCATGAACAACAATTTTCAAATAAAACTTTCCAATACTTCTAATGATTAACGACAGCAATTTTATTTCATGAAGAACAACAGTTTTTAAACTAACGTTTCCATTACTTTTAAAGATTAACAACAATCAACAATCTCATTTCATGAACAACAAGTTTCTTTTTGAAATTTCCCATTTCATTTAATGGTTTATTTAATTAGAACAATTACTATTTTCGGATTCCTAGCCATTAAACACAATTATTTAATTTATAATTCCTACTCAAAATCGTATATTGTTAAGAGCATTATAATTTTCCTTTGTTAATTCTTTGCAAAATTAAATTAAAATGTCATTATACTCGAAGGCAGTTAAAGTTATGCAATAAAGTTTCTACAGTCTAATCACTCAAAAATGTCATTAAACTCGAAGGGAATCAAAGTTATGCAGTAAAGTTTTTACAGTCAAATCACTCAAGTTTTTATGCATTAAAGTTTCAATGTCAATTCACTTCTTATCATTCCGAATCATTTATAAAGTCAAAAAAAAAAACAATAATAGTCACTAGAGTACTTACATTTAAATTGTCACTCGATAAAATACTTAATTAAGTTACTCAAAATTCAGCTAGAACTCGCACATAATACTGAATGAATTAAAATATTCTTTCTTTCAGAATGGGTCACTTTCACATTTTTCAAAAACATTTTTAAATTATTCTTTTAGTCATTCTGATACTATCTGTATACTTTTTTCCGAAAAAAAACGCTTATTTTTAAAAAAAAAATATTTAAAAATCGAATTTTTAAACTAGCGCGAAAACGCGAACTTGGTTTGTGACGTCACACACCAGAAAATCAACAAAAATGCGAGGATGCCAAATTTCTCATTAGTAAATCATTACAAATTTCACTAGCTAGAAACTATTTTCGTCCTTTACTACATTATAAAAAAATAAAGGATAGGTATTGTGTAGCACTTTTTATCTTTTGGTACACAGCGAACGGCTGCTTTTCATCTGGAGAGCAGATGGGTCGGAGTTCAAAATCAAAGTTTAATTTTTCATGAAGTTTTTAATTATTTACTCAAATATTTAAAATTCAATATACACCTAAGTATACAGGGTGGCCAATTGAAAACGAAACAGAGGTGATTTTGGGCTCCTCAAGAGATTTAAGAAAAAACCCTCGAACCCGTCGATTTTTGATTTGAGGGGGAACCATTTTTTTGGCATTTTCACCACCTGGGGGGCAAAGCCCTAGCTGGGGTGACAAGGGCCCCCGAAATTTTAAATAGAATGAGTGGTCGAGTGATACCTTATTTTGAAGCTATTTTTATGTAGATTATAACCCCTGAGTTTCACATCGTTACTATTTACCTAGCCATTACAGGGGCCAATTAAAGCTACAAAAACATGTTGGGATATTTTGTATTTGAAAAAATGCTTTAAAACCAAAATCAATCAAGTAAATGCTGAAAATGACCCCAGAAAAAAAAATTTAACGGACTTAAATCTGGAGAACGTGGGGGCCACTCAATAGCTCGTCTTCTTCGAATCGATTGTCCTGGAAACGTTTGGTCCAAATATTGACAAATCACTGCAGCATAGTGGGGTGGCGCACCATCTTGTTGAAATATTAGACGGTTTTCCATGTATCCGTTATCATTCTCTAGTATCTCCACCAATTCTGGATGAATCGCATCTTCTAACCACTCTGGATACATTTCTCCTATTAAATTTATAGGTAAAAGAGGGACCACGGTTACCCAAAATACTAGCTCAAACGCTCAATTAATCTACATTTCCATAACGCCCTAGGACGTTATTTCGCACGTATTATACCTGGAAATACAGGGCTCCCATTTCAAAAATTGCCACCCACGTTATCTGCGTAAAGAGGCATATTTGCAGAAATCGCCAAAACCCGTCAACTGTATTGAAGGGGAAGGGTTTTTACGTAAAACTGGACTTCGCCCCTTCAACCCTCTAAGCCCTAGGGCTACCTTCCCAAAATTTTTGAATGAAACAGGGGGTCGAGTTAGTGTTTCATTCAAAAATTTTGGGGAGGTAGCCCTAGGGCTTAGAGGGTTGGAGAGGCGAAGTCCAGTTTTACGTGAAAGACCTTCCCCCTCAATAAATTTGTTGACGTGTTTTGGCGATTTCCGCAAATATGCCTCTTTACGCAGATAACGTGGGTGGCAAGTTTTGAAATGAAAGCCCTGTACTTCCAGGTATAATACGTGCGAAATAACGTTCTAGGGAGTTATGGAGATGTAGATTATTTGAGTGTATGGGCTAGCATTTTTGGTAACCGTATAATAGGCCCCTCTTTTACCTATAAATTTAACAGGAGAAATGTACCTCGAGTGGTCAGAAGATGCGATTCATGCAAAATTGGAAGAGATACTAGAGAATGATAACGGATACATGGAAAACCGTCTAATACTCCAACAAGATGGTGCTCCACCCCACTATGCTGCAGTGGTTCGTCAATATTTGGACCAAATGTTTTCAGGACAATCGATTCGAAGGAGAGGAGCTATTGAGTGGCCCCCAGGTTCTCCAGATTTAAGCCCGTTAGATTTTTTTTTCTGGGGTCATTTCCAGCATTTACTTGATTGATTTTGGTTTTAAAGCATTTTTTCAAATACAAAATATCCCAACATGTTTTTGTAGCTTTAATTAGCCCTTGTAATGGCTAGGTAAATAGTAGCGATGTGAAACTTAGGGGTTATAATGTACATAAAAATAGCTTCAAAATAAGGTATCACTCGACCCCTCATTCTATTTAAAATTTTGGGGGCCCTTGTCACCCTAGCTAGGGCTTTGCCCCCCAGGTGGTGAAAATGCCAAAAAAATGGTTCCCCCTTAAATAAAAAATCGACGGGTTCGAGGGTTTTTTCTTAAATCTCTTGAGGAACCCAAAATCACCTCTGTTTCGTTTTCAAATGGCCACCCTGTATATTACTAAAAGGGCGCCACGCAATTTTTATTTGATTTGGTTTAAATTGCGAAACCAAACTTAGAGAACATCTGCAAAATTATTAATTGGTGAGAGTGGAACAATAATAATTAAAACAACACTTCAATCTTCGATTGAATAAAATTCTATTTGTCAATAATTATCGATGGTTATTCAAGTCACATTGTAATCACAAAATATATATAGCCAATTTAAAATAGGAGTATCTATGAAATAAATATGTTAAATAACCAGTATCTACCTATTTAATGGTAGATACTTAAAGTAGAGTATCAGTGTTATTCATAAGTTTCCATTCAAAAAAAAATTATGTAAGTTAATGAATCCTAAAATTTATGGAAACTGGTTTAACTTGGATATTAGGTTATTGTCTAATTGACACCTTTAATTATCTCATACCTAAAACCTGGAACCCCATAGTCGACTATAGTTTACAATATTGCTCAATAGTATTTTCTTTTGAATTATGGTTAGTGTAGTGATTTTGTGATTCACGTTAACGTTGAGGGCACAAAGCCCATTTAAATAGGGATGAAAATCACCCTGATTGACAGAATCTTAAACAATAATTTTGTATAACCCTTATGGGTAAAAAAAAAAGAAGAATATGTGAATTATAATAAGGTTATTTAAAGAGAGAAAATAAATAATTAAATAGTAATAAAAATAATACTCTGAATGTTCTGAAAAATCTGAATATGATAGCAATTAATTTGCTAATGAAGTGATTCTAATAATAATGATAAAATATTCTGGATATGACAGCAATTAGTTGGCTACTAAAGTGGTTTTAATAATAATAATAAAATATTCTGGATATGACAGCAATTAGTTGGCTACTAAAGTGGTTTTAATAATAATAATAAAATATCCTGGATATGACAGCAATTAGTTGGCTACTAAAGTGGTTTTAATAATAATAATAAAATATTCTGGCCTGTTTATCCTTGAAGCGGTCACAATCTCAATTCTACGACGAATAATTCAACCAATAGAGTACGTCGTGTCTCGTGTCTCGCGACTCTTAAAGTCAGCGAGTCTTGAAGTACTGAATTTCTTAGGGCAGGAATTACAGGGCGATGATGGTATGGGGTGCAAACTACCAAACGTACAGGTATATGGTATAATCAACCAATAACCAACGGTCCAATTCTTGGAGTCGACTCCGACGCGAATCCTACAGGGTAAAAAACACACATGTCACAAATGGGGCGGAAAAGTGGGATAAAAGAGTTGTGGAAATATATTCCAGATAAAGAAATTAATGCTTGAGCAGCTTACCTGGATTGGATTCCACAAAAACAACGCAAAAAGTGATTCTGGCACGCCAAAGATTCTGGATTAATAACCCAGGAAGTTAAACAGAAAACCTTCTTTTCTTTGGCTCTAGTACTCGATGGCCTCTTGATCCATTGATAGAAAACTTCAACAAAACTCTTCAAAAGGTATTTGGGCAGATGATACCCGATTTCTTTTTGGACCAAGAAAAAGGCGTGTTGAGTCACAAAGAAGCAGTACCAGAATGGCGGTCCCCAGAACCCGTAAAATTGATACCACCAGATTCGATGACAGCGGAAATCCAAGAAAGAAGAAAGCGCGGTTAATTTGAATGTGTACGAAAATTCAAGGAATTGTGCAAAATAAATTTGGCAACGTTGCAAAATTCAAATTAGGAACTAACCATAGCCCGCGGCAGATACTGGTTGACATTTAACAGCTGGGAATTTCAACAGCAAAATTTGAAATAACAACAATGGACAAAAGGACTTCTAAACCCAAAGTCCCAGTCTCTATGAGCCAATCAGTGGTTGTTATACAAGATTAACCCTTGTGAACTTATCCCCTTGCTAGCTAAGCCAACATACCAGGTAAGTATTGTTTATTTGCTACCATTACGTGAAAGTTAAAATAATTAATATTTCCCATTTGTTTTTGGCTAAAGCAAGTTAACGCCCTCAACCCCCTAACCGTGTGCTAGTGGAGAAGATGCGTTGTTTGTCCTTTAATCGAGATAAACAGATGATGGTGACCAAAACAGGATTATGTGTTCTAAAGTAATGAAAGCGAAAGTGGAATTTGAATAGATTAAATTTGTAAATAGAAAAAAGATGATGCATTATTTTGTAGGATTGAAATTAAATAAAAATATTCAACTGATGGGAAATCCCATTCTTAATTATTGTTTCAAGTAAAAATATTATATAACTAGATAGGTAAATATCCTCTTTGATATAAACCTTTCACAAAAAAAAATGAAGGGTAGCATTTAAAGAAAACTCAAATGCTACATCATCCTCCTCCAAAGAAAAAAAAAATATATTTATATTTTTTTTTATTAGAATCCTTTTAATTCTAAATGAATTAATTCTTAGTATCCTCATTTTTTTTTTAATGGATTGACCGTTTAGCTTGGTATCTCCGCGTACCACACGGCATATAGCGTCAAATTCGAAAAGTCACTAGTTTAGAGTTACAAAGTCGGGAATGTCTCTAAACGGTCTGTTTATTGTTTCCTAACCTAATCATACACTACCTACAGCTATGCTAACTAAAATTAAACAGAAGAATGAATAGAGCGCGCTCTTACCTTAATTTTTCCAAAAAGTAAAAAAAAGGAAAAAACAATCAAATCTACCAACCTAGACCTATATATGATTATTTTTCTCAACTGAATTCAAGTTAATTCAGGTACCTGACAACAAAACTTAAGATAGATATTTTAACAACAAATATCCTATCCAACTGAAATACTTGAATTGGACCCAAAATATGGCTTTAAATCCTTAACATGCCATTCACCCGCAAATTTACCATCAATAGTTTCTAAAACATATACTAAACGAGACTTCCTGCTAACTACCCTACACAATATGAACTTAGGTGCTAATTTCGCTGAAAAACCAACAGCTGCCTCGGACAGCACTTTATTCCGACGCCAAACCTTGTCACCTACAGAAAATTTGACATCCCTTCTGCGTAAATCATATGAGTTTTTATATCGCTTATGAGCAGCCATAAGTTTTCTCTGAACCTCCTCAAAAATCTTGCCAATTTCGGAAAGATCCCCTATATATTTATGCCTATCGCCAGGATCCAATTCTATATTCTTAGTTTTATCAATCTGACCATAATAGTCGCCGGATATAGGAATGTACCTCCCAAAAACTAAAAGAGAAGGAGTTAAATTATGGACCTCGTGCTTTGCGGTATTAACTGCAAACTGAATCTTAGGTAATTCAGCGTCCCAGTCTTTGTGTTCTTTAATATAACATCTAATGGCGGTACCAACCGTTTTATTTGTCCGCTCTACGAAGTTACACTGTGCGGAATAACGTGGCGTAAACCATATTTTAATTTTGTATTGGTCAGTTAGATGTTTGAAAGTTTTACCAGCGAACTGTGTCCCATTATCACAAATTATTATTTGAGGTACACCATAAACCAAAAATATCGAATTTTCCAAGCATTTAACAATATAAGAAGCATTGGCTTTCTTTATAGGAAACAAAACACTGAACTTTGAAAACCAGCAGGATGCAACTAACAAGTAAGAATTTCCTTTTTTAGACCTAGGGAATGGTCCCATAAGATCGACAGCCAAAATTTGAAAAGGAAATTGTACACGTTTCTGAATACCCATCTTACCAAAAGGAGTCGAATTAGACATTTTCTGAGACTGACAAACTTTACATGACCTGACGTATTTCATAACGTCATAACGCATTTTAGGCCAGTAATAGGTTTCTTGAACACGAGAAAGTGTTTTATAAAAACCGAAATGGGAACTGGTAGGGGGATCATGACTATCCATCAGTACTGAAGAACGAGAGTTTTTTGGAACAACTGTCTTCCACTCACAAAGATTGCTAGATAAAGGAATATTATTGGGAATATATTTAAAGAGAACGCTATTTTCCACTTTCCACTGGGGGTAAGAAGATGGGTCCTTGAGTACCTTATCCTTAAGATTCGAGTACCAAGGATCCAATTCATTATTGAAATCAATAGATAGTGAGTCAACATTATAAACTTCAGCAGAGTTATTAATTCGAGAAAGTGCATCAGGAACCTTATGAGATGCACCCTTTCTGTGAATTAACTGAAAGGAATGTTGCCTGAGTTTGACTGACCACCTTGCTAAACGTCCTGATGGATCTTTGAGATTATTCAGCCACAGAAGACTAGCATGATCCGTGATAACCTTTAATTCTGTACCCTCTACATACATTCGGAATTTCTCCAAAGAAAACAACAAGGCAAGGAGCTCGCGCTCTGTCACTGTATAATTACGCTCGGCTCTGGACAAAGTCCTAGAACAGTAAGCGATCACCCGCTCACCACCATCCAAATCTTGAGTCAAAACACCTCCCAGACCAGTGTCGCTTGCATCACATTGAATTGTAAAGGTTTGGCTAAAATCGGGGGAACACAACACAGGGGCTGCTATAAGAGCATTTTTTATATTGATAAACGTTTCTTCAGCCTTTGGATTCCAATCCACCTTTTGTTTTTTCTTCTTCCCCTTCAGCAAGTCATTTATTGACGACACCAGCGTCGAAAAGTTTGATATGAAACGTCTGTACCAACTGCAAAGACCTATAAACCTCTTTATTTCTGTGGTGGTTGTCGGTTGGGGATAATTTACCATTGTTGAAACCTTCTCTGGATCTGTGCGGAGTCCTCGACCTCCCTCAATTATATATCCTAAATATTTTAACCGAGTTTTGAAAAACTCACACTTATCTGGGTTGATAGTCAAATTCGCATCTAGCAAAATATCCCTTACCTCGCCTAATAGTCTCAAATGGTCTTCAAAAGTTTCAGAAATAATGATAATATCATCCAGATATGTGAAAATATTGGGCTCGTATTTAGGGCCAAACAACGCGTCTACTAGACGTTGCTAAGTCTGCGCACTATTGCACAAGCCAAATGGCATCACTTTGAAGTGAAAAAGACCTCGAGATGGAACTGTGAAAGCAGTTTTCTCACGTGAAGAATGGTCGAGAGGAATTTGCCAGAATGCTTTTCTAAGGTCAATGCTCGAGATGAACTTGGCTCCACGAAGAGAGCTAAGTATCCTTTCAACCCTTGGAAGACGATATGAATCGTGACGGGTCAATTCGTTCAACCTTCGTCCGTCGAAGCATAGCCGGTGTTCACCGCTTGCTTTCTTAACCAACAGAACAGGACTATTCCACGGACTGTGGGATGGTTCTACAACACCTAACTTCAACATCTCATCTAATTCTTTATTTAGAATATTTATCATGAAAGGGCTCATTAAATACTGTCGTAATTTGAAAGGCTTGGCATCGCCAGTGTCAATATTCATAGTTATTTTGTTAGTAAGGCCTAACCTATCTTTACTGCTGAGTATACCAAAAGAAGTGACAACACTTTCTGCCTTTTCTCTTTGACTATCAGACAGAGTTTCCAATGAACATAAACCAGCAAAATTAACATTATCAGGGAGTTTACTAACTGCATCTATATTGGTATTCAAAAAGTCAGAATTGATTCGCCATTCATTTTTCTTGAAGTCAAAACTAATTTGAAACTTCCTACAAAAATCACTTCCAAAAATAAAGGAGTGCGTAAGCGAAGGCACTACGTATGAGGGTAATAACTGTACAGAATTATTAATAATAACTGGCAAATTGACCATGCCCTTAACTTTTTGTTCAGTACCATCGGCAGTGACAACATGTTTTAGAGGCACGCTATAAATCTCCAATTTTAACTGTTTCAAAACCTCTAAACCTAATTTCCCTACAACTGAAATATTTGCACCACTATCTAATAACACTGTAATTTGTTGATCGTAAAGGTTCACCGATATATAGGGCCTATTGTCATTTTCTTTGAGCAAAAACATTGGCAAAATTTTATGAACTAAGTCATTACTGACACTTGAGTTGTTGACTTGAACAGGACGAGAAGTTCGCGAGTCAACGACGCGCTTCTCTAATGGGAGTTTCCCGAACACTTGGAACAATTTTTTGAAGTTACATCTGGTGCTCCACATTTAAAACAAAATGTTTTCTTGATACTCAAACTACAATGTTTGAAAATGTGATTTTGACCACCACACTTCCAACAAACACTATTTTGTTGTTTGGATTTATTTTTAGAAAAATTCGAATTATTAGATTTCGTTGAAACACCATTTCTAGAATTTTGTCCAGTGGCGTTCCTGTGGGAGTAATTACTTTTGTTTATGCCCTTGGGGATATTTAAATTATGCTTATTAAGCTCTGATTTATTTTCAGCACAGAGTTCATCATTCAATTCTAAAACTTGCCTAGATGAACCAGAAGACAAACCCAATATATCAGCTTCCTCTAAACGCTTAGATAACTTACTTAATTCTTCGACAGTATCCATCTCTTGTAAAGCCAATCTCTGTTGGTATTCCTTTTGTAAACCTTTCTTTATGTATTTCAATTTAGTGACCTGAGCCGGAGAATAAGACAAACGGTTGAAAAGACCTTCCATTATGGCAATATACAAAACAACAGGCTTATTCCTTGATTGTTTTCTATCTCTTATCTGACGCCACGTGTCATCATCAGCATCAGAATCCAAAAAATCAGACTTTAATCTTGTTACTAATGTATCCCAGTCTGTAACTGATGACTTCACATGCCTAAGCCAGAAGATAGCCTTGTTAGCAAATAAATCACTAGCTGATTCGAACAACTCAACTTTAGAAATGTGCCTCGCATGAGCCATCTCTTCCACACGCTCAATAAAAGACATAACCTGCTTAGGGTCTCCATCAAAAGTTATACCCAAAGTATGAACAGGGGTTGATTTGAAATAATTGTTGTGACTTATCGATGGTGAACTCTGAAATTGAGTGGTATTGATATGTTGTTGAGTATGAGATGGGGTGCTAGTAGCTGGATTTGGGGGAACTAACTCTTTTACTTTATCATGCAAGTCGGCATCTAGATACATAGCCGAAGCATAAGAATCATCTCTAAATTTTTGATTATCAGCATAATCCACACTACTTGGATCAGGTTTAAATCTCAATACACGGTTGGTAAGATGAAGAATACGTGCTCTAGCTCTGAGATAGATAGAGTCACTGGTAGGACCTTCAAAGTCAGCAATTAAATTTTGAATGGAATCTATTATTTTTTCTATTTCTATTTTTTCACTATTAATATCAAAAAAATTACCAACAAGTTTCAAAATATCTACATTACCTTCACGTTCCTTAGCCAAAAGTCGACTAAGAGTTTTTCTCTTTTCAGCCACCGGCCGATCACAAATAAAACCACGTATTCTTAGTTCGTAATCAAGTTCGTCCTTAAGAAGAAGATTTGGCCGTAGGTAATCGTCCATTTTTGGTGTGTTTCGAAACAAAGAAATCTATACTGAAGTGAAACAAATAAACTTAAAGAAAAACAAGCAAAGTCTTATTCATGAAAAATCTTCGAATAAGTTGATTTCTTTTGACCAGAATTTCAGAAAAGAAAAAAAATGCACTTGACAACACGGTTAAGTTATAATAATGAAATCCGGACAATCCAAATTGGTTATAATTTATTCTATTGATCGATAAGGTTCTGGTTTTTCAAGAACGACAAAGAAAAAAAAACAAAAACGATAAACCAAACTGCAAAAATATCGACCCAGCAAAAATGTTTATCTCAAGGTTCTTTATGGGCTTAGTGATAAACCAACAACAACAAAAAAATACTTGCTACTGTAGTACCACTAGTACCGCTTATTAAAATGGAACCAGGCCAGATGCTTTTTTCTAAAATGCACTAAGGAAAAATAGCTGTCATAAAAACATATTAAATAAGTATCTTGAAATATTAAAGGTGCTCAACCATTACTGCCAGCACACTCACCAATCAAAACCAAAAACAAATTTAAAAAAAAATACAACAAAATATTAAGAGCACATAATTATTATTTATTTGTTTAGAAAGTGAAAGAAAATGATTGAAACTTTGTTTGTCGGGCCCCACGTTGGGCGCCAAAATATGTGTAGCACTTTTTATCTTTTGGCACACAGCGAACGGCTGCTTTTCATCTGGAGAGCAGATGGGTCGGAGTTCAAAATCAAAGTTTAATTTTTCATGAAGTTTTTAATTATTTACTCAAATATTTAAAATTCAATATACACCTAAGTATATATTACTAAAAGGGCGCCACGCAATTTTTATTTGATTTGGTTTAAATTGCGAAACCAAACTTAGAGAACATCTGCAAAATTATTAATTGGTGAGAGTGGAACAATAATAATTAAAACAACACTTCAATCTTCGATTGAATAAAATTCTATTTGTCAATAATTATCGATGGTTATTCAAGTCACATTGTAATCACAAAATATATATAGCCAATTTAAAATAGGAGTACCTATGAAATAAATATGTTAAATAACCAGTACCTACCTATTTAATGGTAGATACTTAAAGTAGAGTATCAGTGTTATTCATAAGTTTCCTTTCAAAAAAAAAAATTATGTAAGTTAATGAATCCTAAAATTTATGGAAACTGGTTTAACTTGGATATTAGGTTATTGTCTAATTGACACCTTTAATTATCTCATACCTAAAACCTGAAACCCCATAGTCGACTATAGTTCACAATATTGCTCAATAGTATTTTCTTTTGAATTATGGTAAGTGTAGTGATTTTGTGATTCACGTTAACGTTGAGGGCACAAAGCCCCCTTAAATAGGGATGAAAATCACCCTGATTGACAGAATCTTAAACAATAATTTTGTATAACCCTTATGGGTAAAAAAAAAAAGAAGAATATGTGAATTATAATAAGGTTATTTAAAGAGGGAAAATAAATAATTAAATAGTAATAAAAATAATACTCTGAATGTTCTGAAAAATCTGAATATGATAGCAATTAATTTGCTAATGAAGTGATTCTAATAATAATGATAAAATATTCTGGGTATGACAGCAATTAGTTGGCTACTAAAGTGGTTTTAATAATAATAATAAAATATTCTGGATATGACAGCAATTAGTTGGCTACTAAAGTGGTTTTAATAATAATAATAAAATATCCTGGATATGACAGCAATTAGTTGGCTACTAAAGTGGTTTTAATAATAATAATAAAATATTCTGGCCTGTTTATCCTTGAAGCGGTCACAATCTCAATTCTACGACGAATAATTCAACCAATAGAGTACGTCGTGTCTCGTGTCTCGCGACTCTTAAAGTCAGCGAGTCTTGAAGTACTGAATTTCTTAGGGCAGGAATTACAGGGCGATGATGGTATGGGGTGCAAACTACCAAACGTACAGGTATATGGTATAATCAACCAATAACCAACGGTCCAATTCTTGGAGTCGACTCCCACGCGAATCCTACAGGGTAAAAAACACACATGTCACAAATGGGGCGGAAAAGTGGGATAAAAGAGTTGTGGAAATATATTCCAGATAAAGAAATTAATGCTTGAGCAGCTTACCTGGATTGGATTCCACGAAAACAACACAAAAAGTGATTCTGGCACGCCAAAGATTCTGGATTAATAACCCAGGAAGTTAAACAGAAAACCTTCTTTTCTTTGGCTCTAGTACTCGATGGCCTCTTGATCCATTGATAGAAAACTTCAACAAAACTCTTCAAAAGGTATTTGGGCAGATGATGCCCGATTTCTTTTTGGACCAAGAAAAAGGCGTGTTGAGTCACAAAGAAGCAGTACCAGAATGGCGGTCCCCAGAACCCGTAAAATTGATTCCACCAGATTCGATGACAGCGGAAATCCAAGAAAGAAGAAAGCGCGGTTAATTTGAATGTGTACGAAAATTCAAGGAATTGTGCAAAATAAATTTGGCAACGTTGCAAAATTCAAATTAGGAACTAACCATAGCCCGCGGCAGATACTGGTTGACATTTAACAGCTGGGAATTTCAACAGCAAAATTTGAAATAACAACAATGGACAAAAGGACTTCTAAACCCAAAGTCCCAGTCTCTATGAGCCAATCAGTGGTTGTTATACAAGATTAACCCTTGTGAACTTATCCCCTTGCTAGCTAAGCCAACATACCAGGTAAGTATTGTTTATTTGCTACCATTACGTGAAAGTTAAAATAATTAATATTTCCCATTTGTTTTTGGCTAAAGCAAGTTAACGCCCTCAACCCCCTAACCGTGTGCTAGTGGAGAAGATGCGTTGTTTGTCCTTTAATCGAGATAAACAGATGATGGTGACCAAAACAGGATTATGTGTTCTAAAGTAATGAAAGCGAAAGTGGAATTTGAATAGATTAAATTTGTAAATAGAAAAAAGATGATGCATTATTTTGTAGGATTGAAATTAAATAAAAATATTCAACTGATGGGAAATCCCATCCTTAATTATTGTTTCAAGTAAAAATATTATATAACTAGATAGGTAAATATCCTCTTTGATATAAACCTTTCACAAAAAAAAATGAAGGGTAGCATTTAAAGAAAACTCAAATGCTACAGTATAATCCTTATTAACTCATTTAAATTTCGCATTTCTAGATGTGGCAACAAAAATGACAAAATCGGCTTTAGCCAATCAGAGAGCGTTTTCAATCATGTGATTTTTCGTTTAAATTTTTAGTTTTTATTTATTAACTTATTTAATAATCTGACTAAAATCTTGCAAAATATTGTTCATTCTCGGTTGCATTGATGTATCTGCGTCAAAAAATATCATAATTTGCCATATTCCCGGCACGTGAAAGTGGCCCAGTTTTCCGTTACTTTTCAAAGTTCGATTAAACGTGTTTTTCCCGACGCAAAAATAAAAGAAACTCTTCGCGAATTTTATCCGGACTGTGGACTTCAAACCCAAAACTGGACAGCAGGCTAGAGACTAACAACTGGACTGAACTTAAACTGATCTAAAATCCTTGTATTTATATTTTTCGATTCCCCCCAAAATATTATTAATTACCCACTAAAATCGATAATATAGGCGGTCGTTTGGCCATCAATTTAATTCTATTGGTCGACCACTCGACCTAGATATTATTCCAAGAACTAATTTCATCATTTTAGAGGATGATTTAATCTGTTCGAAATTTTTGTCATTTTGGGTCCAATTTAATTAGGTGCTTAACCTTGTGATTGATCTTTTCCGGGTTCTTATTTACGAGTTCAAATGATGACACGTACTTGGTCACTGATGGCTTGTTTAAAATTTGAACGTACCGATATAAATATTTTAATTAATTTGGGTCAATACTAATTTGTTTCATCATCTTTCAATTTATAGATACAGATTTGAAATACAGGAAATTCAGTTTTTGATTACATTTAATTTTTACAGTAAAGACATTGTAAACTACGGGTCTATTTTCCCGGGTCATTACAATCATCTTCTTCTATGCGTGAGACCATGGTAGCTACGTTCTTTTATTTGGGTGCTTCTGGCTGCTGTCATTTGTCCTGAAATGATCCATCCGTGCTCAGTTTGTTTGTTGTCCGATGTGTCCGTTGGTTTTCTTTAGGCCTTCTATTATAATATTTCTGTGTTCTTCTGCTCCTAACAGAATATAAATTGGATTGGGCCGATTGTATTGAATGTTAGATCTGCTAATATACTATTTCGTCAGTATCTGGTAATAATTTGCTTGGTATTGATTTTGTGATTTTCGGCATTACCAAAAGTTCTGTGTTAAGCGTACCCACTTGGGAAACTTGGTTTAGAATGAGCTATAATTTTTCATATCGATATTTTTGCTTCCTTATCTCCTACTCCTGTTAATTCTGACCGAATTCTTTGTCTGGGTAATGGTAATAATTGGGCGGCTTCTTCTGATAATAATTGATGATTGAGAGCCTTGGTTTATTAGTACTCTCAATAGTTGGAAGTCTCCGTTTTTTGTCTTACATAAGCTCCTCATTGGCTACGTGACGGATTGGCTTATCTGTTATTTGAATTATAATGCTTGCTCGTTCTTGAATTATTGTATGCGGTGCCTGGTCTTGTATATCGGTTTGAGGCATTGCTTGGCTTTGAAGCGGATTGCTTTTTTCTGATTGCCGTTCTTGATAGAGTACGGTGTGGTGGGTGATACGGTTGCCGACTCTACCTCCCGTGGGTTAACGGGCATCATTCTTTGAAATAGTGGCCGAGGCAGTTTTGACATAATTTGAGATCTCGTGCCGTTTTGATTCTATCGGCTGTCGAAAGCCCTAGAAATTGGCTCCAATTTCGTGTGTTGTACCCTAGACTGGATAGTTCCTGTCATGAAGTCATTTTAAGATTTATACAATCTCAACCGATTGCATTACTTCTTAGACTATTTATAATTTTAGTGATATGTTCCGTATTTATTTCTGTACATTTAAATGTTTCAAAATCATGTGGACGAATATTATTGCAATAAGTGTCAATGAAAGCCAGGTCAACTTGACTTAAATTAGGTTTGGTTTAACAAAGATACTCTAAAATTGCTCTGGACTACCTGTAAACAGTCCGATGATTGAGAATTTGAAATTGAAAAATACTTATATACATATAAAATACAATGGGACAATTATATACGGGCTTTTCCTTTTCCATTTAAAAAGGTGTTACTTTGCTTCACCACACTTTGGTGACAAATATAGACAATCACCCGGTACCCTTTTGTAAAGAAGATACGTAATTTTTTCTTTTGTTTTAAAAGGTACCGCGAGTTTGAGTGCATATTTCAATAATATTATTCTCAATCCTCAAATAAATTATTAATTTTGAGCGTGAAGCGTCGAAGCCAACACCGAGGTAAGCCAGTGGGATCGCCCAGTAACAGTCCCCAGAGTATCGCGTTTCAGGTTAGGTGAGAATGTGGTAAGAGATAGTTATTTACTTGCTTCTTTGAGGGATCGGTCGTTTCAATGGGCGAGCGGCGTCACATATTGAGGCGGTGGGGTGGGATCGAAATTAGCCGCTGGCTCCAACAGCCGAACGAGCCAACCCACCGGTATATTACAGACTTGCGAAACCTTATTAGGAGACACGGAAGCATAACAAAGCCTATTATCTGAACTGGACGCAAGCCCGTCTACGTCTAGAAGTAGGTACTCACCGACCACCGGCCGGCATTTCTGTAACTCATAATCCGTCCACGAACCCAGCACCAGCGAGAGGCTGGCAACAAAATCCGAGAAACGAACGGCCTAATAGAACCGAATCGTACCAAGGGAATTCTAGACCGGACAATCGGTTCGAAAGAGTAATTTGCTAGTAATGTGAAGAGTATGGCCACTTCAGAACAGAATGCCGGGGTACTGCAAAATTATTCTGCTCCCGTTTCAGAAAACCGGGTATAATGTCCCGAGATTGCCCATGTGACCGTTTCCGTTCCGAAAACTAAAAATGTGCGGTCCTAGTCCGAGGTCAGCCCAGCACCGAAAACTAAGAACTTCGAATAGACATCCATATTTTCCGAAAGATGTAAACCCGATTCGTCTACCAGACTCTCGAGCACATGTCTGCATTTATATCGACGAGGCTCCTTTCTTAGCTTTAGTCGATACCGGAGCCGCCAACTCAACTCAAGAAAATAATTAAAAAAAGTTCCTATGGATATAGGTCCGGAAACGCTTCGTTTCCAAGATACAGGGTGATACGTTTTTCAAAAAAAATTGTTTTTAATTAATGGCCCAAAAAAGCTTTAGCCGATTTCAATGAAATTTTCACGGTTTATTTCAACGAAGTCGGTTATTTTTGTGCAGAAAAAAATATCACTCTGTAGTTTTTGTACGATTTTTATTGTATATTCAGATAGACACACTAAAAATACAAAATTTTTGTCTCTTTAATTTTTCAAGTATCTCGCTTCGTTTTCGCGGAAAAATTACATTCGGCGCGTCTCTGGACTCCATAAGGAAAGATAAAAATTCATAGGAATTAAGGTACATCACCCATTCATTGAGTGACAAGGACATACATTCCATTTGAGGTTTTTTTTTGTTTGGTTTTCATAAATCAACAAACTCCGATACATTTTTAATCAATTCCTAAGCATTTTTATTTTTTCTTATGGAGTTCAGAGACATGCCGAGGTATGGTATTGTAATTTTTCCGCGAAATCAAAGCGAGATAATTGAAAAATTTAAGAGACCAAAATGTTGTATTTTTAGGGCCGGTACTTTTGCTATCGATTAACGAATTTGATACGTTGTCAAAGTTTTGCATGGTCCAAGGTCTATATAAGGATGATGTGGTTAGAGCACATTCAAACCTCTGATTATTTTTAACGGCTGTCAAATGAGAGCAAAAGTACCGGCACTTAGTGTATCTATCTGAAAAATCAATAAAAATCGTATAAAAACTACAGAGTGATATTTTTTTCTGCACAAAAACAACCGACTTGGTCGCTGGGTACGCCCCTGGGAATTCTGGATCAAATCTAATTAGTCCAGTAGATGTCTGATAATGGTTGAAATAAACCGTGAAAATTTCATTGAAATCGGCTAAAGCTCTTTTGAGCTATTAATAAAAAACTATTTTTTTTGAAAAACGTATCTTGGAAACAAAGCATGTCCGGACCTATACCCATAGGAACTTTTTTTAAGATTACTTCGGAGTACAGCCTGAGGTCCGAAGCGCCAAAGTGGCCAATGGGGGAGCAATCGATATTTCTAAAGCTTACCGAATACCGTTACAACTCGGAAACATTACACTGACCGAAACCACTAGCTACTTTCCGAATTTGACGTCCGACATTGTGCTTGGGATGGATATTCTGAGTCGACACAAATTCCATCTGGATTTAGGCAGTGGCGAGATTTATCTGAATTTCTTCTACCTCTTCTTACCCTATGTAGTCCTATTGGTCCGATAGATGTCCCATTAAACCTGGAATTAACGTCCGCCGAAGAGGTGCTTTTAAAAAAGTTTCTGGACCGAGAATTACCAAAATTTGACCAAATCACAAGCACCACCCCGTTAGTGGAACATCAATTTGCTCAACTCTGACCCAATTAAACAGAGGTACCTTCGCAAAATCCCAAAATGCAAGAATTATTCAACACCGAAGTCCGGAAAATGTTGGATAATGGGATCATTGAACCGTCCGACAGCCCCTCGAGTTCACCGCTGGTCATTGTGAAAAAGAAGGAAGGAAAGCCCCGTTTCTGCATTGGCTATCAAAAGGTGAATACCGTTAGCCAAAAAACTGCCTATCCGCTTCCATTTATTAACTCCATAATTTAAGAAGATAAAGTTAAGAAGAGCTCGATACATTTCCAGCATCGGCCTCAAACAGGAATATTGGCAGATTCCTCTTGCCGAGAAAAGAAAACCTATTACAGCTTTCACAATTCCTGGAATGGGTCTATACCAGTTTCGAGTATTGTCTTTTGGGTTAGATTCCGCGCCCTCCACATTCCGGAGACTAATGGATCGCGGATCGCATTATAGGACCAGAACTCGATACTTATTGCTTTGCATACCTGGATGACATCATGATTCTTGGCGACTCTTTAGAAGAACACCTGGCAAATTTGACCGAAGTATTCCGACGCCTTAGAGCGGCAAATTTACGACTAAATCCGGATAAATGTGAATTTAGAAAACGTTCTCTTCGATCCAGACAAAGTAGCGGCAATCGGAGAACTGCCAGCTCCTACTAATATCCGTGGCTTACGACGCTTTTTGGGCCTAGCTTCGTGGTACCGTCAATTCGTACAGAACTTTTCTCAAGTAGCTAGTCCACTTAACCGCCTACTTAAAAAGTGCATCGGATGGGCATGGACCGATGTTGAACAAACGGCCTTTGATACACTTGAAAATCACCTCACCGAAGCACCAATATTGGCTTGTCCAGATTTTTCGAAGCAACAGATGCATCCGATAATGGGTTAGGTGCGGCTTTGATCCAACATAGTGCATTGCATATGCAAGCCGTAGTTTAAGTCCTGCGGAAAAAAATACTCCGTGACAGAGAAGGAATGCCTGGCAATAGTGTGGGGCATTGAGAAGATGCGTCCCTATTTAGAGGGTTATCGTTTCACGGTTGTTACCGACCACCAAAGCCTGAGATGGCTACCTTCCATGAAGAGTCCTTCCGGTAGAATAGCTCATTGGAGTATTTATCTTCAACAGTTCGACTTCGAAGGAGTTCTCAATAAAGTTGCCGATACGCTTTCCCGAAACCCGATTGATAGTTCCAAAGTCGAGGAGCCTGAACCGATTTTGAGCCTAGAAGCCTTTGAGCCATGTAGCTGGTATAGTGCTAAAAAGGCCTCCGTGGAAAATAATCCTGCCGATTTCTCTGATTTTTGCATTCGAGACGGACAATTATACCGCCATTTCTGGGATCTGTCCGATTTGACAGAGAATGAGATGTCCGATCCGTGGAAACTTTGCGTACCCAAAAGTGCCCGAATGTCTATACTGCAGGAGATTCATGACTCTCCTATTATATGGCAGGACACCAAGGTATTGCTAAAACAACCGCAAGTGTGTAACGAAGTTACGTCATTTTTTCTTTTGTTTTAAAAGGTACCGCAAGTTTAAGTGCATGTTTCAATAACTTCTTTGAGGATTGAAAATAATATTATTGAAATATGCACGCACGCGGTACCTTTGAAAACAAAAGAAAAAATTACGTAACTTCGTTCCACTTTTAATCCCTGTTTTAAGAGAGTAGAGTAGGTCTTTTAATCCCCGGGATTAAATTTCACTTTATTTTCCGGGAATTAAATTTTTACTTTATTTTCCGGAGATTAAATGAAACGGTCGAAACGGAATAAAAGTACCCTTTTATTCCCTGTTTTATTTAATCCCCGGGAAATAAGGTAAAGTGCATAAAATGGTGTATACACCTCAGGAATGAAGTGTTTTTTAATCCCTCGACAAATTATTAAAAGTACCACTTTAGTCCCTAGGTGTATAGTGTACTATTTTCTACGACTATCAAAAAAAAGATGATGTTTGCACACTGATGACAATTTGCGAAGTGACACTTTTTTTCCCAGGTATGTTTTTTTCAACGTTCCCATCACGCCGTGCGTGAAATGCTTCTCCAGTGTTTGAAATGCCTAGATCGCATAGTAGCACGAGTTGCAAACAATATTTTTTCTACAACTCCATTTAAATATTGATCATTCGAAGCTTAAATAGCATTTACAACCAAAGGCAGGTGAATTTTAATTATTTTTGGTTTCATGTCTGGTGTCAGGTATTTGTTACCTGAGTGTGCGAACTAGGCATTTCGCACACTGGAGAATCATATCGCGCACGGCGTCATGGGAACGTTGAAAAAAATCTACCTGGGAAAAAAAGTGTCATTTAGCAAATTGTCATCAGTGTGCAAACATCATCATTTTTTGACAGCTGTAGAAAAATAATTAAAATTCACCTGCCTTTGATTGTAAATGCAATTTTAGCTTCGAATGATCGATATTTAAATCGAGCTGTAGAAAAAATATTGTTTGCAACTTGTGCGCGAAATACTTTGGTGATCTCGACTATTTTTTTAACTCAGCTGCGCCCTTAGGCTGCGCCTCGTTAAAAAAATCAGTTCTCGATTACCAATGCAGCATTTCGCGCACTAGATAAAAAAATAACTATATTGTATCCCAAAATTTTCTTTAGTCCTGTTTGAAAGTGTATTGAAAAAAGGCTCTTTTCCATTTATCACAGCAATATTGACTTGATTCCTTAATATTTTGTATTGTCGCCAAGTATCGTCAGTTTTAAGTGTTCATATTTACAGTACGCTATGATGAGATTATTTTACCTAGAACGCTGGACTTGCTACTTTTATAGTCCAGTCGCCAAAGCTAATAGCATCAACCGACCACAAGAACTTTGATGGTATTTAGCGTATTTAGCACCCTTGACTTCGCTACTATCCATTTGATTTGCACCTACTTATTCTGAGCCTCATTTTTCTTCGGCCTCGTACTCCTCGTACATGTAGTGGGAAGGTTTATAGGTCACAGTGACAGTCAAAGTAGTAATTTCAAGTGTTCAGTGGAACCGCAGCTCTAGACCACGTTGTGTTTCGACAAAGCGGCAAAGTATTCCTACATTTTTTGGCGAATTTTTGCTCCAAGCGCCGACTTTCTCGGTAGCATTACTCGAGGGGCGTATTTATCTAGGAAATCACCACATATTATCAGCTGTTCTAGTATAGTTTCTAGATCTAGCCCCATTAATTTAGTTTGAACTACATACTTGTTTATTCAGCTTTCAATGTTGCAGATAGTTCGAATACTGGATTGATTGTGCCCTACTGGTTTCTCTATATGACATTCCATTTCTAAGCTGGTTCAAAAGCGTCACCTTTTATTCATAAAACTTGGATTTTGTGTACTACTCGAGACATCGTTAATCTAAAAGTAAAATAAAAAACCGAAGTATCCGGAACAGCAGGTGAATGAAAATAGAAAACGCGGCTTAAGCGGCCAGCAACAAATTCAAGAGCGCGAAATTCATTCTTTGTCGCCGAGTTCAAAGTAGGACCGTGATAGACGACGTTACGGCAAATATTTCCGAGATAACGGAAGGGTGTGATCAAATTGCATCGAAGGTGAATAATAAATCCTATGGGCTTTTGTGGAGGTAAAACTAATACACCTATCATATTTAATATTAAGTAAAAAGTATACAGTTATAATGTTATAATAATAGTTTTATAATTTACATTGTGTTTTTTATTTAACAAATAAGAATGTGGAGAATGAAATGTGCGGAAACACAAAAATATATTACGAAGATAATAAAATTTACCTATACAAATACAGCAAAATAGATACTTGAAATGTTTACACCAAAAAAAAGTGAGGTGGCGTAGTTAGGAGGGTGGGAGAGATGATGTTTATTCGTTTATTACATAAAGATCTTCCAGAAAACCTAGAAAAATAATAAAAAGGAAAAGTGTTAATTTCACACATTGGTGAGATTGCTCATGAAAACCTCGGACACATCGATTTTTGATTTCAGTTGCCGTTTTTCTGATGGTAATATCATGTATGACCCAGAAACAAGTTGTGACAGCTAACTTTATTTTTTTAAATGAAAACATTAATTTTGAAGTGAAAACTTGTTTAGAATCGTTGGGAGTGATGTGAGACTCGATGAAACGAAAAAGCGACATGAAACGAAAAAGCGACACTTTTTTAACACGCTTATATTAACACACAACAAGAACCTGGAACAAGCCAAGTGAGCTGGAACAAGTCTGGAAAATGTCTGGATAAATCTGGATGAAGTCTGGAAAAGTCTGGAAATCTCTGAAAACGTCTGGAAAGAGCCTGGAAATTTCTGGAAAGGGTCGGAAAAATTCTGCCAAAGGTCCCAAAAGACCTGGGGATCATTCTCCAGAATCCGGATCAGTCTGTACAAGTCTGGATTAGGTCTGGATAAATCTGGATAAAGTCTCTAAAACTCTGGAAAGCTCTGGATAAGTCTGGTTATTGTCTGGAAATCTCTGGAAACGTCTGGAAAAGACTTGGAAATTTCTGGAAAGGGTTGGAAAAATTCTGAAGAAGGTCCCAAAAGACCTGAGGATTATTTACCAGAATCCGTATCAGTCTGAAGAAGTCTGAATAAAGTCTGGATTAATCTGGATGAAGTTTGGAAAACTCTGGAAAACTCTGGATAAGTCTGGAAAATGTCTGGAATTCTCTGGAAACGTCTGGAAAGAGCCCGGAAATTTCTGGAAAGGGTCGGAAAAATTCTGCCAAAGGTCCCAAAAGACCTGGGGATCATTTTCCAGAATCTGGATCAGTCTGTACAAGTCTGGATAAGGTCTGGATAAATCTGGATAAAGTCTGTGAAACTCTGGATAAGTCTGGATATTGTCTGGAAAAGTTTGGAAACATCTGGAAAAGACTTGGAAATTTCTGAAAAGGGTTGGAAAAATTCTGAAAAAGGTCCCAAAAGACCTGGGGATCATTTTCCAGAATCCGGATCAGTCTGTACAAGTTTGGATAAATCTGGATGGAATCTGGAAAACTCTGGGAAGCTCTGAATAAGTCTGGATAATGTCTCGAAAAGTCTGGAAATCTCTGGGGCCGACACGCTTTTATAATACATCGAACTAAAAAGTGAAAAATAAATATATTTAAAAAAAATTAAAAAACACGCTTTTATAGTAAATTGAACTAAAAAGTGAAAAATAATTTTTAATATAAACAGAAAATATTAATGAACAAAAAATATTAGAATTATTGTCAAAAAAGCGGCGTGGGGTGCTCAATGTATGAAAAATGTGGAACAAAGCACCCCAGCGTGTATTTTAGTTTTTTCAAACTATATTCATTTGCGTTCTTTCTCAAGTCTTTTGGAGGGGGGGGACGCCACTGTGTATGTTAGTATGTGTGTAATGCATGCAGTTCGATGAAGGTTTAATTTTTACCGGGTGTGAACTGCACAGGATTTTTTTTAATTTCATTTCTTATTTCTACGTTACATTCTGAACTTATTTTATGTATCATGTCCCTATACCTGTCTTCAACTGTTTCGGAAATAATAAGAGTTGAAAATTTACTTTTTTGCAACTTTGACAGGCTGTAAAACCTGAACGGTTGATTTTAGAGCTAAACTGATCATACATTCTTATCTGAGTTTTCCATGAACTATCATTTGACACCAGCTTGGAAATTAATCCAAGTTTAAAAATTCCATTGCTTGAGTTGTATTTTAGCTATTTTTGGGTTTCAAAAAAGGACGATTCTAGAACGGTTCAAAACAATCGCACAGTTTATTATTGAAATCTGTGATAGCTGAACCGTTGTCATTCAGTTGATTGATGAACTGTGCGATTGTTTTGAACCGTTCTAGAACCGTCCTTTTTTCGAACCCGAAAATAGCTTTTATGAGAGAATTTCATGAATCAAAAATTGAAATTTTTTGTCAAAAAATGTTAAAACACCAGTGTCGCGCCAATTATCGCGTGAAGCCTAATTCTCACTTGCGCGAGATTCGCTCTTTTTTGACATTGCTTCAATAATTTGACATTTGAAACAAGCATAAAACGTAAATCAACAATCAAAACATGTCAGTTTATTGTTGGAATGTCAGTTTTGACAGATGTATGAAATTCTAAATGTCGAGTGCAATGGAAATTATCGATAATTTTTGGGAAATTTGCCCGGATGCATTTTTAGTTAAAAAGAAGCACAGTGCTTTTTCAGTGCCCATTTCTGTTAAAAACGCATGAGTGCAAATTTGTCAAAAATTGAAAATATATTTCCATTGCACGAGTTGTACAGTGTTTCCGCTTCAGATCGCAACATATGGGAAACTTTTTCATTATCAATTTTACAAAAAAAAAGTTATTGTTTATGAAAGTTTCTGCTTCTTGAAAAAATATATAGTATTAAACTATTAAAACTTAGAATAGCATGTACCGGGTGTTTTTTTATCTTTGATATCATTTTGATCACCTGTAACTTTTTTGTTTTTAAAGATATCAAGGTAAACAAAAAAACAAAATGTAGGATTAATAGCCAAGTTTTTTTTCATCTTGCACATGAAACAAAACATCAAAACACTATCAATTTTTTGACATATAAGCCTACATTGTATTTTTTTTATTTCGGTTTCATATCGAAGTCTTTTCGACACTAAAAGTAGTTTCGAAAAGAAGCTCTTTGTGACACTCCTTTTTCACTTATCGGAAGTTGGTAACACTGGCTGACTGATGGCCATCGCACTGTCATTCTCGATTTTATAGAAGATTTAGGGCGAGTATTATAAAACTGCTTTGACAGTAAACTTAAAGTTAACTTTTTGAATTACCTACATGTAATTCCAAAAATTAACTTTAAGTTAACTCTCAAAGTAGTTTTATAATACCCGCCCTTAATTCTATATTTGGCATGTAATGTTATCAACCTAAACATGAAATCAGGAAATATGAGAATAATTTTTCCAACAAAAATTTGTTTTTCTACAAACGTCACTAAAAGTGTCATTTTTAACGGATGCTGTCAGTGTCTAAAATGCCATTTTATGAAACTGGTGTTAAAAGTGATTACTTTTAGCACTAGTGCTAAAAGTAATCACTTTTAGCACTGATCAGAAAATATAAAAACATAGGAAATTTTAAATCAAAATAAAATATTTATTTAATTAAACGTACAATTAGCGAAACTGCAATTAGAATAAGAAACTCCATGGCCAATCTCGTTGGTAGCAGTTACTGAATTTATTTTGGTAAAACTTGTACCAGGAGGGCAAAGAGCAATGTAATTCTCCGAAGTTTTGGGCTGAATTTGATCCGCAATATTCTTTTTATTTTGTAGCGAGTCTTCTATATACCCCTCCGCTACTGTACTAGACTTCCATCCACCGTGTCTCTTGATTATAGTAAGATTAGCACCAGAGTCCGCCAACAAACTCGCTGAGGAACGTCGGAAACAATGTCCAGTATAAAGATGGGGATCAGGCAAATTCAGAAATTTAGCGATTTCGGCAGGGATCTTACCAAATGTGTTGATTCCAACTGGAGTCTTGGCACATTTATTATTGCTGTATTTTATAAAAAATCTTGAGTGATTGATATCCGCTGGTCGAAGGGATAGGTACTTCTTATAGTAGTTTATATACAATGTACCACTAATAACGTAATTTCGTTGCACATTAGTTTTAGTGTCTGGTATATGCACAACTAATGAAGTTCCCAAATCTTCAATGTTATTTAATGTCAAATTGCAAAGTTCTTCTCGACGGCAAGCTCCAAATACACCGAAAATTGCGGCAACTTTTCGCATAAGATGTATTTCATCCGGGGCTTCTGCGAGAAATTTATCGATTTGTTCACTCCGCAATACTTTTGACTTTTTCGGTCGATATCCTTCACCCTTTCGCTTTAAAAAAGCTACAAGCTTGTAAAATCTGCTTATGTCCTGATTATTTATGTTCATCATCGCCTTTATCATTGAGTAATTTGACCAAAGCGTAGAAGATTTCCATATTTTTGATTTTTCTTCAAAGTATGCAAGGAGCACTTTTTCACTGGCCTCCTTGCCACTTACTTTTTTTTCATCACACCATTTCAAGAAACGATCGTATGAAAACTCGTACTGTTGCTTTGACTTGCTAGGCAATAATTCAAAAGTAGCTTTATTGGCAGCTTCTTCCATTTCCGCCGGGAGAAATTCATTGTCTTGATCACTTTCCATCGCCCAGAAAATAAACCACAATGAAACTGGATGAAACCACGCAAAAACCAAAAATTGTGCAAAAACCTTAAGCAAAAATTCGTGATTATTTGACGTTACTAATCAACAATGACAAACAGAGATGACAAATAAAAATAAACAAATTCGTTTTTTTTTTCTTGCCAGCAACCTATTTCATAAATAAATTAGATGAAAGATTTGAAATTGAGGATTGCAAGGATGCGTTAATTGGACTTTTAAAGAGTGTTTGTAGAAAAAATAGTGTATGATATTCGTGCTAAAAGTGATTTTATTTTGTTCAAAGGGATGGAACACTCCGCCTTCGGCGTCGTGTCCTAAACTTCCCTTTTCACAAAATAAAATGTCACTTTTAGCACTTATATCATAAATAACTATTTTTTTTAATTCAACAATACAATACCAGAATAGAAAAAATAGTATAAAATATTCGTTTCATAAGACATTTTATCGCACTCGTCCTTTAAAAATCTCGCCTCCGGCTCGTTTTCTAATATAGAGCTCGTGCGATAAAATCACGTCTTATGAAGCTTGTATTTTAATGTACTATTTTTAAATGGAACACCCGGTATATTATATGTGTATTCGTTAGAGCATATTAGTCTGATTACAATGATATAACACACTTCATATTTTGTTCCACTCGTTTTTGACAAATCGGCAAAAATATATGAAATTTTTATATGCTCTCAATAATTTTCGTCCCAAATATCAGACCGCCGGCCGCCTAATAAGTTTCACTTCGAAAGTTTCATATTTTTGCCGATGTGTCAAAAACGAGTGGACCAAAATATGAAGTGTGCTATATCATTGTAATCAGAATAAGATATTCTATCGAACACATATATAATATACAGGGTGTTCCATTTGAAAAAATATAATGTAGGCTTATATGTCAAAAAGTTGATAGTGTTTTGTTTTACGTGTAATTTGAAAAAAAACTTGGCTACTAACCCTACATTTTGTTTTTTTGTTTACCTTGATAACTTCAAAAACAAAAAAGTTACAGGTGATCAAAATGATATCGAAGATAAAAAAACACCCGGTACAGGGTGATTAAAAAATAGGAAAATAAGCAGGGTTTTTTGGTAAAAGTAGAAAAAAAATGGCACATCACTATTTTTTTAAACCTTTGATATTTTTTTCAGATTAAGCAAGTCATATTTCAGTCAAAAGAAACCTTTCGTTATCACAAATCAACCTGCCAAATTTTAAAAAAAAAAATGGAAAAATTTTTGAGCTGAAAAAACGATTTTTTCTAAAACTTTGACACCCTGTATCTCAGAAACTACGCATTTCTGGTGACATATTTATGGGAACTTTTTTTGTTAAAATATCGTAAGGAATGACATCTAAAGTTACGGACCGTACTTAGGAAATACCCTCTATATTTTTCTATTTTTTGACCACCCTGTAAATGCTATTTCAACTTTTAATAGTTTGATATTATTTTTTCAAGAAGCAGAAACTCTTATGAAGGATAACTTTTTTTCGTAAAATTGATAATAAAAAAGTTTCCCATGTGCTGCGAACTTAAGTGGATACACTGTATTTTATGAGAAAATGTCATGAATCAAAAATTTTTTGTCAAAACACCAGTTCTCGCATTAGTTAATATGCAATAATTTACATTAATATAAATTATCACGTAATTCCAATCTGATTGGTTCAAATCAACAATCAAAACATGTCAGTTTATTGTTGGTATATCAGTTTTGACAAATGTATGAAATTCTTATCAAAAAAACGGCCACTAAAATCAAAAATCGACGTATCCGAGATTTTTTGAAAAAAAAATCAACCTTGTATTTTTGATGGATTTTATTCGTACTAACTGTAAGTATCTAACTATGCTATATGATATCCTCTTTCGTTTATTGAATTCTAGTAAAGTTATCTTTGTTCGTTTTGAGTTCATTATGAAATATATATTCACCATAATTATTTACACAAACTAATAACTGGCCTTGCAGTCCTCTCGCGTTGTGTAATTTTTACTTACCCCGGTGCGAAATTAAATCCGCCAGAGGCAGCACCTCGCTGCAGCCAAAATTTTTGAATTTCCGTGTTTGCAGGGCTTACAATTTGAGACGAGATCTCAAAAACTACTTAATATTTTTTAGTGAATCAAGAAGATTCGAAAAGATAATAAAATTTAGAACAATGCTCTTGTTTCATTTTTTTAAAAAAAGCGATGGGTTTGGATGTACCGAGCGATAGAAATGATGCTTTTTTTCGAGTATTTAGGTCGTGATATTTTCATTTGCAATTTTTTTTTTCGAAAAACTAAAACAACAGCATTATTCTTTAGATTTATATCTTTTATTATTTTCTAATCCGGTCAAAAAATATTACAAAATAAGTGAGTTCTCGTCTCAGGAAATTAACCCTTTTTCTCAATTTTTAACGGCTTGTTGTTGGCCTCTTAATAAGAGCGGGTCGACAGAAACAAAAGTTGGACTAGATATTTGAAAAAAAAAAGATAATAATCTTTGATAGCATATCTTAAAAATTTTGCAACCATAAAGGGCAGTTATACGGTGTTGGTAATAGTAAAATTGTGCCACGTTTCGAAATAATATTTATTTTTCAGTAATAATACGAACGTTGTAACGTTTCAACAGTCACAAATCAATCGCAGCTTCCAGTAAGATTCGATTTTGCTGTTTTTTGGATAAAAATGATAATGATAATGAAATCGTTAACTCCATAATACAACCGTGCAACGATAAAAGATACCTAAAACCATAGATGAGTGCTCGAGCTAAAATACTTACTTGTGAACTATTGTTTTACCTTGTAATAAGCAGCTCGTACCTAGCTATAGATCGCTACTGAAAACTGAATTTTATCTATGACAGCTGAAGCGATACGATACCTCGCTTGCAGTAATTTTATAATTTATTAATTGAGAAAATTGTTTCCAGGAATAAAATTTCCTTCCAACATTCTATCGCTTCAAATAGCGAAAATGTGCCTTGGCTTCCAGCAAAACGTGTCGCTTTTCTTATTTCCTAGGATGTTTATAGGAAAAAGCAATGATGACGATATGTCTAACTATTGCAACGATGTATCCGAGTGTTTGGGCTACTTGTACGAATATTATAGGGTATGAATACAAAAATGGAGATTTTGGATGGACCATCAGCCTAAGATCCTCCAGAATTGACAGAAATTGAAAACAATGCTAGAAAGTGAGTGAAAATTGCAGAGAAAGACAATAAACTAATCATTATGGCCTATCTGGGAAAAATGAATTTCGGAGCAATTTCTTCTACAGCAATAATGGAAAGTTTTTATTTCCGACAATTCTGAGAGCTAGAACTTACTATTTCGGGCTCTTCCTTTGTCAAAGATTTGTGATTGGTGGTCCTCTGGCTGTCCCGAAATATTCCTAAATAAATATAATATATTCTCACAATTTCCATAGGCGAAAAAACAGTACCATCACGCAAAATTGGCCGCTTTATGGTCGCTGCGCGAAGCCAAATGGTCAGAAACTGATTTTTCACGAATTTGTATGGCCTACGCTAACATTATCTCCATTTCTACGTATTTCGGGGAACAAAGACACAGTGTGGCACTGGAAGTGTTCTCGTTCGAGTTGTGTCAAAGGAAAAAGACGGTTGTAGAACGGGAGGAGCTTATGGCTATTGCTAAAATGTACAATGCTATATTTTTTGCAAGGTAAGTACCTAGCATTTTGACTCTATTTTAGTGTCAAAGCTGAGAAAATAAAAAACCTTTTAGAGCAGCAAGAGCGGAAATCGAAAAGTCGATACATATTGGTTACCTTCTATGGAGGATTGGCTCATCTACTAGCATGACCGAACTTTTATTAAGTTTCCTACCTCTTTTGGTAATGCTAATTCTAATGAGGAAGCATATCAATGTAGCTGGAAATATCATGCAAGAAATTAGTATGACTGCTGCTGAGGATACGGACATTTCTGGTGAAATTTGTTACTTAATTTTAGTAAATAAGCTTAAGGCAAATTTCGTTTGAACCATTAAAGCTAATGTTATACGCCAAAACTGCAGAAAGTGTTTTGGTGATTCGATACATTTCCTTTGAAATGTGATAATTTTGCAAAACATTTAACTTCCAAAAGTAAATTCGTTTTTCAGAAATTTCAGTTTGTTTCCTTACAAAAGTATATCCTCATGTCTTGGAAAGTAACTTGACCCATTTCTAAAACTCCATATAGACTGGATTATTGGTAGTTCGTGAGTTCGATATATTTCCTTGGAGATGTCTTCCAGCAACCTATAAATCAAAAGTTGACATATTTACATTTACAATAATTTATCAATAACAATAGATACCCATAGTCCGACACATTGATGATACAGGGCTACGCACTGCTACCTTTGCAGATATTTTGTACATGACTCTACATCTCAAATTGTCTCCAGGAAGCGTAGACTTCGGCCGAAGGAAGCTATTTTCCTGGGTGTCAGTGGGCCCACTTCTTCTGGTGACAGTGTTGCCCCCTCGAGGAGTTTGAGCCTCTTGCAGAATTGTGCTGGACATTCCCAGAGCAGGTGCTCTGCGGTCGCTATTGCGTCTGAGCAGAATCTGCAGAGGACGTCTTCTGCTCTGCCCATTAACCTTAAATGGTATTTTACTGGGCAGTGTCCTGTGAGCAGTCCCACCAACAATCTGATGTCTGGTCTGCTCATGCTTAGGAGCTGTTCAGCTCTTTTTGCTGAAAGGGTAATAAACCTGACTGTCTGAGTTCCGGTGTGTGCCTCCAGTATAATGACAGTTGGTCTTTCTCCCATTTATCAAGTTCTTCCATGATGTGGCTTTTCATTAAGCCACAATAGGGCTCTGGTCCATGGTATGGTGTTGAGACACCTTCCTTTGCGAGGCCATCTGCTTCTTCATTTTCTTCTATGCCTCGATGACCAGGCAGCCATATCAGCGTTACCTGGTTGTGTGTCGCTAGTGTTTTTAGTGTCTTTTTACACTCCCAGACTAATTTTGACGTGCATTTGAAAGCCCTTAAGGCTTTGAAGGCAGCTTGGCTGTCCGATAGTATGAAGATGTGTTTTCTTTTGAGGCTTTGGCTAAGACACTCTTGTGCACATATATCTATGGCAATCAGTTCGGCTTGAAATATTGTAAGATGTTTACCCAATGCCTTGGACAGCTTGAAGTTAGGGCCGGAGATGCCCAGTCCAGCTCCTTCCATTAGCTTGGATCCATCTGTGTACCACAGAGGTGCATTGTCTGCTTATGGCAATTCTTTATTCTCCCATGATTGGAAGGAAATGCTTAGCAAACTTATTAAAACGATCGAAAAGTACTAAATGTACTGTTGACTAGACAAAGACAACGAATAATGCGGAGGAATTCTGTTGGTTCACGTACAGGGCGGGTCGCGGGCGGTCGCATTCTTGCAAACCTTTATCTGTCATGCGTCATGCGGCGGATTATATTTATTATTACTGCTGCCTGCAAATAACATTGTACTTACTATTAATTTTAGGAAAATGTTGGTATTACGCCCTCTGTTTAAGTTTTCATTTGGAAACGGGCTTAATAATCATTCCCATTCATGAGTGTATAACTTTTTCACAAGGAGAAGGAAAAGAACCCGCCGTGAGGGATCCTGATTCTAAAAAGAGGCTGATAGTGGCCATATGGTTATGGTAAGGATAAAAGGATAGCAATTTTGCGATAAGCAGCTGTTTACCGCAGTAATTTGCCCATTGAAATGAGCACTTTACCAATTTTTGCTCTAATACACATTTCTGTTATTCTAGGCATATTCGCACCGAAAATTGGGAAGGTGCTTATTTGTGGGAAGAAGATGTGATGAATTTTGATTTGCGAAGCGAAGGGGAAACAATTCAAAATTTATTGACTGGCCTTTATGTTTTGGAAGGCCTTATTGTGAATATGTCACGAAAAATGGACGACAAGAATATCCAATTGGCCGATAAATTGGAGAACAAAATCGAACATTTTTTTAAAAAGATGTTAAAGGCTGGAGAATCGAATAAAATCATTTTGCCGAGGATATATCATTTCAAGGCGTACTATCACGTTTGCATGACGAATAAGTACAATGAGACGTTCAAACGGATGAGAAAGGCTGTGACGCTGGCATCGAACATGGGAAATGACATGGAGATTTCCTGGATTATTCATAATGAACAGGTAAAAAGAAAATAATTTCCAATAAGTTATTTTTAAGACAAATTGTGACTAGGCTCTATGCAACAAGCTCTCTAAACAGGACAAGAATTTTTGGCGGGTGCATGCTGAGGATGATAATCATATTGAGTATAACGAATCTGACGAATACACCGAGGATTTTAAGCATTACACCTTACCAGTTCCAATCAACTTATAATTTACTACTTTAATTAACTCAATCTTAGTTATATATTTTTTTTTATGTATGTACCTAGTTGATCAATTACATTTCTATGTGAAAAAATGTATTATTAGTTTTGTCATAGTTAGACTAAAGCTATCATTACATCTGTGTATTTTTTTTCGTGTATTTCCACATGTATTTATGCATGTATTAATTCATGAATTTATTTACGTGACAAGCTGTAAATACACAGATGTAATGTGGGCTCAACAAGAACTTTCGGCTGGGTAAGTGTAAGTATACTTTCAAATGATGTAAAAAAACTCTCTATTAAGTCTACAACCTTTATTAAGTATTTAGGAATCTTTATAGATAGTAACCTCCGATGGGAGAACCAAACCCAAAGCATCCATAAAAAACTGCGATGTGTACTATACAAACTTAAGCAGCTTAAAGGAAATCTTAAACTCAAATAACTAACTATTATTTACAAAGCCCTCGCTGAATCTATCCACGGTATGGCATAATAATTTGGGGTGCAGCTGCTAAAACAATAATTGCACCTCTCCAGCGGATACAAAGGCGCATAATAAAAATATTGTTTAACCCGTCATTACACGCGTCAAAAAACTTACGTCATCACACGCGTTCGGTCAAATCGACCAACTGCCCAAAAGTTTATATGAATTATTAGCTTTTTTCGCGGAGACGATCCCAAACGTATCCTAAATGCTAAGGCATGACCTATGCAGGTTTACTAATCAATAGAGACATGAAACTCTCAAATATCACCTGCGTAAGTACGCGTTCATATTGACACCGCTCGAGCGGTGAGCGTTGAGCGATGCTGCTGTAGCGATGCCCAAAAATACTTTTAACATTATATTTCAAATGAACATGTTAACACCGTGGGACGCGCCGCTCCAGTGTGAACATGTTCATTTGAAATATAATGTTAAAATTATTTTTGGGCATCACTACAGCGGCATCGCGCAACGCTCACCGCTCGAGCGGTGTCAATGTGAACGCGCACTAAGTCATGCTTTAGTGCGCGTTCAGAACATTATATTTCAAATGAACAAGTTCACACTGAGGCGGCGTGTCGCGCGGTGTTAACATGTTCATTTGAAATATAATGTTAATAGTTATTTATGTATCAAGGGAATTATGCAGGTGTTAATACCCCAGGGCAACGTTTGTGTCCCGAGGGCCTCCGGCCCGAGGGACACCAATTGCCCGTGGGTATTAACTCCTGATAATTCCCGTGGTACATAGATAATTTTATATCCTACTGAACTTACTGTATTCTGTCTATTTTTATAAAGGAATAAGCCATAATTCAAAATTTCTATTTTTTGTCAAAGTGTTACCTATTCAACGTAAAAGCGGGAGTTATGGAAATCCTTAACTCCCTTGGGAGTTAAGACCCTGTTTATGATTATCGTAACCAAGGTATTATATGGTTTTAATAGTTCAGTAGGATATAAAATTATTTATTTTCTACTTTACTATTATAGATCCATAATACCTAGGAAACGAAATACGTTAACACACCTATAACAACCTGATCCATAACGCCCGCTTTTGCGGGCGTTATGATCTATAACGCCCGCTTATAATACCTTAAGGTGTTTTTGTTGTTGTTGTTCTATTAATTTGCACTTTACCCTAGGCAGCCACTAAATGTCTGACCGAAAATAATTTTCGGTCTAGCCAGGATTCGAACCCGGTCTACCATCAATGTTTCCCATGTAGTCCAGCGCGTTAACCCACAGGACCACCACCGTTGCCTTGCCTTATGAGATGTTTATAGATATATTAATTTATTTCGTTTCTATGTACAGGTCGCAGGTACAGGTACAGGTCACAGGTACAGGTACATGTCAAAATACAAAACAATATTCTGTCACACAAGTTTAACTGATTTTGTTAAGTACAAATTGATGAAAAAACATTGTGTTGAGTAGAAAATAAAGCATTGTATGCACCACGGGGATTTCAAGATTATAATGCCCTTCAGGCGAAATATATCCCTCGGGCCATAGGCCCTCGGGCTAGTTTCGCCTTCGGGCATTATAATCTACATAATCCCCTTGGTACATAAATAGCTATTTTGGGCATCACTACAGCGGCATCGCGCAACGCTCACCGCTCGAGCGGTGTCAATGTGAACGCGCACTAAGTCATGCTTTAGTGCGCGTTCAGAACATTATATTTCAAATGAACAAGTTCACACTGAGGCGGCGTGTCGCGCGGTGTTAACATGTTCATTTGAAATATAATGTTAAAATTATTTTTGGGCATCACTACAGCGGCATCGCGCAACGCTCACCGCTCGAGCGGTGTCAATGTGAACGCGCACTAAGTCATGCCTTAGCGTTCAGGATGCGTTTGGGATCGTTTCCGCGGAAAAAGTGTACAAGCACTATAATTCCTAGAATTCATAATCATTACAAAGGTAATTATATTATGCAGTACAGTTACCGTATTATCGACGGCCAAAAGTACTCCCAATATCAGAAAATACCAATTTTGAACACAAATATTTTAGATACTCAGGTTCACGCGCCTAGTCAAAAGCACCGACTATGAAAACAACGTACTATACTTCAACCAAAAAGCAAAATATTTTTGGGCCAATGGGTAGTGGAAAACCTGCGTCAGGCATTCCTGGATGGACAAAACTGCCACCCTTGTACCACAATGGTCGGTCTTTTTGACCGACATGCGTGTACTTCCGTGTTAAAAAACCTTTAATCTACTCAACCGAATCTCTTTTCGCAGAAATTGAACTACTTTATGTTAGACAACTGTATGCACACACAGTTTTGGTAAATAAATTTAAGAGCGGCGTCAGATAAGAACCAGCGTGCCATCTCTTGGACTTTATGACATGCATTAAATATTTTTTAATCACAGGTGTGCAAATTATCTGTAAGTGATTGACTTATTTACAAGTAGATGGCGACATCTTCAATATCAATTCGTTGACACAGTAATATACAGTGGATTGAATAATTTTATTCAGATGCGAATGAAATAATAGTATTTCACATTGGTCGTAAGTCAGTGATTAGTAAGCGGCTTTGTTCCAGCTAGTGAAATGCACAAGGTAGAAAAGTTTTGATTGGCCTAGAGGTGATTTTCATCTGTTTTCAACATAGCCGCTGACTAATCAGTCAACATGTTGAGTCCTTAGGAACGCAACCATTATTAGCTAGGTAAAACAGTTTTTACTAGCGTTTGAAAGAAGTGACTATGATTTCCGAATTCAGCGACATCTTTAAGAGAAGCCCTGAACACACGTTTGGTTTGAGTCTCTGCTGAAAATGGCAGCAATCACCTCCTTATTTGGCAGATTTTGATTAATTTTAGAATAAAAACATCATACATTTTCGGAAATTCTGTTCTTTTCATTTATTCCAGCATTTTAGGATCCGAAATTTTGGAAATTTATTGTTGCTGTGCTATTCTATGTGTTATCCATTTTTCATTTAAACCCATGACCAAAATTTGCATACTGTTGTCAAAAAAATTGGTAATAATTTTACTATTTAGACTGCGTACTTTGCAGCCAAAAATGCTTCGACCCATACTCCAATCTATTATTGTTATGAACATAACTTCATTCCACTGAAAAGTGGTCTAAATTTGGAATTGAACAGAAATTTGTGAAGGTCTGTAAATGACATTTTATTTAAACGCCCGTCTTAAGAATAAATCCGAACTCGAAAACATCAATCACAAATACCAAACCCGTACAAAGCAAAATGTTAAAACTACCAGAGTTAATAAAACCGTAAGTCAGAGATTTTTTTAGCTATATAGGACCTCGGCTATACAACTCACTCTCAAGTAACATAAAGAATAAAAGCAATACAAACACGTTTAAGGAATCTTTGACTTGTTGGCTCCGTACCAATAGGTGTCACGTACCGGGTGATTGTCTATATTTTGCACCCACGCCTACCTCACCTGGTTGAAGAGATACCCAGAAATATCAAATGTAAAAGTTGTAGGTAATATCAGAAAGTTTTCAATGATGTTACTTACAAGTATACAGGGTGTATCACCAAGATGTGGCGAAGCAAAGTTATACTTTTTTAAATGGAAAACCCCGTATATTATTATCCCATTTGATTAGCCTTTCAAACCTGATTCTAAATATACTAGGTTTTTTAGGTTTATTCTTTATAGTCCAGCCTCTGAATATCCCATTTTGAAGAAATAATATGGTTTATTTACATGAATGATTACCTTTATATTTTACTGGTGGTCTCTATACTTCACCTTTTACAATAAAAATGCAATAATTCCACCCCTTTCTGTGCTATTTTCTCCTGGACTATTAGGAATAAACCTAAAAAACCTTGTATATTTGGAATCAGGTTTGAAAGGCTAATCCAATGGGACAATAATATACCTACGGGGTTTTCCATTTAAAAAAGTATACCTTTGCTTGGCCACACTTTTGTGACACACCCTGTATACTTGTAACTAACATCATTGAGAACTTTCTGATATTACCTACAACTTTCACACTTGACATTTCTGGGTATCTCTTCAAACAGGTGAAATAGGTGTGGGCGCAAAATGAAGTCAATCACCCGGTACATCAAGTTATCAATAATGCCAACTGATGAATGACAAACACCACAGCAGCTTAGTTAAGAAAATACAACCACAAAAAGGTCACACTAAGCTGTGTTATTCTTCATTTTCAATATTGATCTTCCTTTCTTCTTTTCTTTTTTGTCTGTTCTTGTCTCTAGCTGGGTTTATTCACTCATTCGCTTGAATGCATTCAACAGCAATAATTTCCTTATCATATAGGTATTTTAAAGGTACTATATAGTTATGTGTGCCATTCGTGGGAACATGCTGACGATTGCATCGCCGACATAAGCAGTTTCTTGAGAACTGTGTAAGCTTGAAACCAGGATGCCTCATGCGAATAAACTTTTAACTTTTAGATTAGACATAGACTTTGAGCTGTTCACACGTATTTTTGCTTGTGTGCCGCACGCAAGCTCCTCTCTGGATGCTATGCAAATATTCGAACACTCGTAGAAACGGTATTGTTCCCAACACTTGCGTAAAGTGTCTTTCCCGCACTCAAAGCTTATCCGAACTCCGCTTGGCGTCGTTCGTCTAACTGCTTTTTCGTGCGGGAAAGTATCACTTTGCGCACTTGTTAAGAAAATAACTATTTTGTTTATTGTAACATTTGAAATGTCACAATAATATAATTATTGTTCTTAATTATTTTCATATATTTTGGACTCATTTAAGGTTTAAAGTCAACCCCTATTTTCTAAACCTTGTGTTCAAAAACTCCAAAAAAAATATGTGTTTTATGTTTCTTGATATACTTTAATCCATAATTTTTTTAAGGAAATTTGATTCGCCATTTTTGAGTTATACCGCAAAAGCTGAAAAAAAAGTGGTTTTTCACCATTTATTTCAAAACGAATAGATGAAGTTTCCCGTTATTTTTATTACGAACTACTATTGCAATTCTACGCGATATACATATATTTTATTCAAATTTTTTGAAGATGTAGTTTTCTCGCTACTGCAAAAATAGTTGGAAATACGCCTGTAGCTACACTGTATAAAAAAAAAATCCGACGGATAAACGTTCAAAATTATTTGCGTTGGTCCAAATTACAACCCTGTTTATGTAAAACAGAATAATACTTCGAATTTCCGCAAAAAAAAGAAAAAACGTTTTATCACACAATTTAATCAAATGAAGATTTTTTTTTACTATCAAGTTAGGGCACACTATAGGGGCGACAGCATTGACATCTCGCGTTGCTGTAATAAACTAAAGGCCTGACTTTAAACCTTAAAAGTACTATTTCGTACACCTAGCGACATCTATGATTCTTCTGACTAGTTTTCCTAACCTAATACCGAAAAGTCTGTTAAGGTTATTTCCGAGAAACCTGTAGCACTGTCATTTTTATAATTTCGACAAGCTTGACAGACGAAGGAAAGAAAAGACAGAACCATTTGGGGTACTTTTGAGAAGCTCTTTTCTATTTTGTCATAGTTTGTCGTAGGACTGAAACGGTCGTCCAAATTCTTGATTTTAAAAATCTTAAAATTTTGTCTTTATTTTTGGCCATCGAGCCCATAGTTTTATAAATTGACTAGTCAGAAGAGTGAATAATCGTATCCGCTAGAATGTTTCTTGAAAAATCAACCGATTATTGATTTTTGTGAAAATTTTGGAAAGTGAGGTTAATATCGGCCGTACAGGTATGTGTATACTATTTTATTTACAATCATTCGAATTTTGAAATTTTCATTAGGATTAAAACTCAAAAATACAATAATTAACAATTTCATTTACTTTCGGCCCACGGGTCGAAAGTTTACTTTCGACATTACATGTATGATTGTAAATAAAAGGAATTTATTTACAATCATACATGTAATGTTGACTTTACTGACTTTTAAAAAGTTCGAAAATGTCACTTTTTTGACTTTTACTTTCGGCCCACGGGTCGAAATTTACTTTCGACCCGTGGGCCGAAAGTAAATGAAATTTTTAAAGTTTATTGTATTTTTTGACTCTTACACTTTCCACCTCGGTATGTAATATACTATTTCTCTCTGATGAATGAGTCCTTATACTTCTTCAATTCATTCAGGTAACTTTGGGAGGACGTAAAATCGTTGCCTGCACTTCTGAGTGAAAATTGACGATTTTCAGACCACGCTGTCCTAGAAACTCAGACTAAATCTGGGCCCCCTTTTCAAGGAATGTTGGTGTCCTGTAAGAAGTTGATCCCCAACCATTATTTGGTTGTCTCCAGCCAGTTTGGTACTTCGAGATTTCAAGTTTGTGAAAACTTCCGAGGCTTTACAAGAATTCCGTCCAAGCTTGTATAAATTATTTACCTATGGGTCACGTAAATGTGCCATATTAAGTATCGTAAATTGCCTTTTCTTTATCGCCCCTATTGATTAGCTTAATTAGCTAATTAATATCTTTTTTCTACAAACGTGTTAAAAATGCAATTTTTAACACCGCCCCGAAGCAATAAAAATGTTACTTTATCGCACTAGTGCCATAAAGTCTTTATAGCACTAGTGTTAAAAGTGAAACATCAAATTTTGAGAGCGGACGTCAAAAAAAGTTTGTATTTTCAGTTATTTACATTGATATTAATGGTGAAATTTGAACAACTGAGGTAGCCCGATTGGCCGCCTCATCTATATTTTTCGAAGGATCGATGCAACCCTCTTTTTCTTCTGTATTTTGTTGCATTTTTAGCAAAAAGCATTCCTGACCACGACAGACTTTCAAGAAACTGTCAAGACATTTCGTTACCTGTAAAACAAGGTGCTGGTTGTATGGATTTTTTGACAAATGTCAAATTCAAGAATTTTATGTAGGAAAGATGCTTCCAATTTCATTTGAAAATCCAATTTGTGACTGGTTATTGCTTTTTATTGCCGTTTGTAGAAAAAATATTGTATGATATTTGTGTTAAAAGTATTTTTAAGGCACTTATGTGAATTGCAGAATTACAAATTATTAACAAATTGAAAAAAACGTAACACTACCACCATCGAGTTATGCCCTAAGTAGGGTATCAGATTGATGGTCTCGATGTCCCCTATCCAAAAAGTCGATCCTGCCTCGTGAGAACTTGCCGGAAAACGGTGGCAGGACAGCTTATTGGGGCAAGGGCCCGCGGTCTCTGCTTTGATACCTATCAAGCTTTGCACTAAATGATGTGTAAAATTAAAGGTGTCAATAAGTTGATTTAAGGTCTGTTCGCACAGAAATCACAAACCAGTCAGAGCGAATTTCATTGGTTGGAAACAGTCAGGAAACTAGTTTCAACCAATGAAATTCACTCCTTCTGGTTTGGGATTTCTGTGCGAAGAGACCTTAAATCAACTTATTTAACACCTTTAATTTGACACATCATTCAGGGTAAAACTTTACAGGTGTCAAAGCTGAGACCGCGGGCCCTTGCCCCAATAAGCTGCCCTGCCACCCTTTTCCGGCAAGTTCTCACGAGGCAGGATCGACTTTTTAGATAGGGGACATCGAGACCTTCAATCTGATACCCTACTTAGGACATAACTCGATGAGGGTAGTGTTACGTTTTTTTCAATTTGTTAATAATTTGTTAAAAGATATTTCCGGCAGCATTTGCTCTCAGGCAGGAATACTGGTTAATAGATGCACATAATACTATATATTGATAATAGTGTCGACACATAACTCGATCGGGGTAGGAAAAATGCGGTCGTCTCCCTAACTATTTGTAAATCTCAATTATCGTTTCTTATTATGATTTTTTTTGTATCGCCCCCTATCGATTAGCTTAATTAGCTAATTAATATCTTTGTAAAATCAATCACCGACTCATTTACCGTATAGTAGTATTTTGTTAGAGGAGCTAACTACTGTTTAAATATAATTATTAATTTAAATAATTAATCATTATACAGGGTCCCAACTATTTCATAGGGACAGTATTGCTATCTCAGGAACGATTAAAGTTACGAGAGCGTTTAAATTAGAAAAAAGACGCCATTTTTGAAGAATAGTAAAAATATATTTGCGTTGTTGCCAAATTTCTGTTAGTTTCGTAAATACAGAATGATTTTTAAAAATATGCTAAAACAATTTTATCAAATATTTTAAAATCTATTGATTTTAGAGACATAGTTCAAATTCAAAAGTATTAACTTCTTTCTAATTTAAACGCCCTCGTAACTTTAACCGTTCCCGAGATAGCAATCAATGCTGTCCCTATGAAATCGTTGGGAACCTGTATAATCAAATATTTACCTTCATTAACGTTTTCTTTATCATTATCTAGTATTCTAGTATCTAATAATTATGGGTTATTATAATTATTACAAATTTATTTCTTTCATATCGAGTACCGATAGATATAATATATAGTGGATTCATTAACCTTTAGAGGTTAATTTAACCTGTAATTTCAAATCAATTTGGTGATAGTTTTACAAGGTAAACCGATGTAAAATCTTTAGTTAGTTAAAGTTAAGTTTTATGTTTACATATTTTGAATTTTAATTACAGGTAAGACGGTAGAGCTCTTCCCGATATTCTTAATTTCAGGTTTTTGATATTTATAACTCCCTAAGGATTATTTATTACCTTTCTGTATCTATAAATTTTTTTATATCCTACCGAACTATTAAAACCATATAATACCTTGGTTACGATAATCATAAACAGGGTCTTAACTCCCAAGGGAGTTAAGGATTTTCATAACTCCCAAGGGAGTTAAGGAAGGGAGTTAAGGATATCATAACTCCCAAGGGAGTTAAGGATTTCCATAACTCCCGCTTTTACCTTGAATAGGTAACACTTTGACAAAAAATAGAAATTTTGATTTATGGCTTATTCCTTTATAAAAATAGACAGAATACAGTAAATTCAGTAGGATATAAAATTATCTATGTACCACGGGAATTATCAGGAGTTAATACCCACGGGCAATTGGTGTCCCCGAGGGCCTTGTTGCCCTGGGGTATTAACACCTGCATAATTCCCTTGATACATAAATAACTATTATTGATTTGATTGACTTTGCGTCAAAGAATTGAAGGTTAATGGTATCATGACTTCAACAGTTATACTTGGGTAAATTTCAATTTCATCCTAGGTATCTATTTAATTGTTTTTAAATTTCAATCTTTTTATATAGGTACCTATTTAAATTAAGATTGGCTTTTGAGAAGCGGCTTAATTTTTTTTTTTTGGATACTGAACAATATTCTTCTTCGAACTATTGAACATCCAGTTCGCCTCCTGTCAACAAATTTTAATGAACAAGTTCGACATTTGGTTAATAAATTATTGTTTTTAGAATTTCAAAACTTGTGTTTTTATTGAATGGGTTAAATGTCAGATAGCTATTAGATTTATTTTACTTTTCAGTTTTTTGCATTTATCTTTTAAATAAATAATTATTGGAATAGTGTCTAGTTTGGCTATTCTTTGGTAATCAAAATAATTTATACAAACTAGTGGCCCCCTTTCTCTACTGTATCAACACCAAGGACCACCCCAAGCTAAACAACTACTGAGCATAGTCGAGCACAGATTGTGAGCATTCTTTTGTTTCGACAAAAGAGCGTTACATTATGCGGTGTTGCCGCTTCTATTCTAAGTACTCTAAGCCAGTGGCTCCATCGCTATTTTAAACGGAACACCCTGTATGTGATTGCATTTTTGGACTTAAAATTATGAGCAGATTTCATGTGATATACCCTATACCTAAGTTCAACTGCTTTGGAAATATTGACAGTTGAAAATTGACTGTTTGCAACTTTGACAGGCTGTAAAATCTAAAGGGTTAATTTAAGAGGAAAACCGATTTCACATTCATATCTTATAGAACCTGAGATAGGGCCTGTTTAGTATAGTAATTTATTTTTGTCTGGCATTTTTAGGACTGAATGTGGGTAGTTAGCTGATGAGAATATAAGTGGTTTCAATGCCTGCTCCCTGTTCGAAATATCCACAGAATGTTTTGCGGATTTGCTCGATTTCCAACTGTGATTACCGTCTGGCGAATTTTCAAAGTTATTTTCAATAGAACCTTTCATTCTCTTGATTGCCAGACAAAAAGTAAACGCGGAAGGTTCTTTTCTTTTCTCTTTGTTGACACTCATCCCCACTTTTTCAGTTATTGAAAAGCATCTGGTATTTTTTATTGGTGAATTATTTATCAATGTCAATCTTTAATTTTAAATAGTACAACGGTCGAAATTTGATCGTGGCGCCATCTAAGACAAAGATTCAACACTAAACAGCAATTTTTGCTGCAATATAGTGACTGAATATCTAATCGGCCGACCAAAATTCAGTCCGTGGGAAAACCCAGAATAGGAAAACCTATTATCCACTGATGAGAAAATTTTGGCTTGATTTTCTCTGCTTTTCCATCCATAGACGCGTTTCGACCTATCAGGTCTCATCAGCATGGCTAGGAAAAGCAAAGAAAACCAAACCAAGTTTCGTGCCTGTAGGCAAAATACAAATAGTACAACGGTCGAAATTTGAATTTGAATTAATTTTAAAGCCAGAAAATTCGAGATCATTAAAAAAAAATCTTCACGTTAATCAATTTTTTTCTTCTCCAAATTTTCGAACGGGTGGCAGGCATTAAAATCACCCATATTCTCATCAGCTAACTAGCCACATTCAGCACTGGATATGCCAGACAAAAAAAAATGACTCTCCTAAACAGTCCCTATCTCACAGTCTATTAGATTTTTATAAACTATCATTTGATACCAACTTTGAATTTAACCGGAAATTAAATTTAATTGTAATATTGTTACTATTCGTCTCCCAATTTATTAATTTTGACACATGATCGTGGGAAAGGGAAAGGCTTTACAAAACACAATGTTTTTCTATGCAACGTTTCGTAGTTATATTACTACTTTTTCAAGCACTACAAAAAATAACAACAGAACATGTACGTAAAATTTTCTTTTAAATATTAAAATTCCTACCTGAAAAAATTAGTGTCTCTGTGCCCTCGAACTTACAAAAGTTTTCGTTTCAGGAAGAAAACAGAAAACATCATCCAAACACATAGTTATAACAATAGCAATAGGTAGGTACTTAAAATTTTTGAATGTCAACCGTTGGTCGGTTATTAACTACTGGTATAAAGGTTTTTGTGTGATGATACATATTGTTATTTCTTTTGCCCTTGAAGACTCTTAAGTGTCCTTTACTTTATTTTATGGACTACAAAATATATCTTCATTATTTATTAATAATAATTGTTCTTGATAATTATATTCGATTGTTTTCTACCATATAAGTATTTTTAAAAAAACAAAAATTACTATACTGTGGTTTCATGAGCACGAAGAGACTTTAATTTTAAGTTTAAGATCGATAAATGAAAATTTTAAAAAATACATAAAAACAATACCAATTGAGAAAAAATAAATAAAAAATAGACACAATACAAATAACATATACCGCACCTCAACCATCTTATTGGAAATTGAGACATTTCTCACAATCAAGCTGAATTATTCCTGGCTAATTTTTTCAAAATGTTTGTGTAAATGACACTTAAGCCCTGAGTGTCAGATCTTAAGTTAACAGTGTCATTCAAATTAATCTGGATCATCTCCCCTACGTTGCGTTTGTACCAACTGGGTTCTCTGTCCAATATTTCAGCTCTGTCAAAATGAAAGTTATGACCAGTTTCAAAATGATGGGTGGCCAATGCTGTCTTCTCTTGTTTATGCTGATTATGATTTTTACAATCATTTTTATGTTGATATAACCTGGTTCCCAAGTATTGCTTAGTTTGACCAATATAACACTTCCCACAAAAACAGGGGATGCTATAAATTATATTTGACTGTTTTTCTAGTGGAGTGGGATCTTTAATGACAGTGTACAAGGAGGATGTTGTTTTTGTATTGTAAAAGGCCAGTCTTGCATTGGTTCCGTCGAAACATTTATTGATTTTCTGTGAGAGGCCATTGATAAAAGGGAATTTAAAATAATGAACATTTGGCTCTGGACTGCGATGATTGGTGGTGTTCCTTCGATATCTACTTATACATTGGTTCACAAAGCTGGTGGGATAATTGTTTTGTTTGAGCAAGAATTTGATTTTTAGGATATTGTCGATGAAAAAGGAGGGGTGGCTCAGTTTCTCGGCTCTGTGAAGAAGGCCGGTAATTGTGCCTATTTTCTGAGATGCCGGGTGGTTGGAAAAATAATTTAATATTCTTCCTGAACTGGTAGGTTTGATGAACCAGTTGGTTTTCAAACTTCCATGGTCTTCTCTGGTTATCTCAGTATCTAGGAAGGCTATTTTGTTGTTCACTTCCCTTTCCAGTGTAAATTGTAGATTTGGATGGTAAGCATTGAAAAAGTCTAGAATGACATGTGAATATTCAGCAGGTATGACTGTGATCAAGTCGTCAACATATAAGCAGAAAAAAGGCACATCAAATGGAAGAGTTTTCAAGACCGTTGAAACCAGGTCATTTATTAAAATATTAGCCAGAGTGGGGCTGTAACACTTTTATTTTACGTAATAAAAATCAATTACCAAAATGTACCTACCCTTATTTGGATTGCGACCTTAGTTCAACCGAGTTTGTTAAAGTGTCCACGTGCCCGGTTCGTGGATTCGTGCGCCACCGATTTTTGAAACTAAATCGGAAAAGTCCTGCGATGACGGCAGGTTGAACTAAAGTACAAACCAAATTCTTATGCCTGAAATGTAAAATAATCGGATAGACAAAAAGACAAAGAAAGCAGGTAATTGGCAATACAACAAAATCAGTATTTATTAAATATTAAGTAATGATTTAATACAAGTTATGATGATTAGTAATGATTATGATAGTATTCAGAGGCTAGTATGACGACTAGCGGAAACAAAGAACCTAAAGGTTTCCTTATAGTCAGATTAAAGAAAACTGTCTGTCGGTACTGATATGTATGTAAGCAAAGAGTTATACTTAAAACTAAAATAACCAATAAGTGCGAATTAACACACACCCAGCGTCAGTGATCACTCCGCAAATAAATGGGGTCAAATGCTTACTTAAATGTAAGTAACTAAAGTTACTTAAACCATATTCGGTATTTTTAAATAATTAATAAAAAAACTATGCTAAACTACTTAGCTTTATGTCGACAATTAACAACGGGTCTGGGATCGTACACTCGTATCCGATGATCTCTCATCAATGAAAACTAGTTCGCCGAATCTTTGCTATTCAGATACAGTGGTGGGTACTGCATACCATCAAAACATCCACTGAGTTGCTTTATCAAAAACGGTAGCATGAAACCGTACCATAAGACCCTAAAGAAAGCACCAATGAGTAAATAAATTACCCTTAAATCCCCATTGAAATTATGCCACTTGGGATATGAAATTGTATGTTTCAATTCCCAAGTTTTAACCCAAATATAATGAGTTCAATTCATTATAGTACATTAAAATACAAGTTTCATAAGACGTCATTTTATCGCATGAGCCCTATATTAGAAAACGAGCCGGAGGCGAGTTTTCTAAAGGGCGAGTGCGATAAAATGTCTTATGAAACGAATATTTTATACTATTTTTTCTATTTTGGTATTGTTTAATTTAAAAAAACAAATTTTTCTTGAAAATTTTATTCTCATATTTCCTGATTTCATATGTTTAGGTTGGTAACACTGCATGCCAAATATAGAAATCTTCTATTATAAAATCGCGAATGACAGTTCGATGGCCATCAGTCAGCCAGTGTAACCAACCTTCGATAAGTAAAAAAGGAGTGTCACAAAGAGCTTCTTTTCGAAACTACTTTCAGTGTCGAAAAGACTTCGATATGACACCAAAAGAGAAAAAATAAGTTACATTGCCAAAAAAAAAAAATTAAATAAAAAAACTATAAGTCTACCAAACAATGCGGCATAGAATGGTCCCCCAATTAAACATTAAAATGGAAAATTGCAATTATAATTACCTCGTGGATTTTTGAGGGTCACAGCTCAAATGTTGAAGGTGAACGGAAGGTCATGGAACTCTAATTTCACCTACGCTGGCTGATCCAATTTGGAAGTTCACAATAACGAGCAACAATAAAATCAAAATCCCTTAGAAAGGTGATTTGGCTGCCAAAAGGTAACAAAAACCAAAACTAGACTGGCAAAACCAAAATTGAAATTATCTGGATGACCGGATCCTAATTAAATAGAGAAAATCACTTAATTTTCTTTATGGTCAACCGAATAAAAAAACTATTCTTCAGGCCAAAGCCAAAGTGTTCTAGTCGCTGGACGAAATGGAAGAGACCGTTGTACGATTTTTTGGAACCTAAACCAGAAATTTCTACGCACTAATTTTTTTTTGTTACATTTTCTTCTATCGAATTCCACATTCCACACTTTAGGAAGGATTGAAAGATAACGACAAAGATATCGATACTCGTCAGCGAAACCTCCAAAGGGACTCAACAAATGGGACCGAATCAATCCACACAAATCGGGAAAACACTATTCTCGTTAAAATCTATACATAACTTCACCTATTAAATAATATTGTCCATGCGTTCTCAAACACGACACCGATTATATCGACATTTATTGAAAAACCCAATCCTACACGACCAAAACCAAAGTATCAGCAAATTGATCGATATAGGTACTCGATAACAGGTAAATAAAAGAAATGAAATCCTCCAGTAAGAGAGAGACAGAGAGGGAGTGAAAACTAAAGGAATTAATCCTTCGGAATGAACTGGCGCGAAAATAAAATTGAATGACAATTAACTGGACATAACCCCTTTTTATTTGAAAATCAAAACAATGTTGGCTATCGACTAACAAAATTGATAATTTACCTAAATTCCTTTTAAGGACAACAAGAATAATAATATTCATCTGCAATGATCAACTAAATCATTAGACAAATGATAAGGAGCAAAATCTTGGCTTGCTGTGCCTGAAATTACCTAAAAAGATACAGAGTAAGGTAATTAATATCCAATCAATTAAGTCATCTCTAAAATAATATTTGTGTGTCACCAGTTAAAACGCTGAATTACTCATTTAATGGGAAGAGCAAAATTAAAATGTTACAGGGCTTAGAGGGTTGCCCATAGCGCTGCCATCCATCTGTAAGAAAATGGCGTCTTTAAAGGTAAAATAGCTGGAATCAAAACAAAACGATATCATGTTTACCAATAAATTTTTAGGAATGTCAACGTAAGCGGAGATGAACCTCCAGTCTTTTGAAATAATATCTATTATAAGTTGTTTAGGAATATTTGTAAATAATGAAGTTACATCCAGAGATATTAGCTCATATCCAGATGGTAAAACGACTGATTTAGAAATTTCTACAAATTCAAACGAGTTCTTAATGTTAAAGGTATATGTTGTAGTGATTGGAAATAAGACCTGATGTAAGAAAGATGCAAGATTGTAGCAAGGCGTATTATTACAACTAACAATGGGCCTTAAGCTAAAATTATTTTTGTGCGTTTTCCTAAGTCCGTATATTTTTGGGCCAGTGGAGTTATGAACTTTCATTCTTTTTTCTTGGATTTCGCCAATTCGTTCACTGCCTGATGGGTGATACAGTATTCTAAGTCTTTAATCATGGCTGGTATCGGAATTTCTGTAGGTTTCAACCTGTTTTTCAAGCAGCTGAGAGAAAATTGTGTTATTGACGAAATCCAAGAAAAAAGAATGAAAGTTCATAACTCCACTGCCCCAAAAATATACGGACTTAGGAAAACGCACAAAAATAATTTTAGCTTAAGGCCCATTGTTAGTTGTAATAATACGTCTTGCTACAATCTTGCATCTTTCTTACATCAGGTCTTATTTCCAATCACTACAACATATACCTTCAACATTAAGAACTCGTTTGAATTTGTAGAAATTTCTAAATCAGTCGTTTTACCATCTGGATTTTTTTTTTTTTTTACGGATATGCGCACTCGCAAGGAAATGTCCTATCACGCTCGAGAAGCGGCAAGTGCGCGGAAATATCGGTGTATGTTGGTCTTGAAACGGTTCAGGTTGTAACCTGCAGGGAAAACCGTCGCAGGGAGTTTATTCCACAGCGATGCTGTTCTCCAGAGATATGAATTCTGATATAATGAGGTTCTTGGTGCCTCTAGTTTGACAGTAAATTCATGGTTACCGTCTGTTTGACGGGTTCGCCTGGTAGGCGCTACTCTCGGTGGAATCATACGTGCCAACTCTTCAGAGCATTTTCCGTGATAGTACCTGTAGAAGAGAGATAAATCGCCCACAGATCTGCGATGTTCGAGACCATCCAAGTAAGTGCGGGGTCATTGATCAGCTTGATAGCTCGTTTTTGCACGGTGTTCAAAAGCATTAAGGTATGTTTGGGTGCTGCACTCCATATATGTGAGCAGTACTCCATAGTTGGTCGAATTTGGGCTTTGTAGAGTGTCAGCAATTGGCTTGGTGTGTACAGATGTCTTGTACGAAATAGCACCCCCAGCTTTTGGGACGCCCTTTTAGCAATATCTGCCACGTGACTGTGCCAAGACATGTTGGTCTCTGCAGTAACCCCCAAGATGTTCAACTGACTCTGTAATGTGACAGCACTTCCAGATAGCATGATGTTTGGCTCACCGGTGCTGGTCTTTTTTGAAAACAGAGCTGCTTGGGTTTTCTGCGCGTTGAACTGTACAAGGTTTTTGTTACCCCAGTCCTCTATTATCTCCAGGTCGTTATTTATCTGCGATATTTGAGTTAGTCTAAGATGATGGAATTCACGTGCGGAAAGACCTGTGGGTGGTATGAGTGAGGAGACTACATTGCCATCGTCTGCAAAGCAATAAAGTGGATTTACTGTTTCATCTATGAGGTCATTTATGTAAATCAGAAAAAGAGTTGGCGAAAGGATTGCTCCCTGTGGCACACCAGCATTTATTTGGTAAGAGTTGGAGTTCTGGCCATCCAGTGCAACATAAATGGATCTGTCCTTTAGGTAACTTTCAAACCAAGTGCAAAGTTTCGGCGATAATCCCATTGCTTTGAGCTTGTTGAGCAGATTTTTATGCCAAACTTTGTCGTATGCTTTAGATATATCTAAGGCAATTGTTCTTGTTTCACCCCGCAACTCAATCGCTTTTTGCCATAAGTGAGTGATGTATGTAAGTAAATCGCCAGTTGACCTATATTTTCGAAATCCGTATTGCTTATCGTTGATAATTTTGTACTTTTCCAAGTACTTGGTTAGGTGATTGTTCACAACTCTTTCCATTACTTTTGATATCACCGGAAGTAGAGCAATTGGTCTATAGTTTAACGGATCTGTCTTTTTTCCTTTCTTTGGAATGGGTTGTACTGCGGCAGACTTCCATGATGATGGATATACTCCTTGCCTGTAAGACAAATTGAATAATTTTGCGAAAGTTGGGGTGAGTTCGTTGGCGCAATTTTTGAGTACTATTGCGGGAATGCCATCCGGACCCATTGCTTTGTTTGTATCTAGCTTTTTGAGGGATTTTCGTATTTCTCTGTGACAAAAAGGTACCTCTGGCATACTATGGGAAACCCTTTCAATGAACAGTGGAGTTTTTCCGTTTGGCACTGTTAGGTTGGACTTGGAGGAAAACATTTGGGCCAGCATATTGGCTTTTTCCTCTGATGTGGCTAAGTGATTATTTTTATCTGTAAGTGGTGGTATGGATGATTTGGTGAAGTTAGATCCAACAGCTTTTGCAAGATACCAAAAAGACTTAGAACTACTTGGACAATTCAGCAACCTGTTTTTTATTCTTTGATTGTATGTTTCTTTAACGGAGTCCATAGTAATTTTGCAACTATTTCTGGCTTCTATAAATTCTGTGCGGTAATGAGCGGTTTGTTGTCGTTTCCAAAGGTTATATGCTCTGTGTTTTTTTTGTACAGCCGTTTGACACTGGCTGTTGAACCAAGGTTCTGCATTAGCTCTACGTTTAGTTGTATGTGGGATATATGCATCCATTCCAGATAAGATTACTTGTGTTATTTCATTACAGCAAATAGTGGGATCAGCTGTTTTAAAGCAAACCTCTTGCCATGGAAAATCCAGGTAAAACTGTTTTAGGTCATTCCATTTTGCCGATTTATAGTGCCACATTTTACGAGGAAGTGGTTGTGGCTTGGTGGGATGAGCATTTCGCACTTTGTTATTATAAGTTTATGATCGGACGAACCAAGTGGAGCATCTACTTGAATTGTGTACGAGTCAGGATTTGTGGTTAGGAACAAGTGTAAAAGCGCTGCAAATTCGCCCTTTTCTGAGATACGGGTAGGTTCATCGACAAGCTGCGTTAGACCACAACTTATGGCAAAAGCTTCTGCTTCTCTGCCTTCGTTATCTGTTTTGTTGTGGTGTTTCAGCCAGGGTATATTGTGGACGTTGAAATCGCCTAAAAAGACAATTTCCGCCTGTGGATAGTTTGACTGTATAATATCACAGCTTTCGGATAATGTCGCGAAAAAGTTTTGGTACTCGGTGTTAGATGGCGGTCGGTAGAGGCAGCAGATAAACTTGGTCGATGACTTTGAGGTGAATTTTAGCCATATGATATCAAGGTTCGCTGGTTCTAGCTTCTCCTCTCGATGACATGAAAGGTCATTTTTAATGTACACACAGATCCCAAAATTATGTCGAAATCGGTGGTGTAGGTCATAGCCGGGATAAAGATAGTTCACAATAGGTGTTGCAGAACTGATTTTAGTTTCAGTGAGAACAAGGATGTCAGGTCTTTGTTCTTCAAGATGTTGGTGAACTGAATTCATATTTGTACTTATTCCTCTTATATTGCTAAAATCAATTCTGAGTTGAGTTTTTGATCTTCTCTTTATATCTTTGCATGAAGGACCCCCAGGATCACCCGACGCCCGGAGATCCGAGTGGTCGGGTATTTTACCTCCGGAATATTTTGATCCTGGAGGCGCCATCATGCTATCTGTTACTCATTGTTGGAACTGGACTACCAGCGCAGTAGCGGAACGTGGTGATACCACTTAGCGCTACTCAATTCTGGCACGGTGGTATCTCACCGGTCGACGCCCAATGAGTAAAAAGCGTCTACCACCCATCTGGATATGAGCTAATATCTCTGGATGTAACTTCATTATTTACAAATATTCCTAAACAACTTATAATAGATATTATTTCAAAAGACTGGAGGTTCATCTCCGCTTACGTTGACATTCCTAAAAATTTATTGGTAAACATGATATCGTTTTGTTTTGATTCCAGCTATTTTACCTTTAAAGACACCATTTTCTTACAGGTGGATGGCAGCGCTATGGGCAACCCTCTAAGCCCCACTCTGGCTAATATTTTAATGAATGACCTGGTTTCAACGGTCTTGAAAACTCTTCCATTTGATGTGCATTTTTTCTGCTTATATGTTGACGACTCGATCACAGCCATACCTGCTGAATATTCACATGTCATTCTACACCATTTCAACCTCAATTTCGGAAAAAGTAACTTTTATTTAGGAAAATGTAAAGTCATTTTCGGAAAAAGTCAAATCAATTTCAGAAAAAGTAAAGTTAATTTCGGAAAAAGTAAATTCAAATTCGGAAAAAGTAAGTTCAAATTCGGAAAAAGTAAATTCAAATTCGGAAAAAATACATTCAATTACGGAGAAAGTACTGTTATTTTTTATAGACTAATTTGAATTGATTCAGTCATTTATCTACTTAGAAAAGCAAAAAAATTTGTCCATATTTCTCAAAGAGACTCGATTTTTAAATAATAAAAGAAAGAAAAAAATTACCAAGTCTACAGATTGTTTATTATTTTATTCTCTTAATAGTGACATGTGTTTCGCTCATATGAGCATCATCAGACCTACAAAATAATACAGAACCAATATATGTTGAACCTAATTAAAGTACACTGATTGGAATCGAGCCCGTCTGGGTACGGGTTCGACTGGAGGTTTATAGTCACTGCTAAATTTACTTTTTATCAATTCGAATTATTCTAAAAAATAACGTTACTTTCTCTGTAATTGAATGTAGTTTTTCCGAATTTGAATTTACTTTTTCCGAATTTGAATTTACTTTGTCCGAATTTGAATTTACTTTTTCCGAAATTTACTTTACTTTTTCTGAAATTGATTTGACTTTTTCCGAAAATGACTTTACATTTTCCTAAATAAAAGTTACTTTTTCCGAAATTGAGGTTGAAATGGTGTAGACTTTTTCAATGCTGACCATCCAAATCTACAATTTACACTGGAAAGGGAAGTGAACAACAAAATAGCCTTCCTAGATACTGAGATAACCAGAGAAGACAATGGAAGTTTGAAAACCAACTGGTTCATCAAACCTACCAGTTCAGGAAGGATATTAAATCACTTTTCCAACCACCCGGCATCTCAGAAAATAGGCACAATCACCGGCCTTCTTCACAGAGCCGAGAAACTGAGCCACCTTTCCTTTTTCAACGACAATATCCTAAAAATCAAATCCTTGCTCAAAAAAAAACAATTATCCCACCAGCTTGGTGAACCAATGTATAAGTAGATATCGAAGGAACACCACCAATTATCGCAGTCCAGAGCCAAATGTTCATTATTTTAAATTCCCTTTTATCAATGGCTTCTCACAGAAAATCAATAAATGTTTCGACGGAACCAATGCAAGACTGGCCTTTTACAATACAAAAACAACATCCTCCTTGTACACTGTCATTAAAGATCCCACCCCACTAGAAAAACAGTCAAATATAATTTACAGCATCCCCTGTTTTTGTGGGAAATGTTATATTGGTCAAACTAAGCAATACTTGGGAACCAGGTTATATCAACATAAAAATGATTGTAAAAATCATAATCAGCATAAACAAGAGAAGACAGAATTGGCCACCCATCATTTTGAAACTGGTCATAACTTTCATTTTGACAGAGCTGAAATATTGGACAGAGAACCCAATTGGTACAAACGCAACGTAGGGGAGATGATCCAGATTAATTTGAATGACACTGTTAACTTAAGATCTGACACTCAGGGCTTAAGTGTCATTTACACAAACATTTTGAAAAAATTTGCCAGGAATAATTCAGCTTGATTGTGAGAAATGTCTCAATTTCCAGTAAGATGGTTGAGGTGCGGTATATGTTATTTGTATTGTGTCTATTTTTTATTTATTTTTTCTCAATTGGTATTGTTTTTATGTATTTTTTAAAATTTTCATTTATCGATCTTAAACTTAAAATTAAAGTCTCTTCGTGCTTATGAAACCACAGTATAGTAATTTTTGTTTTTTTAAAAATACTTATATGGTAGAAAACAATCGAATATAATTATCAAGAACAATTATTATTAATAAATAATGAAGATATATTTTGTAGTCCATAAAATAAAGTAAAGGACACTTAAGAGTCTTCAAGGGCAAAAGAAATAACAATATGTATCATCACACAAAAACTTTCATACCAGTAGTTAATAACCGACCAACGGTTGACATTCAAAAATTTTAAGTACCTACCTATTGCTATTGCTATAACTATGTGTTTGGATGATGTTTTCTGTTTTCTTCCTGAAACGAAAACTTTTGTAAGTTCGAGGGCACAGAGACACTAATTTTTTCAGGTAGGAATTTCAATATTCAAAAGAAAATTTTACGTACATGTTCTGTTTTAATTTTTTGTAGTGCTTGAAAAAGTAGTAATATAACTACGAAACGTTGCATAGAAAAACATTGTGTTTTGTAAAGCCTTTCCCTTTCCCACGATCGTGTGTCAAATTTAATTGTAATTTTTAAACATGGATTAAATTCACAGTTGGTGTCAAATGATAGTTTATAAAAATCTAAGACAGGAATGTAAAATAGGGTTTCCTCTAAAATTAACCGTTTTGGTATTACAGCCTGTCACAGTTGCAAAAAGTCAATTTTAAACTGTCAATATTTCCAAAACAGTTGAACTTAGGTATAGGGTTTATCACATGAAATCTGCTCAGAATTGTACGTAGAATCCAAATATGGAATCACATACAGGGCGTTCTATTTAAAATAGCGATGCTGCTACTGGTTTAGAGTAGAAGCGGCAACACCGCATGCAAGCAAATATACTAGAATATACAGGGTGTCCCACGATGGATGGCGTATTAGACGTTAAAGGAGAACTAAAAAGCTGATCATTTTGAAAATTTGGCAACCGGGATAAACAACTATAATCTACACTTTAAAAATACTTTTGTTTATGCGGTGTTGCCGCTTCTACTCTAAACTAGTGGCAATATCGCTATTTTAAATGGAACACCCTGTATGTGATTCCATATTTGGATTCTACGTTAAATTCTGCAAAGATTTTATGTGATATACCCTATACCTAAGTTCAACTGTTTTGGAAATATTGACAGTTGAAAATTGACTTTTTGCAAATTTGACAGGCTGTAAAACCTAAACGGTTAATTTTAGAGGAAAACCGATTTTACATTCCTGTCTTAGATTTTCATAAACTATCATTTGACATCAACTTTGAACTTAACCGGAGATTAAATTTAACTGGAATTTATAATCATGGATTTAATTCAAAGTTAGTGTCAAATGATAGTTTATAAAAATCTAAGATAGGAATGTGAAATCGGTTTTCCTCTAAAATTAACCGTTCAGGTTTTACAGCCTGTCAAAGTTGCAAAAAGTCAATTTTCAACTGTCAATATTTCCAAAACAGTTGAACTTAGGTATAGGGTATATCACATTAAATCTGCTCAGAATTTTACGTAGAATCCGAATATGTAATCACATGCAGGGTGTTCCATTTAAAATAGCGATGTTGCTACTAGTTTAGAGTAGAAGCGGCAACACCGCATGGTCCAAAATATTTTTAAAGTTTAGATTATGGTCATTTATCCCGGTTGCCAAATTTTCATAATGATCCGCTTTTTAGTTCTCCATAAACGTCTAATACGCCATCCACCGTGGGACACCCTGTATAGCAGAATGTACTAACAGTTAAGGCGCATACAAGTTTCGAGAGAACTTACGCGGCATATTTCCTGTACAGGGTGATCTATTATAAATGTAACCCCCCTGCTAACTTTTTCATTTGATATTTTTGACAGAAGTGTCAAATACAAAAGTTTCAAGAAATTGTCAAAAGTTTTTAACCAAGTCAGTTTTAGGCATACAGGGAGCGTCAAAAAAGTACAGCAGCGTGAAGTTATATTTTTTTAACCTATTTTTAACGATATAGGGTTTGATATGTCTATCTTCAACAGTTATAGGGAAAAACATGAAAACCCCTTTTAAGGTTTCATATGAAAAAAGGAAAATTATACCATTTAAGCTTTATAGAATTTTTTTTATTATCAGTTTATTGTTCAAATTCTATGCATTATTTTACAAGGTGAAATATTATAATAAATCCAGATGTCTCAGCTATTATTATTATTTTAAAAAAAATAACATGAGAGACCTAGGAAGGAATTTTCGCGTTTTTCCTATAACTATTGGAGATAAACCGAGGGATAAACATATCAAACCATATATCGTTGAAATCAGGTTGAAGGGGACTAACAAATAGGCGCACAATATACAAGGTATTCTATTTAAAAAAATATAACTTCATACTGCTGCACGTTTTTGACGCACCCTGTATGCCGAAAACTGACTCGAAACTTTTGTATTTGACACTTTTGTTAAAAACGTCAAATGAAAAAGTTAGCAGGAGGTTACATTTATAATAGATCACCCTGTACATTGCTTAATTAACAAAGTGTAATATTTTTCGATTAATACTTTTACCTCATTTACTTACTTACATAAGACCCCCACAAACGCTCAGTTTTTTAATTATTGAGACCAACTATGCAGACATATCGGAACATCTGTAGACAATTTATTTATTTGGTTTATCTGGCTCTGTGTCATTTGCGCGACAACCGTCTGCGCGAGGGAGAAAAGCGCGATAGGAAAATCACGAGAGACAAAAACGCGACTGGACAAAAACGTGACTGGATAAAAGCGCGCGAAACAAGAGCGCGTCGGAACAAAAACGCGAGGGACAAAAGCGCGATGGAACGAAAACGCGACGGACAAAAGCGCGAGGAACAAAAACGCGACTGGAATAGAGCGCGATTAGACAAGAACGTGAGTTTTTTATCGGTAAGTTTGCTAATGTCTAATTAAACTTGCAAACTAACCGAAACTAGTGATGAGCGAGACTTAGCATTGCAAGACTTACGCAAGACCAAGACCGAGCATGCAAGAGTCTTGCGGTCTTGCGTTTTTGTTCCATTTTTTTTCTGAATATTACTGAAATTTAGTATGTATTTGATATAGTTGTTTGTAGTTGAATATAACATATCTAATTATTGTCATAGGCTCTGTTACTGGTATTGGGGCCTACCCTATCCTAAAACTTTGGAGAATATAAAGAATTCCCACAAACACAATTATCAAACATATCTAAATTTCCAATGTAAATCGAATTGGTGTTTAAAAGTAAAAGATTTTTCTGTCCATAAAACTTTTTATTTGCTGAGAAACGCATAAAACTGATGTACACTTTCTTCATTGAGCAATCATAATTTGTAACGGGCCCACAGTGACTTAGATATACTATTAAAAGAATAGCTGCATGAGATTATCAAGAAAATAGATAGATACTTACATTTCAACTCAATTATGAATAGACATAAAAAATGAAATGAAATGCTCGTTTAAATAAAATGGTTCTTCTGTTAGCGCCGCCCGCAATTAATTGTAAATTTCAGCATTTTTCTGCTGAAGTCTGTAAACAATATGTGCAAGAAAAGTCTTTTTATATGCTCAGTTTCTATATACAAATGTTAATTTCATGATTGTGAAAACCAAACTTCTGCATTAAACGTTAGAAAACACTTCAATTTATAGTGCATTTCAAGCGAATCACTAATCAGTATTTATTGTTCGACTGTTAGAGAAATTGTAACGGTCTTACTTGCTTAATCCGGTTCATGCAGATAATTCCACAAGGCGATTATTTATCCATTTATCACACTGGCAGCTGGGGAATTTTCCACTGAGATGAAAAGAAAACACAATGATATACAGTTGCGTTGGAGCCCGTCGAGAGTGAGAGAGAGCCAAAAGACAATCGCGTAGGAGAGAATTTTGCTCGTTCGAGGTGACTTGCAACAATTAGGGGTTAATTACATGAATTGTAATCAATAATATAGACTATGTCAGACCTTGAGACACAGAGAGTAGTATTTTAGTATAAATCGCGCGGACTAACGGGGTTTTTTGGGGGTTTTTCCTCTGGAGAGCATTCAGACGGCGCAAGGGTGCTAACTCTTCGCTTATTCTAATAGTAGTGAAGAATGTGCGTCGGCTAGCTCTGCCAGGGAGCAGGTCACAAAAAACTAGAAAACAATATGACGGCTGACCAATCACAGCAGCGAGAAAGGTAAGGTAATGAAGAAACCTGTAATTTTATTGGTCCAAAGGGTTGTTGTTGCCGATTTTTACAGGATAAATAGTCAAGCAATAGCATCTATTTTTAGAATATTATTTTTATAGAAAATAATAGAAATTGAGATATATTAAATTAGAAATAATAAAATTTAAACTTGTTGTGGGTTATTTCCGCAAGAGTCTTGCTGCAAGACCAAGACAAAGACCAAGAGTGGACCTTGCAAGACCAAGACCAAGACCACTTATTAGACTGCAAGACCAAGACCAAGACTAGCCCGGTCTTGGTCTTGGTCTTGCATTTGCTGATCACTAACCGAAACTAACCGGGTTATTATCGGAGGGTTTGGGTTAGTTTTGTTGAATTTTGTTTCTCGCAATTTTATCCAGTCGCGTTTTTGTTCCTCGCGCTTTTGTCCCTCGCGTTTTTGTTCCTTCGCGCTTTTTGTATCGCGCTTTTCTCCCTCGCGCAAACGGTTATCGCGCAAATGACAGAAAGCCGTAAAAAGCCGGTTTAGCTATGTCATATTATATTTTTTCCAATATGGAAGTGTTCACTTTTATCGTGCGTCGTGACCAATGAAGTAGTAAGAAGGTTTGAAATGGCCTGTTCCCTATCTGCTCAATACGTATATTTGCTACCAAGATTAGAGTGGAAGAACGGGAGAGATCCGTGAGATTTCCTGCCCCTACTAGCACATTTTTTGTTGAGTAGTCCGCTGAAATGTCATCGCGGTTTTCGATTTGAGACGTAATTTGTATATTTAGGGCGTTAATAAATGTTTTATAATATGTAAGTTTGCGTTTCATTGCATTTTTGTCCTATTTGAATTTTGACTCACCGGCACCGATCACCTAATACAGATGCGTAGGTACGTATACTTGCCGTCGACGATATTCTGTGACGAAGCCGGGGAGCCAGCGCCCTGACGCATAGATACAGATCGCCCGCGTCAGGACAATTAACGTGGCCGGGTGCGTGAGCATGTTCCAGCCTGTGTGTTTACATATTTTTGCGGGTAAAAAAGAATATTTTTTTTGCTGTTTGTGAACCAATTAAAGAAATAATATTATATTATTGAGCTTCCGCATTTATATAATAAATATATCCAAAATATAGGGTGGTCCAAAAAAAACCGGAATTTTGTTTTTGAGCTGTAACTTTTTTATTTGTTGACCAATTTTCTTTTGTTTGGGCTTGTTTGAAAGAGAAATGAACAGACTAACGAATCAGGGTAAAACTTTTGACATTTGAAAAAAATCCAAAATAGCGGACTCCTTCAAAAATTGCCTAGTTTTGGATAGCGCTGGAACTTTTTTGTGACACCCTGTATAAGTTTTTTTAATAAATTGTTAAATGTCATTATTTTGCGAACATTTTAAGACCTGGACAGAAAAAAACGGTTGAAAACTAAGTGAAATATTGATTTTTTTGTAATATCGAATTTCAATTTTTCATATTGACAGCAAAATCTAGGATATGCAATTTCAGGTAGATTTTTTTTTCTACTCGACATATTCTTTCGATTTCAGGCTTGGGCGAAAAATAAATAGATAGGGTAAGGATTCGAAATGAAGATTTTGACTGGTTGAGAAAAAAATGAGGATGTCCGAAGGATCAACATAGCCAATTTTGAAAAAGTTAACGATAAGGTTTCTAACAATATGACTAATATTTTCATTTATAAATCTTGAAAAATAAAGTAAACACATTTAAGGAGCAACACTGGCGCCGACTACATGGGGGCATCGGGGCAGGTGCACCCATGAGCAACCTCTCATGGGTGCGGAGCACCCATGGGAGCTCTCGTGGGAAATACGGAAGTACAAACGTGTTTAATGCTCATTCCGTTCCATGTGGTAATATCCAGAATCATGTAATTTAAATGTACAAAACTTTGTATAAGAATTATACAAGTGGTGTGTGTGTGTGGTATTCTGTCCGTCTGTCCTTCCGTTATCTCTGGTCAGTTCTATGCTCTATTACTTTAGCTATTTTCCGGTTCGAAAAAAGGACGGTTCTAGAACGGTTCAAAACAATCGCAGAGTTTATTATTGAAATTAATGATAGTTGAGCCGTTGTCATTTTGTTGATTGATGAACCATGCGATTGTTTTGAACCGTTCTAGAACCGTCTATTTTTCGAACCCGAAAATAGCTCATGTTGCTATTCTCCATCTCTATTCTTTGTGATAAAAATCGGGAAGCCCGGCCCACAACGGGAAGTCTGGCGCTTGCGCCGTATAGTGGCCGTATGCCATATAATTTAGTTTTGCGCGTGGGTAGGGATGGTAATGATATATCGATGCTTTGTAGAAATCAAAATATTATTTGTGTGAGAAAGCTTTTGGGACTTGTTATCCTGTAGTACTGATCCTTATGTTATCTTTTTTACGATCGATTACCCCTGTTTGTGTAAATAAGGTCGCCTAGATAGACCCTATGGCGTGAAGTGAGTGACCCTGTCTTTTATGTTTTGATAAATTTTTTTCAAGGATCTTGCTTGCTTGTTTGTTTTAATGGCGCTGCTACTGAGGCAATTTGCCAGCACGATTTCGTGGCGACCCTGATGTTGTCTGGCTCTAGGCCATATCATAGGTCCCCTATTTGTTTCACTCTTTTCTTCCATCTTCAATTTTTCTTAATGTGAAAGGCACATCCAGGATTTGCCTAGATCAATCGCTGAAACCGGATATAACCTTTTTCTGTCAAAACAAACAGCGTTTTCACGAGTCTCAGACTCTGGCCGCCATTTTGCCAACGTAACCACGCGTGAACCTTCTGTTTATCTAGGAATCTAAGCCGGTTTAGTCAAAAAGACGTAAACAAATCCACGGATGGCGATGAATCTCGGTTTTTACTCGCGGAGGTGAGCCAAAATTTGGTCTCTACACGCCTCTAGTGCACCACCCGGTGAAGCTCTTTGAGCTCCTTAAACCAACCGCCCACACTCTGGCAAGGACAAAACGAGACTGTTCAAGGATCTTCATTTTTATTTGAGAAAATTAGTGCCGGTACTTTTGCTCTCATTTGACAGCCGTTAAAAATAATCAGGGGTTTGAATGTGCTCTAACCAAATCATACTTAGGTATAGACCTTGGCCCATGCAAAACTTTGACGACGTATCAAATTCGTTAATCGAAAGTAAAGTATCGGCTCTTAGGCAATCTATTCCAATATGGCCGTTCTGGTCAAATTGTGGTGACGTTCATAAAAAAAGCATCTTTGTTCAGGGCCCTTATTGTTGTAAATGCCAAACATGACAATATGACAATGCCAATGTCAAACCTAAATGTCCAGAATGTGACAAAATAATAATTTTTCATTGATTTCTGTCAATAACCATGTAAACAACACGGTGTCTGACCTGAACTTCCATATTGAATCTCGTTTGATAACAGGTCACATAATTACATATACTACTAGCTGTTGCCCGCGGCTTCACACGCTCTATACAAATTTTGTAGGTGTAGGGTGTAGGTAGCATTAAGTAATCTTCTTCCAAAGAGCTAAGGGGATAGTTGCGTCAGACATATGGTCATGTAACTCTTATTTTGCAGCACCTCTCTGTAAACCACATTTTTTGTTCTGCTTTGTGGCTGCAGAATATGAAGACTATCGGACGAACTGACTCTTGAACATGCCACATATAACTGTCCATGAGAAAAGCAATCATTTCTTAGGTCGATACCAGCTACCTTCAATGTTTGCCCTTGTCGAGAACCTGCAAAATCGCTGGAAAATTTCTATCATTTGCTATGCAGTGGGTTAAGTAGCAAGAGCGGGCGGAACGACCCTATGGCAACCATTTCCGGTCGAATGACAGCTCTCAACATTTTTTTGACAGCTGACGTTAAATTTTTTTGGAGTGCCACTCGCTGGTAATAGCTTTGTTCGCGGATCATATTTTGAACCGATTCCGAACCAGTCCGGAACTAATTGAGGACTATCGTAGAGCGCATGCCCAGTTATAGCTGGGTTCGGCTTGCTCACTCCGTGCACTCCGAGTGATTCCGTTCGCACTTCAGCCGTTCGGGTATTACCTTTTAGCTTATAGCTATAACGGCTGGAGTGCGGTCGGAGTAACTCGGAGTGAGCATCCCGAACCCAACTTGTGAATGGGTTCAGGTTCCTATTTTATCGCGAACAGATTTGGAACCGAACAAAAACTCCAGAACCTTGCTCCAGACTGTCGAATACGTGAACGAATTGCGAATGTCATGTCTCAAACTTGAAGTTAGGTTAGCCCGGGACCGGTGAAATTTGTTCAGAATCGGTTCCGAATCGTTTCTGGTGAAAGCATGAAAATATAACGACAAAAACACATTTTTTTTGCACTGGTTCTGCAAATGGAAATCGCTATGAATTTGATTCTGCTTGTCATATTTCTGAATTTGACAGCTGACACGTCGTCTGTTGTTTACACTTTTTTCCCCGCACCACACCGTTTCTTATTTTTGGTTATTTAAGGCGATTGCTTAAGGCCATGTTGATATTATTTCTTAGTGAGCATCTCCAACCTATTACCTACCTGCTTGCAAAATTTCATCTCTATTGGTTTAGTAATTTTCGAGATTTCGTGTTTAATCAGTCAGTCATTGAGTGAGTGAATTTCACGTTTATACAGGGTGTCCGGTAAGTATATGGCACACTCTCGGGAGCATATAGTAGGGGTCAAAATAACCCTACTTTGTTCTACAAAAAAATTCCTGAAGTGCCCCTTAACGGAGATACAGAGCCCCAAAAGAGTACTTGGCGATACACATTTTTGGCTCTAACTTTTGAACCGATTTGTATAATTTAATGAAGTTTTGATATTTTATCTTGGCCATAAAGACTCATAAAATCGTTGTTGCGGAAATAACCCACAACAAGTTTAAAATGTTATTATTTGTAGTTTATCAATATAATCAATTTCTATTATTTATCATAAAAATAATATTCTAAAAAAAGATTCCTGTAAAACTGGCAACAGCAGCCCTTTTGAATCGGTAAAATTACAGATTTCTTCATTACCCTATGAGCAATGGATCTATTTTGTTGTTGTGATTGGTCAGTTGCCACCCAACATCCCTGATTTATGCGACCTGCTCCGAAAAAGGCAGTCGACTCGACGCACGGCACGGTACACAACAGTAGTAATCAAGAAGCAGAAGAGTAAGCAAAGACTCTGCACCCTCTCGCCTCTGAACGCTCTACAGAGGAAAAAAACCCCCAGAAAACCCCCGTTAGTACGCGAATTATAGTAAAATACTACTCCCAGTGTCTCAAGGCCTGACATGGCCTATATTATCAACGATATTATTGATTACAATTCATGTAATTAACCCCTAAATTGTTGCAAGTCATCTCGGACCTAGCAAAATTCTCTACTACGCCTGTTTAAGGTTATTCCTGTCTCACTCTCGACGGGCTTCAACTCTGTATATCATTGTGTTCTCTCTCTTAGTGGAAAATCCCTTAGCTGACAGTGCAAATTACTACGAATAGTGATAAATGGATAAATAATCACTATATGGATTTACCGGTATGAACTGGATTAAGCAAGTAAGACCGTTTCAATTTCTCAAAACAGTCGAACAATAAATTAATAAATACTGAATACCGATTCGGTTGAAATGCACTATAAATTGAAGTGTTTGTTCTAACCTTTAATACAGAAATTTGGTTTTCACACTCGTGAAATGAACATTAATTTGTAAATTTGTATATAGAAACTGAGCATATATATATAGACTTTTCTTGCACTTATTGTTTACACACTTCAGCAGAAAAGTGCTCAAATTATTAACTCTCAATAAACAAAAGAACCTTCAAGGATTATAAACATTTTGTGAATACAGTGAGCTGATTGAAGTTCACGAATTATTTGTGTTGTGCTCTCGTAAATTTAAATTAGTTAATTTGTGTTCTCGTTCTTTGAACATTCAACCATAAATGATATTATTATTATGAAATTTCACTATTTTTTATAAATCAAGATACTTATTTACTCGCTTATTTACTTTAGATTAGTATAAAATTTGTAGTTCGACTGGACGTCCAAATAGGAATTATTAGATAGGATTTGATTGCTGATTAAACCGAATTAACTTCATTTATTAATTAAATTGATAACTATTCTATTTCAGCGTTTTATTTGTATAAATGAGAATCAAGGCACCCCTAGTTCAATACAAGGCTTAAATGATCCAACACCTAATGGTTAATTTTTACAGTCAGTCAAAGTAAAAACTTTTGACATCCCTGGTGCGGTAATGACTAGAGTCCACAAAAGGGTAATAGCTAGTTCCGTCACATTGGTCCTTCGAGCCGGATTAAAGCCTTGATTGAAATGTAATTAATTAAAAAATTTAATGTTTTTTTTATGCCTCTATCTCTGACTGCTTTAAGATTCTCATTTCTACACTGCTCAATAAAAACTTGTGTTTTTATTATATATTGAAATTTGCCTACTCGAATCCCTGTATTGCTCGTACTTGGTAAGTACATTCTCTGTTGTAAATATTCTATATTGTAAATAGGTACATTGTGTATTGATTTGTATAGGTACAATTTATTAATTAGCTTGTTTGGCTCTCTTAATTCATTTTAAATTAATTGATTATTATTGGTGGAGTTATTTAAAGGCTATTTCTCAATATGGATTTTGATGCTATGAAGCAGGTCCGTACTCGCGCAAAAAGCGCTATTACTCGCATTGCCAATTGGGTGAAAAACAATAAGGATGTTGAAGTAGATCCAACTCAATTTGAAAATCGTATAGTTAACTTAAAAGATAACTTTGAAAAATACTCAATGACTCAAGATGAAATTGAAACTTATCTTGAAGAATTCACTGCAAATGATAACGAAAATAGAGATATTGTTGAAAATCAATTCTATGATACTCTCTCTCTGATACAAAAATGTATTAAAACATTGTCTCCGGTTACCCTGAACACTCCACCAATAAGCCAAACTAGTTTGCCACAGCTGAATTTGCCACCACATATGGAAGTGAAACTCCCTCAAATAAATATAAACCCCTTTAAAGGTGACACCGCTGAGTGGACTTCCTTTTTTCAAATCTTCTCTGCTCTGATAATTGATAATACTCACCTGAGTAAAATACAAAAATTTATTTATTTAAAGTCATTTTTGAGAAACGAACCATTGAAATTGATCGAAAACTTGGCTGTGACAAACGATAATTTTGATATCGCTCTAGAAATATTGCAGAAACGATATGAAAACAAAATCTCTGTAATAAACGCTCATTTTGTTGCTCTCTTGGAACAAAACACACTCAGTAAATGTAACGCTCACACTCTCAGAGAGTTTGTTACAAATTGTAGAAAAAATTTACTTTCTTTAAAGAATTTGCACTATTCTTACGAACAGCTTTGGGAATTTTTGATAATATATTTAATGGGAAAAAAACTTGATTTTGGCACGCGCAAGGCGTTCGAGAATGAGCGCGATTTAAATCAACTCCCTCAACTTGATGACCTTTTTGAATTCCTCGAAAAAAGATGCTTAGCTTTGGAAAATCTCTCAAGTACGGAAGTGCCTTCAGCACAAAACGGGCAACGAAAAGTAAACAAAACCCCAAACTCTGGCGCTGCTCTGTTCGCTCAAAATAATATAAGTAAAGTCACTACACACTGCTTATATTGCAATCAAGACTCTCACAAAATTTATATTTGTAATAAGTTTAAAGGTTTACAGGACTCGGAAAGGAAGACTTTTGTTTATTCAAAACAACTCTGCTTTAATTGTCTTGGTTCCAAACACACTCTTGCCAATTGCCCAGCAACCAAAGGTTGTTTTATCTGCTCTCAAAGGCATCATACATTGCTCCACAATGCTTTTGTCCCTCAAAATCCTCCAGCTCAAGGTCACAGACCCCAACAAAGACCCCATCATAATAACCCTTCGATTGCTAGACCAAATTATTCTAATGGTCAGCAGCAACCGTCTCAGCATCCTCCCAAGACACAGACACAAGGTTCAAGACCACAAAATCAAGCTGACTCACAACCAAACCAAAATGAACTTCCCAAATCTTCCCAAAGTCTCCACTCCGTCTCAGCACTCTCTACAAAAAACTCACAAACTCTTTTAGCAACCGCATGCGTGACACTTTATGACGCAGACAGGCGGCCCCTTCAAGCCAAAGCCATTTTGGATAATGGCTCGCAACACTCCTTTGAACTGACAAACTAGTTAAAAGGTTAAAACTAGTCCCCTATGTCAAAACAACATATGTGTCTGGCATAGCTCTTAGTAACAATGTTACTAATAAGATGATTGATTTGAAAATATACTCAAATTTGTATCCTCATAGGAAATTTGAGATTTCCTGCGCCGTTCTCCCTGTAATAACAGGACCCCTCCCCTCTATACAAATAAATGTCAGTTCGTGGAATATACCGAGCGACATTGTTCTTGCTGATCCTAGTTTCACTCGTCCTTCGGAAATTGACCTTCTGATTGGTTCAGACCTCTATTACAATCTCCTGACAAAAGGCCTGATTCATCTAGGTCATGGCCTGCCCACAGTCTTAAACACTCATCTCGGTTGGATTCTTGGAGGAACGTTTCCCCAAAATTCACACCATAATAACTGCTCTCATTTAGTCACTAGTAGCCCTGCACAACAAGTGCACTCCTCTGTCTCTATGTTTGTTCAAAGCCCGGACAATAGCTCTCTCGAAAATATAGTGACTAAATTTTGGTCCATGGAAGAAATTCATACCAAAGCCCCTCTCTCCCTTGAAGATGCAAAGGCTGAAGCTTGTTTCAAGGAAACAACTCAAGTATTAGAAAATGGCTCTTATCAAGTTAACTTACCCTTGAAATCTCCCTCTGAAAATCTCAAACTCGGTGATTCTTTGTCTATAGCCACAAAAAGATTTCACAATCTCGAGAGGAAATTTGTAAAGGACCCAGATTATTTTCATGAATATCAGAAATTTATTCATGAATATGTTAACCTTGGACATGCCAGGTTCCTACCCCTTTCCTCTGCTAATGAAAATCTGGAGCTCAAATGCTTCCTCCCTCATCATGCTGTGGTTAGAGAAGGTGCGTGCTCAACGAAGCTGCGTGTGGTCTTTGACGCCTCTTGCAAAACCACAACGGGCCTTTCCCTAAATGACATAACTCTCAAAGGCTTTCAGGTCCAGCCTGACCTTTATGACATATTGTTACGCTTCAGATCTTTCAAATATGCTCTCACCTCTGATATTGAGAAGATGTTCAGACAAAGAAAGATAAATCCCACTCAGACCTTTTTATTAAATATTTTATGGAGAGACGAGCCTGAAAAACCACTTCAGTGCATCGAATTGACCACTGTCACGTATGGCACTAACAGTGCTCCATTCCTCGCAACTAGAGTCTTAAACGATGTTGCATTAAAAAATAGCTCAGATTATCCCCTCGCGTCTCATTCTCTATTGAAACAATGTTACATGGATGATATCCTAAGTGGATGTGATGACCTTAAGGATTTAGAAATACTCTATAGCGAACTTATCTCTTTATTAAAGGCTTCTGGATTTGAATTACACAAATGGTGTTCAAATTCAAAGGAATTTCTAGACAAAATCTCTCATAAAGAAAAAATAGTCGAAGTAGATATGAATTTTGACGAAAACCCGAATAAGGTACTTGGCCTTATTTGGAACCCAATTCTCGACTTCTTCTGCGTCTCTATTCCTGAAGTAAAATTAACAACCCCTATTACGAAAAGAAAAATTGTCTCTGTAATAGCTCAATGTTATGATCCCCTTGGTTTTTTATCTGTAGTCATTGTGACAGGAAAAATAATTGTACAAAGACTTTGGACTTTGAAGTTGGATTGGGACACCCCAATTACTGATGACTCACTCTTGCAAGAATGGAATGGTTTCATACATGATCTTCCTCTCCTCAAAACGCTCAAGATCCCTAGATACCTTTTTTCTGACAAAACATTAAGTTCCATGGAATTCCACGGATTCTCTGATGCCAGCCTCAAGGCATACGCCGCTTGCGTTTACGTTCGCGCCCTATATACTGATGGAACAGTATCTTGTCATTTGATTACCTCTAAATCTAGAGTATCTCCTCTGAAAACAGTTACATTGCCTAGGCTAGAATTATGCGCCATGGTTTTGCTCTCAAAGTTGGTTTCAAAGTTAATCGCAATCTTCGAAGATCGATTCTCATTGAGTTCTGTAAATTTGTGGACAGATTCGCAAATTGCGCTCTGCTGGATAAATTCCCATGCGTCGCGCTGGACTGTTTTTGTGGCTAACAGAGTAGCACAAATTCAAGAACTCACCTCAAATCACAAATGGCGTCATATAAATTCTTCAGACAACCCCGCTGATTACCCATCTAGAGGTTTGCCAATACCCCAAGTCCAGGAGTGCCATACTTGGTGGCAAGGCCCTAAATTTCTTCATGACCCTGAATTAAATCTCTCCCAATTTGGCAACACTCCCAGTTTGTCTGATGTCCCTGAGGAAAAGAAAATAGCTCTAGTAGGAACTGATAAGAAAGATCAAGATCTGTTTTGGCCCGGAATATTCAATCGAGCTTCTAAATTTCGTAAGCTCCAACGCACAGTAGGGTACATGTTGAGATTTGCACATAACACAAAATGTAAACATCTCGATAGAACAAAAGATTCTCTCGAAGTCCAAGAGCTGAAAGCAGCCTTGAACTTGATCACAAAAATTCTCCAGTCAATTCATTTTTCAAAGGAAATCTCAGAGTTGAATCAAAACATATTTTTGAGCAACAAATCACTGATTAAACTCAAACCCTTCTTAGATAAGGATGGTTTTTTAAGAGTGGGTGGAAGATTAGACAACGCTAATGTCTCCTTCGATCAAAAACACCCCATTTTGCTCCCTTCCCATAATCATATTGTCTCATTAATGTTAATCCAAGAACATGAGCGTTTAGGTCATGCAGGCGCACAAACAGTGCTATCGAATTTTCGCCTAAGGTTCTGGCCACTCGATGGTTTAAGGGAGACAAAACGTATAATCAACAATTGTATTACCTGCTTCCGATTCAGAGCTCAACCAGCAGAGCAAATTATGGCAAGTCTGCCAAAGGAGCGTGTGAATGTCTCCCGCTGTTTCAGCCAAGTTGGAATAGACTATGGCGGACCCTTCTTAATAAAATCGTCCAAGCTACGCAAAGCTCCCCTAATTAAATGCTATATTGCAATTTTTGTCTGCTTGGCCACCAAGGCAATTCATATTGAATTGGTGACAGGGCTCTCTACCGAACACTTCATCATGACATTGAAAAGATTTATTGCCCGGAGAGGTAACCCAACCGTGATACATAGTGACAATGCCACCAATTTCCAAGGCGCCCAAAATCAATTGAAGGAATTGCATAACTTTTTTAGAAATAGAACCCATTTGAACTCAATCAGGGACTTTCTCTCTCAAAATGAAACTGAATTCAAGTTCATCCCTCCAAGAAGTCCTCATTTCGGTGGCATTTGGGAGGCAGCAATTAAAAGCGCCAAATACCACATCGTCAGGCTGGTTGGGGAAACCCGCTTCACGTTTGAAGAGTTCTATACAATTTTAGTGCAAATTGAAGCCATATTGAACTCACGTCCCCTATGCGTTCTTTCAAACGACCCAAACGACTATCAAACTCTAACCCCTGGTCACTTCTTAATTGGTTCAAGCCTTACGGCTCACCCAGATAAGGATTTAAGTCATCTTAATGAGAACCGCCTTTCTATGTGGCAGAAAATTTCACACATCCAACAAGTGTTTTGGAAGCGTTGGTCAGTGGACTATTTGAACAGACTCCAAAATCGACCTAAATGGTTCCGGAATTCTCTAGATCTAACCCCCAATACATTAGTACTTTTAAAGGAAGATGACACTCCACCTCTAAGATGGCCTTTAGCCAGAGTCTTAGAGGTATTCCCTGGACGAGACAATAAAACCAGAGTGGTAAAATTGAAAACACAAAGTGGTGTTTTTACTCGAGGAATAGCAAAGGTATGTCCTTTACCAATTCAGGATTAAAACCTGCTACTTTCTCTATTGTAAATATGTTGTTTATTTTTTTTGTTAATGTTTCGTCTCTCATTGAAGTTTGGAAACTTCAAGGGGGGGAATATGTTGCGGAAATAACCCACAACAAGTTTAAAATGTTATTATTTGTAGTTTATCAATATAATCAATTTCTATTATTTATCATAAAAATAATATTCTAAAAAAAGATTCCTGTAAAACTGGCAACAGCAGCCCTTTTGAATCGGTAAAATTACAGATTTCTTCATTACCCTATGAGCAATGGATCTATTTTGTTGTTGTGATTGGTCAGTTGCCACCCAACATCCCTGATTTATGCGACCTGCTCCGAAAAAGGCAGTCGACTCGACGCACGGTACACAACAGTAGTAATCAAGAAGCAGAAGAGTAAGCAAAGACTCTGCACCCTCTCGCCTCTGAACGCTCTACAGAGGAAAAAAACCCCCAGAAAACCCCCGTTAGTACGCGAATTATAGTAAAATACTACTCCCAGTGTCTCAAGGCCTGACATGGCCTATATTATCAACGATATTATTGATTACAATTCATGTAATTAACCCCTAAATTGTTGCAAGTCATCTCGGACCTAGCAAAATTCTCTACTACGCCTGTTTAAGGTTATTCCTGTCTCACTCTCGACGGGCTTCAACTCTGTATATCATTGTGTTCTCTCTCTTAGTGGAAAATCCCTTAGCTGACAGTGCAAATTACTACGAATAGTGATAAATGGATAAATAATCACTATATGGATTTACCGGTATGAACTGGATTAAGCAAGTAAGACCGTTTCAATTTCTCAAAACAGTCGAACAATAAATTAATAAATACTGAATACCGATTCGGTTGAAATGCACTATAAATTGAAGTGTTTGTTCTAACCTTTAATACAGAAATTTGGTTTTCACACTCGTGAAATGAACATTAATTTGTAAATTTGTATATAGAAACTGAGCATATATATATAGACTTTTCTTGCACTTATTGTTTACACACTTCAGCAGAAAAGTGCTCAAATTATTAACTCTCAATAAACAAAAGAACCTTCAAGGATTATAAACATTTTGTGAATACAGTGAGCTGATTGAAGTTCACGAATTATTTGTGTTGTGCTCTCGTAAATTTAAATTAGTTAATTTGTGTTCTCGTTCTTTGAACATTCAACCATAAATGATATTATTATTATGAAATTTCACTATTTTTTATAAATCAAGATACTTATTTACTCGCTTATTTACTTTAGATTAGTATAAAATTTGTAGTTCGACTGGACGTCCAAATAGGAATTATTAGATAGGATTTGATTGCTGATTAAACCGAATTAACTTCATTTATTAATTAAATTGATAACTATTCTATTTCAGCGTTTTATTTGTATAAAGGAGAATCAAGGCACCCCTAGTTCAATACAAGGCTTAAATGATCCAACACCTAATGGTTAATTTTTACAGTCAGTCAAAGTAAAAACTTTTGACATCCCTGGTGCGGTAATGACTAGAGTCCACAAAAGGGTAATAGCTAGTTCCGTCACAATCGTCCTACAGCAGATGTTTCACATAGTCTGGGAAGTCAGGAACGGACTTAATTGCCACCATATTCATTGTGCCAAATTTTTGACAGGAGTTATTTTACACACCTGAATACTGATTTTTTAAATACTTTGGTCATTTCTCTTCAAAAAAGGTGCTCTACATTTGTTTCGATTAAATCAACCGTTTCCGAAAAAAATAGGTTTTTGTATACGCACCTTTAATCATTTCCCTTAGAAAGGACCCCACATTTCTTATGGAAAAGTGATCTATGTGGAATTTTGCTGAATTTTTGATATTGTATATAGGGAGTCGTCCTTAACAAAAGTGATCATTGCGCTAATGTTCAATACCCAACAGTTTTCAAGATATCAATTAAAAACTTTTTTAATATGATACTCTTCAGTATGACGTCACTCACAGCAACGAAAATTATTACTATCCTTTCCACTTTTGACTTTGACTTTACTCTTCTCCTTTTTACATTTAGAAAAAAAAAGATAGCGATAGTGATTAGTGACAAATAGGTAGGTAAAGTCAGTTGCATGGTTCTTGAACTGCGCAGTCTGAAGAGGCAGAGGGGAAAATTCGTCATTCCGGCGTTGTCATATCAATAATAATAATACATGAAAATTGCAATAAAATCTCCTTCGTCTTCGAAATATGGAGAATACGATTCTTCAAATCGAATAATATTCTAAAAATAACATAAAAATATAATGATACCATAATTAATATTTTTTAAACATTCATTTTATCCATTTAATAAATCATACATCATTGAAAATCCTTTTTTTTTCCGAAATCCGGCATCACTGAGATCACTTATGTGGAACGTTTCGAATCGAGCCGTACTCTCCGTATGTTAAATAGGAAAAAATGACTGAGCGATTGGATCCCACCACAACCAGGCTATGGCGCCGTCGCCGCCGTCAGCTAGGCGGGCACATTTTAAATTTTATTTCACTGGCGTCTCTGTTCAATCAAAGTTTTATTCAGTGGCGTAGCCAGAAGGTGTTTAAAAAGATGGACAAATTTACGCAAAAAAAAATCTTCATAGCCAAACAAGGGAGGTAATAGCCAATATATATAGAGTTTGCGATGAAGAAGGAACGAATACGAATCACCCTGTTGAGTTGAACCACCCTTATATTGGGCGAATTTCGAAATTTTGAACATCCAAGTTTTTTTCATGAAGCATATACACCCAACATCAGACGCAATTTGCAAATGTGAAAATAAATTTTAATCTTCTAATAGAAAAAATTACATTACGCACGCCTATGATATCAAACCTTAGCCGAGTTTTTATGTGGAATTTTCCCCTCTGCCTCTTCAGACTGCGCAGCTCAAGAACCATGCAACTGACTTTATGTAAACAACACCTAGCTCCTGCCGCAATCGTCAACTTCATGTCATGATGTCTGTCATATAGCGATTTCATTTGTACCTGTTGTTTTTTTTTATTTCCTAAATGTTAAAAGGAGAAAAGTATAAGTATATGTAGTCAAAGTCAGAAGTGAAAAGGATAGTTATAATTTTCGGTGCTGTGAGCATACTGGTGACGTCATACTGAAGAGTATCAAATTAAAAAAGTTTTTAATTGATATCTTGTTGGGTATTGAACATTAGCGCAATGATCACTTTTGTTAAGGACGACTCCCTATACACAATATCAAAAATTCAGCAAAATTCCACATAGATCACTTTTCCATAAGAAATGTGCGGGGTCCTTTATTTAATGATTAAGTTGATTCTAGATTAAGAAAAACAGGTAAAAGTTGACTTATAAAAAGTACCTTTTTATGGCAAAAAGGGTCGTTTTCAGGTACTTTTTATAAGTCAACTTCTATCTGTTTTTTCTTAATCTGGTATCGACTTGATTATTAAATAAATTTCGAAGATAAATGATCGAAGGTGTTATACAAAAACCTAATTTTTTCGGAAACGGCTGATTTAATCGAAACAAATGTAGAGTACCTTGTTTGAAGAAAAATGACCAAAGTATTTAAAAAATCAGTTTTCAGCTGTGTAAAATGACTCCTGTCAAAAATTTATCAAAATGAATATGGTGGCAAGTCCGTTCCTGACTTCCCAGAGTATGTGAAACATCTACAGTAGGATGATTTTATGAGTCTTTATAGCCAACATAAAATATCAAAATTTCATTAAATTATACAAGTCGGTTCAAAAGTTAGAGCCAAAAATGTGTATCGCCAACTACTCTTTTGGGATAGAAATAAATGTGGATGGGTTACCACTTGCCAAAAGTAGTGGGAGTCAGTTTTGGCCTATTCTATGTAATATTGAAAATCTCAATAACGATTTTGTTTTCCCTGTTGGAGTTTATCATGGTTTTAGTAAACCCGTAGACCCCAACGAATTTTTAAAGTATGTTGCCGATGACTTTTTCCAAATTAGTAGTCAAGGTTTTAAATATAAAAATAAAGATATTCAGGTACGAATTACAAAAGTGCTTTGCGATGCTCCCGCAAAGGCTTTCATTTTGAACATTAAGAGCCACAATGCCTATTTTGGATGCACAAAGTGTTCTACAGAAGGAAGCTTTGTGAATAACAGAATGACATATCCAGAATTAAATTCCCCTTTAAGAACTGATGACTCATTCAAAAATATGGTTGATGAAGATTTCCATAAGGGTATAGCGACATCAATGTTAAAGTTAAATATTGGGCTCGTTAGTCAGGTACCCCTCGATTACATGCACTTAGTATGTCTTGGGGTAACTAAAAGGCTTATACTATTTTGGGTGAAGGGAAATCAGTCTGTCAGGTTAAATCAAACACAACTCAATACCATTAATGATTCAATTCAAAAATTCCGAAAAGTTAGCATTGTGGAATTTGTAAGAAAGTCAAGATCTTTGAATGATATTGAGCGGTTCAAAGCTACAGAATTAAGGCAATTTTTATTGTACTATGGACCAGTACTTTTAAAAAATAATATGAGTAACTCATTATATATGCACTTTATGTGTTTACACACTGCAATGAGAATATTAACAACTGAGCATTTATGTCTCGAATATAATCAGTTTGCAGCAGACTTGCTTAAATACTTTGTAGAAAACTTTGGTGAACATTATGGTGTTGAATATGTTAACCACAATGTGCACAATTTAGTACACTTACCTGCAGATGTCCAGAAATTTGGACCGCTTGATAACTTCAGTTGTTTTAAATTTGAAAACTATATGCATACAATAAAAATGTCATTAAAAAACACTAAGTTTCCCCTAGTTTCCCCTACGACATTTTGTCAAGAAAATAAATGAATATAATGTATTTTCGTCAAAACCTTATAATAGGAAAGATATAGAACTTTCGAAGATACTTGACTTTAAGATCAGTGATAATGGGGAACATATAGATTATTTTGGATGTGTGCGTTTTCATGATATTCTTATAACACTGAGGAAGTCAAATTGCTATTTTATTTTAAAAGAATCTGAAGTACCTGCAAAATTGGAAAAAAATTATGTTGAAAAAAATATAATTTTCATTGCATATAGAAAATTCATGTCCTTCACTAACTATTTTGATAGGCCGTGTCCTTCGAAATTATTTTATTGTGGCACAGTTGGTGAATTGTCAGATACAAGCGAAATTATTTCTTTAAAAGATGGTATTTTAACAAAATGTCTTATAAATGACAATTTTGTCATTTCACTTATACATAGTATGTAATTTGAAATTTTCGAGTAGGTACCTCAATAAATCCCCTGTTTACATAACCCATGCATTGGATATCACGATATTTTTAACATAACATACAATGGTAAGTGGCTGTAAGCTCGTGTATAGCTTAAGCTTGACAACTTCTCTACATGGAAAAATCTTGTTCGCAGGAGGTTTTCCTTCGGCACATCGGAAGGCTTGGAAGATATGTCAATTTTATGCTTATGTGATAACCAGCAACCTGATACTCTGAGGAATGCTTCACAAGTTCTAGTAATGCTTCTCTATAACATTGTCCGACAAAAATATTGGGTATTTCCACTTGTCCCTCATCCTCAACATGTTCTTTTTATGATTTTTGGTTATGTCAGTTAAGTGATAACCAGCAAGATGAGAGTTTCAGGAATGCTTAATAAGGCGTACTTAATTATCCGTCAATAAAATATTGTCCGTTGTTGGGTATTTCCATTTTTATCCTACCCAGGACATTTTGATGTACGATTTTAGGAAAACCTCCCGCGGACAAAATTTTTCCACATAGAGAAGTTGTTCGACTCTTCAAGCTTAAGCTATAAACGAGCTTACAGCTTGCTGGTAATCATTTTTTTTATGATGTATCAAGGACTATTACACTGATCCCAACAAATGAGCTTACTGTTTTCGACAAATGATCGACAAGCACATTACTGTGATGTACTGTGTTTTAAGTCATAAATGAATAGTTAGATAAAGGCCAATTTTTTTCACAGTATGCTGTTGTACATTTTACCAATGGAGATGTCTCTGTTATCCCCAGTAATTGGCTGATAAACAATACTCAATGTAAATGGCCTACCTTCTCAAGGGACAAAAGGACAATGATTGTCAAAAGGGTTAATGCTAAGGATGAATGGCCAGCTTATGAGTGCAATTTGATCGGAAGTTTTGGTAATTTTTTTAATTCATATTGTACAGAACATAATAATGAAAAATTGATAAATCCTTCGATAAATCCTAATAATTGGAAATTTCCCAAATCTGTTTTTTTTTATACAGGGAATGTATGGAGTATTCTAACTATCTGCTAAAGTTGCTGATTGCTATTTTTAGATGAATACGAGGAAGCCCTAAAAGCGGAAAAAAATTATGCAAAAACAACCACAGATGAAGAACAAATAATAGTAAAACGGCAGAAAGGAAGAAGACTGGTGAAACCAAGAAACAGTGAGGATTATGAATTACCGAACTTTTCAGCCTACCAAAAAAAGGATTTACCTTTACTTGAATGTAAGAAAGAAAATACGAATGTCAATTGCTTAGTAACTAATATTTTCCTCTAGCGGAATCAGACACCAATTCCGAGAGAGACAATAATGAAAACTTTCCAGATGTCATTGTGGTGCAAACAGGAGAAAGGGTACCTACTGAAGGAAAAGAAACTGAAACTGTTTCGGTTGTGCACATGGAAGCTGTTGATGTTGGACTGAAGGAACCTGAAACTGAGGATCTCAATCAGGGAATTGTAGATATAGGTTCGTATTCATACTATGTATTACTACTGTTTTGTGCACATTTTTTTTTCTATAAATTGGGAAAACTCAAGGCACGACTACCTTAATTGGCATTTAACAGCACTAAATTTTTGGCCTTATGAGGATCACTTACTTATGACATGCATAAACTAGCAGTAGTTTTGAAATGTGGTCTGTTTTAAAGTTTAGTCATTGTGAATAAAAAATTATTGACAAGGAAAATATCTTTAACGCAATTATTTCAGTGATTTTTGAAAAAAAAAAAAAAATGTTTTAATTAATCCGGAAATAATCGTTTTTGGAGTATTAACAGACATAAGTATGGCCTTTTTGGAAACACTGATCTGATTAACCCGATCATCAGCTTTTGTAATTTGTCTTTTTTTCAATCATGTTCATTAAAGAAAGATGGAACACAATCAGCTGATGATCGGATCAACCGGATAACAGGTTCTGAAAAGGCGTACTATATTAATATAATATCACCAATGTGAATTTAATTGTTACAGATCTCGATAAGACAACAGTCGTAGCAACAGACGATGACAAGATTCAAATGATTTTAGAAATTGCCGTTGAAAATAGGGCAATGTTAAAAATTCTACTGAAGCAACAGGATCAGAAAAGTAAGGAAACCCAGGTTGCAGAAAATCTGCACATCGACATTAGTAATATGTTGCCGTTACAGAAGGTGAATAATCTTTTAGACTTCGAAAATAAAATTAAAGAAGATGAACATTTTTCTTTGGCTGTGGTAAGATATATTTCATTATTTTATATTTTGGATAGTGTTAGTTTCCATTGAAATTTTAGCTGCAAAAGCTCACATCAGTTGGGGGCTCTGATTACAAAAATAACACTAAGCGGATCATGGCTCTAGTTTTTTCCAATGACCTGGGAATGCTGATTTCTTGGACAGGACAGAAAGAAAATTTAAAAGTGGGCGATTTCACCTTGTTCAAAGTTGTAAAAAGTAAGTCAACATTCTAAATTTTATAGCTGGTTTCGAAACTGTTCAAGCAAATTTTGTTCTTGCTTTAATGCCTTGATCCTTGATGTTACTGAGCTTCTTACTATGCAGGGAATCCCAGTCCAGAGTGAGCCATTATTTATGTACTTGTAACTTCTAAACCAGAGTGTGGCAGAGACACCTGCAAATTTCACCATATTATGACTTTTTCTGGTCTAAAGTTTTTTTTTTGGATGTTCTGAAAAATAATTTTAACATTTAAACAGGGTTTTCAGAAAATTATCCTTTCTAGAAGCCGAATACCTGGCTTAAAATCTATCAGCATTTGAATTAGGCCACTCTCAGCTGGAACACTGTATTTTCATTTAAGTATATGGTTAAAATTGGAAATTTGTACTCTTTTCTAGAAGCATTGAGGAAAGAATTTCCTATGGTGACCGACAGAGAGTTTGAATTAGTGGTAGCCGATTGGCTCCGTTATTCAAAACAAAGGAAAAATAGAGAACACCACCTGTAATCTGCTAATTTAATAAGCAATTAACCAATGAACCTGTGAGCGAAAATGTAGTTGTCAGCAATTGCGAAAACATCGCATGGAAAACGACCAAAGACGAAAAACCAAAGATAATAATAGTAGTAGATTGGTGTTGGACAATTATATAAATATACAGGCATGCTCTTGAACCATAATTATTGTTTCATTTCCTATCCACGATTATGCGATGTAGATTTTTTTTATTGTTTCTTCTTCATCAAAATGACGAATTTCATCAGAGAGATTGATTTAGCCAATATTTGATGATTCCATTACAAATTTTGGAAGAAAACAAAACAGTTTATAGGTTTCCACAATTTTATTTATATGATACTTTAACATGTTCCACCAATGGTGATGCGTTCTTCAGACGGAATAAATAAACTAATGTGCTAAGCTAGAATATATTAGCACAATATAGCAGGTCCGTCTGAAGAAGGCACTGCGTGCTGAAACATGTTATAGTATCGTATAAATAAAATTGTAGAAAACTAGAAACTTTTTGTTTACTTTCCAAATTTTTAATGTAATCATTCATCATATCTCTTCAACGTTACAAAAGCAATATATTGGTAATATAAATTTTGTAACAAGAACATGTTGCCTCCATGTAACTGTAACATGGTAGCAATTTCCAGAAATATACTATGAGAAATATTAATAAAATGTATCAAAAAAAATATAGCATACATGTGATTTCAATGTAACAAAACATCCATAAGATATTTCTTTAAATAATATTGATAGCATATCACAAAAAAAATATTACGTCAATGTTGTTGTTATATGAATGTAATATCTCGTGACATTCAATGTCACTTTGTGATATCGATAGTCGAGACATAAGCTATTGCATACATGTCACAATGACATCACCACCATATCTCGATTAATGTCACATTATCACAAAGTTATATAATTACAATATGAATGTAACAAGATTTTGTTTGGTGGGAGGAGTTCGTTTGGATTCACGCAAGTATTGTCAGCTTGTGTTCGCCATATGCTATCCGAAATCAAGTTTGAGAGAGGTAGGTTGCCTGATAACTTTTATGACGTCATCTGTATGCCTGAACAAAATGCAAATCTCTATAAGGCACTCTAGATGCGTCATCAAGTTACCCATTACCAGACAACCTGTTAACTTTAGGAACCTTGATCCGAAATTGACCAGCTCACACCACAAGACTACACTTTTATGTAGGTAATTTTATAACTTACCTAGTTAATATTTATTGTTCAGATTTTGGTTCTCACAAAAACTTTGATAAAATTGTACGTTTTTGTATTTCTCTTTCTATCAGATAAAGGTGATAAATACTGTTTGTATATAAGATGGAGCCAGGTGACATAATAGCCACTTTACTATCAACTATCTAAGAGAGCAAGTTGCGGATTTTAAACAGCCCGTTGACTGTTGACTGGCCGCCTAATAGCCCAGATTTGAATTCCTGTGATTACTTTTTATGAGGAGATTTGGAAGAAAAAGTCCACGGAAATGGGGCTAAGTTCAATAATTTAGGAGAGCTGCGCAACCGAATCATTGAGTGTTGGGGAGAACTGCTGGAACAACGTAACATTGCCAAGTTTATCGATTTTTGGCGCAGATGTTTAGCATGGGTTGTTGAGGCCCACAGAGGGCATATCGCCTCTTGCCCCTTAAACGTGTTTACTTTATTTTTAAAAATTTATAAATAAAAATATTAGGTGTATTGTTAGAAAACTTATCGTTAACTTTTTCGAAATTGGCTATTGTAAAGGAACTGGGAAATCTTTAATTTTTTCTCAACAGTCAAAATCTTCATTTCGAATCCTTATCCTATCTATTTATCTTTCCAATAAGCTCGAAATAGAAAAAATATGTCGAGTAGAAAAAAAAATTCTAGCTGAAATAGCATATCCTAGATTTTGCTGTCAATATAAAAAATTGAAATTCGATAATACAAAAAATTCAATATTTCACTTAGTTTTCAACCGATTTTTTCTGTCGAGGTCTTAAAATGTTCGCAAAATGATGAACTTTAAGAATTTATTGCAAAAACTTATGCAGGGTGTCACAAAAAAGTTCCAGCGCTATCCAAAACTAGGCAATTTTTGGAGGAGTCCGCCATTTTGGATTTTTTTCAAATGTCAAAAGTTTCACTCTGATTCGTTAGCCTGTTCATTTCTCTTTCAAACAAGCCAAAACAAAAGAAAATTGGTCAACAAATAAAAAAGTTACAGCCCAAAAACAAAATTCCGGTTTTTTTAGGACCACCCTATACATTGATGCGGCATTGGTGCGGCCAGCCTATGTCTATGAAATTAATCTTGAACCATGAATTCGCCGCTCTTTCGCATCTGTATGTAGCTAATCTGTGTCACCGGTGGGTCACGACGGCCTGTAGAGACGATTTTCAGTTGCAGCCTTCATGGCTCACCGGTGGGCACTTAGTGAAATGGGATATTTTTGCAAAAATACATGGAAGTTTTAGTTTCAGATAACTTAAGATTTTTTTTTTCTTTTAGTTTTCAAGTGTTTTTCGAGGTAAGTATAAAAGCAGATTTCTGCAAAAGAAAGCGAGTTACGAAAAATAGTGTTTCCCAACGTGTTCCACACAATCCTTTTATCAATATATTATAAATTTGTTTTCTATTTCTTACCAGCATTTGTTGATCAAAAAATAATGTTGTTCTCGCTGTATTACTATTGGTTTAGGATATTATTTTCTTTTTGTGAAAGATTTAGTAATTTAGACTATATTTTTGTATGTTTCATGTAATATAAATGTCTATTTCCTAGATTACCTTTATTTTTCCTGTAAAACGTCAACTGCTTCATTATAGAATACATTAAACAAGAATTCTTATTGAAGAGATCATCTTTTGTCGTAGTGATGTTTTAAGGAATCAAAGTTGTCTTTAATTTATACCAAATTATCAATAAATAGCCCGTGGATATTTTTTACATTAATAGTTATTTATACACCAAGTGAGTTGAATAAGATTAAAGTTTAACCCACGAGCCCCAGCGAGTGGGTTAATTTTCTTCGAATGAATAAACATTTTAACTCGCGTGATGTATATAAAATTTTATCCCATTTTGTGGAAATTTAGAAAATAGAGTACAAGAAAAAATGCCGGAAGTGAGTTGAAAATATTTTAAATTACTGAGGTTTCAGATTTTTAGTTGGGCAGAGTGACTTAAAATGCCGAGAGTGAGTTAAAATGTTTTTAAATCACTGAAGTGATAAACGTCTACTTACTTTTATTTTTATGCGTTCAATAATGTCATTTATAAACGTCAAAATGGGATAAAAAAATAAAATATTGTTTCTTGACAGACTGAGAAATTTTTTGCATCCTCGTAGTTAGTTTATTGGCTATTCTAGCTAAAAAATCGTCGGAGTTTTGTTGGTCGGAGTTTTGTTGCAACAGTTGAGTTGCAACAAGTGTGTAAAGTGAATCTTTTTCCACGAATGTGAATTTTGACAATCACATGAGTGAAAAAAGGTGCTTTACGCACGTATTGCATACAACATTTTTTCTACTACCAATCAAATATGTGTAAAAAAATAAATTTAGACAAATTCTTTACGCTCTAGTGCGTAAAGTATTTTCACTTTACGCACTAGTGCGTGAAGCAATTTACCAGAAAAATAGTAATTTGACAGGTCGACATCTATCATTGATATTACTTTACGCACTAGTGTGTGAAGTGAACTACTTTATGAACTAGTGCGTGAAGAGAGATTTTACGTCTTCTGAATAGTGCGTGAAGTACTCACTCTACGCACTATTCAGTCGACGTAAAATTCCACTTCACGCACTAGTGCGTAAAGTAATACAATTCACACACTAGTACTTAAAGTAATGTCAATGACAGATGTTGACACTGTCAACTTAGTATTTTTCTGGTAAATTACTTCACGCATTAGTGCGTAAACTGAAAATACTTTGGGCACTAGTTCGTAAAGTATTTGTCTAAATCTATTTTTTTACACATTTGATTGGTAGTAGAAGGACAACAGCAATCTTTTTTAAAGTAATTTTCACATATAATCCATTTACAATCCGAAGTCCGAACTAATGCATAAGTTGGTGAACATTTTTATATGCCTTTGGGAGGTTATGATAACAAACTTTGAAAATAGCAGAGCTGGACTTAATCATATTTTTATACTTTGAATAAAATACTTTTAATACTGTTGGAACACAAATCTTACTTTTATAATATCATGTTATCACTTACGGACTATGCACTAAATCTTACCTTCAGTTCTGGCTGTGGATTATGAATTGAGTGTTGCAATGGTATATTACCTATTCAAAATATAAAAATATGCTTCAGTCCTCCTCTGCTATTTTTCAGTTTGTCATCAAAATTAACTGTCAGAATATGACACATGTATAACCTTCCAAAGAGATATGAAAATGTTTACCAACTTATGCAGGTAATAAAAATAAAATCCGTATCAATAACCAACTGAAAGGTGATAAATCTACCTTTACATTTGGATTTCGGATTGTGAATAGATTATATAAGTGGATACCTAAACTTAATAATCCCCTTATCTTTATGCTTTAACAAAAAAAAACATAAAATAAAGGAGTACATAAAGATCAAGTAATCCGCGGACAGGCAAAAATCCTTATAAAAACGATTGGTTTTATTGTATAGAAAATATATCTTTTAATGGTTAAACAATAGTATATTACAATCCGAGACGGGAAATACTTCATTGCTGGTCGAGGGGTTATATAGACTAGCGTAAACTGAACCTCGAGACAGCAATGAAGTTTCCCGTCGAGGTTTGTATACTATTATATTTTTAACCATAATTTCTTGAAAAAAAAAAAAAAAAAAAAATCGTGAGAACCAAATAAGGGCGGAAAATGAGGAACGGAAATGAGATCGGAAAATACTTCCCTGCTCCATTTTTCGTCCGTGGACGCGAAATGAGGACGGAAAAAAAACAGCTGAAAATATAGTTTATAGCAATTGCTCTTCCATTTTTGGTTTGATCACGATCACAAATTTAATATCACTATTTAGGTCACGGTCATACGTACCTTAGAATATAAAACTACCCCAAGCGAACCTGCACCCGCACCCGCGGCAGCGAAACGAAACATTCCAACGTGAAATCAATGAGCGATGCGATGCGATGTCTAAGCACTGAAAGAGCGTGAGCGAATGACTGCGAGTCACTAGTGAAACCACCCTAACCGCTCCTTTCGGTTGCTTTTGGCTCGAAGAACATAACCGAACGGCATTTTCCAGCTAATTTCGTTTTTGTTACAGAAGAGTACCTACTTTACAACTAAAGATATACTATCAAAAGGAACAGCACAAAAAAAGTCATGAATATATTTTCGAATGTAATACCACAAGAGGTTTCAGGATTACCGGATAATACTTTTACCTGCCACGAAACGCGTTACGCAGCAACACCACGACTCCGAAGGAGGAGTGGTGTTGCTGGTAACGCGTTGAGTGTCAGGTAAAAGTATTAGGTAATCCTGAAAAATCGAGTGGTATTCAAAAGGTTATACAACGAACTAAACTTTAATTCTTTATTAATTGATAATTTCATGAATCAAAAATTTAAATTTTTTGTCAAAAAATGTCAAAACACCAGTTACCGTGCAAAAGGATTATCACTTATTAAGCCTTTCGTGTCATATGGGAAGGATTATCACTTTTTAATCCTCTCGTGTCATATGGGAAGGATTATCACTTTTTAATCCTCTCGTGTCATATGGGAATAATGTACAGTGAGTTGTATAATCATAGTAATAGCAGAATATACAGGGTGTCCCAGGGAAAACAGTCCACCCCGATTTATTGGATTTGGGATGAGAATCTGGAAAAACGCTCGGACACGTCGATGTTTGATTTGAGGGGGAACTATTTTTGAATTTGTTTAATCCTCGTAGCATCAAACCCCTAGCTAGGGGGAGAACAACCCCCCAAATTTGAATAGGGGATAGGGGTCGTGTCATACCTCTTTTTAAAGGTCCCATCGAGATCTTTATGGCCCTAGAATTTCGTCTTATTATTCTCATCCGTAACGAAATGACAGCTTGTCAAAATCTTGGAAATAGACTATTGTTTTAGTAGGAGTAAAAGTGGTACTTACCTCCCTTAATAAAAATACGAGTAAAAATACCTACAATTTACAATTTTCGTGTACATCTCATTAATAATAATAATGAAAAATTTCAATTTCAAGTATTTCTATTAGGGCAGGAAAGTATCGCTTTTACTCTCACTAAAACAATAGTCTATTTCCAGGATTTTGACAAGCTGTCATTTCTTTACGGATGAATCAGATAAAATTCTAAGGCCATAAAGAACTTCATAAGACCTTCAAAAAGAGACATGACACGACCCCTATGCCCTACTCAAATTTGGGGGGTTGTTCTTCCCCTAGCTAGGTGGTTGAAGCTTGTTACGATAAATTTATCATTTACGTAACATATTCCATCTCTTCTTATTTTCATTATAAAGTTGTATTTTTTTCATTTCAGAATTCAAAATAATTTCCAATATTCTAAAAATATCCATTAAATTCAAATTTAAATTCAGCCTCCGAGCTGAACGAACTCAGACAAGCCATCACAGAACTAACCATTGCTCAGAAGGACCTCACTTCTGCCATCAGACAGAGTCTCACCTCTACCAGTCGACAACCACGTGAGCGTTCTGTCACTTCTGGAGAATGCCGATATCATCGAAAATTCGGTGCCCGGGCCCAAAAATGTGTGTAACCCTGCACATCTCAGCTGCCACTAGCATCTCCGCGCCAGGAAAACTAAATATGCTGTCGCCTGTTCAGGTGGTAAGCGACAGCAATGTCAACAGCACCTGCCTCCCATCTAAAGAAAGTCGCCTGCACGTCATAGACAAGGTCACTGGCATCAAGTTCCTTATCGACAGTGGTTCCGTTGTATCCTTGATTCCAAGAAGCTTCTTTCAACGAAAACTTCTGCCTGCTGACCTCATGCTATATGCAGCCAATGCAATAGTTATCAAAACGTATGGTCAACACTTTCTTAACCTCAATTTTGGACTCCGCAGATCCTTCAAGTGGGCATTTATCATTGCAGACGTCAAATCAGCAATCATAGGTGCCGACCTGCTTTCACATCATGGCCTCCTTCCTGATTTAAAGCACAAGCGCCTTCTGGACTCTCTCACATCACTGTCTTCTCCTGCTGAAATGCATGAAACCGAACTTCATACTGTTTCCACTGTCAATAATGCAGAATATGCACCTCCTACACTCAGTCAACCCTATAGCAAGTTGCTGGAAGAGTTTATTGACATCACCCGTCCAAGGTCAGCCCCATCAGTGGACGCCCCTACAGGAACTCATCACCACATAGTCACCACTGGACCGCCAGTCAATGACCGTCCACGTCGGCTAAACTCAGAGAAACTAAAGATTGCTAAAGAGGATTTCGACCTCCTGTTGCATCATGCTGTTATCCGTCCCTCCAGCAGTCCATGGGCCAGTCCTCTACACATGGTCCAGAAAAAGCCAGGTGGATGGCGTTCCACAGGTGATTTTAGGAGGCTCAATTCCCAGACTGTGCCAGATCGGTAACCCATACCACTACCAGAAGACATCTTTCAGCGGCTGCATGGGAAAAGTGTCTTCACTGTCATTGACCTGGTTCGAGCTTACCACCAAATTCCTGTAGCACCAGAGGACATACCCAAAACAGCGATAACTACTCCTTTTGGGCTTTTTGAGTTTCTGGGTATGCCTCCAGGCCTGCGCAATGCCACTCAGACATTTCAACGTCATATGGACAACCTTCTCCGTGGTATTGACTTCGCAGCATGCTACATTGATGACTTGATAGTGTTCTCGGATTCCCATGAGGAACATCTGCAACATCTACGCAAAATCTTTAATGTACTGCGTGAGAACAAACTCACTATCAACCTCAGCAAGTGCCAAATCAACAAGTCAGAAGTTATGTACCTCGGCTACTCCATCAACAAGCTCGGATACAAACCACCTGATTCCAAGATCCAAGCCATCGCTTCTTACCCCAAGCCAGAGACCATCTCTGACCTTCGTAAGTTTTTGGGAATGCTCAATTATTACCGTCGCTGTATTCCAAAGGCCGCTGAACTTCAAGCCCCTCTCAATGCATTTATGAAGGGTGCCAAGAAAAAAGACAAACGGCCTACCAAGACTGTGTAGAAAGCATTGTCAAAGCGACTTGTACCAGCTTCATCTCACCCTCTGCAAGTCTCGCACTCGTCACTGATGCCTCGGACTTCGCCATTGGAGCTGCACTTGAACAGCCGATCGACGACTGCTGGAAGCCCATAGGTTTTTTTTGCCGCAAGTTGAGTCCCACCGAAACGCGATACAGCACCTACGATCGCGAGCTGCTAGCGATTTTCGCTGCAATAAAGTTCTTTCGTCACCAGCTGGAAGGACGCCAGTTCATCATCAAAACTGATCATCGCCCACTGGTATACGCCTTTGCTCAGCGCGCTGAAAAAGCATCCCCCAGACAGCTCCATCAACTGGACTTTATTTCACAATTCAGCACAGAAAGCGTCTATGTCAAGGGAGACGCTGACGCCCTGTCTCGTATTAAGGCTATCTCCATGCCAACGTCACTGTCTCATAAAGCCATCGAAGCCGCACAGCTTGAAGACCAAGATACGCCACAAGAATCATCGCTCAATCTGCAACAGCTTGTTATTGAAAACGCCAACGTCCTCTGCGATATCTCTTCAGATCGCATCAGACCCTACATTCCGACAAGTCTCCGACGCAAAGCTTTTGATGTTGTGCATGGTTTGGCACACCCCAGCGGCCGAGTCACTGCTCGAAGCCTCAAAGAAAAATTTGTTTGGCCTGGAATCAAGAAGGACGCCCTCCAGTGGTCCCGCCAATGCATTCAGTGTCAAAAATCCAAAATTCAACGACACAATCGTCTCGCACCACAGCACATCACCGTACCTGACAACAGATTCGAGCATATTCACCTAGACCTCATCATTTTACCACCAGTCAACAAATTTCGTTACTGCTTAACCATAATTGATCGATTTTCTAGATGGCCTGTTGCAGTACCCCTCCAGAACATGGAAGCTGACACCGTCTCGTCTGCTCTCTATGTCAATTGGATTTGCAACTACGGAACGCCACTATCCATCACAACTGACCAGGGCACGCAATTTGAATCTTCACTATTTTCGGCTCTTGCACGCCTTGTAGGAGCGCGGGTAATCCACACCACGCCCTATCACCCGCAGTCCAATGGCATCGTAGAGCGCTTCTATAGGACTTTGAAGGCAGCCCTTATGTGTCAAGCACCCACGCCCTGGACGGAAGTGCTTCCGACCGTTCTTCTGGGTCTGCGTACGTGCCTGAAAGAAGACCTGAATGCCTCACCAGCGGAGCTCCTTTATGGGACACCCCTGCGTATACCTGGTGAATTCTTCACCTCTGAGTCACCCCCAGCTGATCCCCAAGTCTTCCTCGAAAAATACCAGGACCACATCAGGAAAGTCCGCCCAACACCTACGGTTCACCATATCAAATCTCGCTGCTTCATCCTCAAGGACCTCGCAACTTGCAGTCATGTCTTCCGCCGAGTGGACTCTGTTCGTCGCCCGCTCGAACCGCCCTACACTGGCCCGCATGAAGTCGTCAAGAGAATAAATGACCGAGTGTACAGCATTCGAATCAATGGCGTTGAGAAGACTGTCTCTGTGGACGCCCTGAAGCCAGCCTACACCCTTAAACCCGATACCGTTTCATCCACCCTGGAGAATCACCCAGCGTCATCCTTCACCATGGACCGCCCTCTTCGCACTTACTCAAAAAAGAAGGTTTCGTTCCTCCCACAAGTGGCTTCGTCACTGGGAGGGGAGTAGATGTGGCGTCATTGTTCCGCGAGTCCGTTGTGTTCAACCCTGGATGGCTCAACTATTGTGTACAACCCTGGCGGCCTGACGTGACGTGACAGAAGACAGCTGTCCCAGGTTGTTGTTTACTTCTAGTCAGCTTGTTGCCGCGCAATTATGATATCGTGTTGTTGTTAACAAAATAAAGTATTTCGATTTATTTGTATGTTCAGTGCCCAGAATTAAACCGAGTTATTAGTAAAACAGTGTTTTCATTCGCTGGTGATATATCAAGCAAACACATAGCAGTAGTAGCTATACAAGTAATACAAGTGCTGCCATCTATCTACATTTGCGTAAAGTGCAAGTATCAAAAATTGATTTTTTAGTAATGCCATCTAGTGCGCGATGATCGATCTGATCTATATTTCAAAGTATGATTTCTTATTTCGCATTTTGGCAGTAATTTGTATTTTTTTGAAAGAAATTATATTCATCTCACTTTTAGCAAATGGATATATTTCTGTCCTTTTTTAACTTTTGATTTTTAAATATTCATTTTTGTCTTAATGATCCAATTAATTAACAGTCTTTTATCTTTGACATAACCTTAATTTAAATTATTATAATTTGTAAACAAATAAAATAGTTTTAGTGGATTATTATCTATTTTCGTTTATTCCATGCGGTCTTTTCATTGTGTTTTCATTTTGAAGTGAATATGGTCTTTGGAGTGTACTCGTTTGATTGGTTCAAACTGACTGGAATGCAGTAAGTATAAAAATCACAGAATCGTTTTCCTGCTAGCTTGGTTCTCTAAGAGGTTCTCTTCTTGAAGAACACTCTGGCCAGGCAAGTCCTCTATTTTTTTAAATAATTTTTGTGCTGTGAATTTCTAGATCCTCCCCTATTGATTTTTCAATATTCAAATTATCCTATCTTTATTAAGTTTTTACTGATAAACCTTATCTTATCTGTTTTTTGAAATATAAATATTATATTTTAAAGTTTTTTTATCTAATTGTTGGCTTCCATTTTGTGTGAATTCCTTTGCTTAATGGTTAGTGCCACGTTTTGTTATAATTGGTAAGTCAAGACAAGACAGATTTTTGTTTTTAAATAGGTACTGCTGCTCTGGCTTTCAGAATCAATTTTTAGTGTGGGAAAACTGGACCATTTGCTCTAAATAGAGTCGGTGAAAACCAAATTTGTGAGTCCATCCCCATTAATCCTTTATTGAATCCAGACAGAGGCCTGAACAGCCATTTTCTGCTTGACTCCCTAAATTATCTTATCTTATCTTATCTTATCTTATCTTATCTTATCTTATCTTATCTTATCTTATCTTATCTTATCTTATCTTATCTTATCTTATCTTATCTTATCTTATCTTATCTTATCTTATCTTATCTTATCTTATCTTATCTTATCTTATCTTATCTTATCTTATCTTATCTTATCTTATCTTATCTTATCTTATCTTATCTTATCTTATCTTATCTTATCTTATCTTATCTTATCTTATCTTATCTTATCTTATCTTATCTTATCTTATCTTATCTTATCTTATCTTATCTTATCTTATCTTATCTTAAATATCTTAACAGAAGGGTGTAATTTTTTTAATAGAAATCCAGACAGGTCAAAAATTCAGTTTAAAAGTTTTAATTAAAACATCTCAAGAATTTTGACACATTCTGGATTTGATTGGTTTCAACCCTGGGTTTATCTAGTATCTGTGGTAGCTAACTTGATTCGTGAGGAGGAATCCAGACATTTGATATCTTAATTTTTTTTACTTACCTTATTTTTGCTCATATTTTTGCCGGCCAGAGCTGTTTTCAAGGAAGCAGCATTTTGCTCATTTGTAACGATCATTCTAATAATCTTGTTATTACCTTTTATTTTTTTATTATCTTGCCATTAATCTTAATTGTTTGATTGTTTTTTTTTTTATATTGAAATATTAATTTTTTAACTTGCAATAGTTTTTCATACCTGATTCTGTTGAAAGGGAGTGTCTGTACAACAATCATTTTATACCATATTTCAACTTCAATTTCTTTTGCAAGACACTCACTTGTTGACAGAATTCAGGAATTTAATGTTCCAAATATTGGTGAACCTGATACTGCTTTATTCTTTTCTGGGTACCTACTCAGCATAAAGATCACTGTTTGGAGTCTGGATCAGCTGAAGTGACGTCACCCCAGCAATCTATCCTCTTCCTGGATACAGGAAATAAGACGAAAAGCTCCAGTTCACGAAAGTGAAACCCCAACACCCCTTGAAGAGCTCCGGATTGGAAACCAGGTACTTGGTATCAGATTCGCCAGGAAAAACCAAGTTGTTAGCATTGAAATTACACAGAACATTGTAAACAAAATTAAATAAAATTATTGTTTGTTGGATTTTTGAGTGGTTTCATTTGCACATAAAGGGACTACACGTTATCTTATTTAATTTTTCTTTGAATTCACGACCCTAGGTTATCTTTATCTGAAAGTATACAAATCCTAGGTTTATTTGTAACAAGCTACGAGGTTGAAAAAAATTGAAAAATAGTTCCCCCTCAAATCAAAAATCGACGTGTCCGAGCGTTTTTCTAGATTCTCATCCCAAATCCAATAAATCGGGGTGTTCTGTTTTTCCTGTATAGTTAAATTAGAAAAGTACTTTATAATCGCAGCAATATAATTTTTATAAAAAAAAATCTTTGGTAAAATGGTAAATATGTATTCTTCTCAAATCTAAAACCTACTTTGCAATTTTAGTATAGAGAAAACAGAAAAGTCAACTATGCGAACCTAAAATACGTAGTTATTTATGCTTCAAGTGTGTGAATTTTGACGCACGAGCCGAAGGCGAGTGCGACAATCACATGAGTGAAAAAAGGTGCTTTACGCACGTATTGCATACAAATTTTTTTCTACTACCATTCAAATATGTGTAAAAAAATAGATTTAGACAAATACTTCACGCACTAGTATTTTCACTTTACGCACTAGTGCGTGAAGTAATTTACCAGAAAAATATTACATTGACAGTGTTGACATTACTTTACGCACTAGTGTGTGAAGTGAAATACTTTACGCACTAGTGCGTGAAGTGTAATTTCACGTCTTCTGAATAGTGCGTAAAGTGAGAACTTTACACACAGTAGTAGAAAATAGTTATTTTCCTAACAAGTGCGCAAAGTGTTACTTTTCCGCTCGCAAACACAGTTATACGAACGACGCGAAGCGGAGTTTGGATAAGTGTTTGCGTGCGGAAAAGACACTTTGCGCACGTGTTAGGAACTAAATTTTTCCTACGAGCTTCATATCAGGTAGGTAACAACAAAAATTTAGAAAAAAAAATTATTTGTTCAACTATTTTTAATTAACTTGAAGCGAACCTATGCAGTTATCAAAAAATTACATAACAAAAAAAAAATAACAGAAAATCATCGTCAGAGCCCTTTTTTTAAAACGTTTAAATTTGATGAGAAAGTTTGTGGATTCTTGCATATCAATAGAGAACAAATCTGACAATGTGTCAAAGTTAATTAAATTTGGTGTTTGTATAGATGTTGGCTGATATAGAAACAGAGGAAAAATTTGTCATCATTTGTCAACGTCGACAGGTGCCCTTATTGTTGCTTGACAATTATTTTTACTTTTCGGCACTCAGTGCGGATAAGGCCTGTATCCGCACTGAGTGCGGAAAAGTGTAACTTTGAGAACCGAAATGCGTGCGGAAAAGTACTACTTTGCGCACGCTCGTAGGAAAAAGCATTTTTATTGCCCGTGATGAAATACTTGTTGCTCTAGCCAAAAAATGCATAAGAAACAATTTCTTGCTAGCAATTTTCTCAGTGCAGAAGATGGTATGTATTTAACGGGAGTGAAATTACTTCTCCAGAAGATTATTCATTTACCGCCAGAGCATTTATTTATTTCAAGAACATGTCTTTGAGGTTAGTAACATCATATTCATTTACAAAGATCATGCGGCTTTGAGTGAAGATTAAGGTTCTTGGACCAAAAGGAACGATTACCTTTAGATCAACTAATTAATATTTTCTCCTATCTCAGAACAAGTCAATGAATACTTTGTTTCTCTAAGAATTAGGTCATATATTCTCATGATTGGAAAGGATTAGGATTATTAAAAATAAAACCAAGGATGTGATTGATTTTTGTTAAGGTAATATTCATTTGGTCATATCCAAAGACATGGCGGCCTTGGCTGGCTCAAAAGCGTTTTACTTTAGGTTAGGATATCCTTTTTATCTGTGAATTTTACATGCTGAATACATTCTTTGAAATCCATAGGTGTAATTCAATTCTGAAAGCACAATGAAAGAACATAGTTCATCACAAAATTGTGTAAATTTTCCTTTATACAGGGTGTTACAAATTCGAATCATGGGGATCTCGGAAACCATAAGGGATACGAGGGCGATTCAATTGATACAAAGAGCTCAAAAAAACCGCTTTGAAAATACAAGTGTGCGCAAAGTTGACTTTGTCCTTATACAACATCCTTCAAGAACCAATTCAGGTGTGAGCGTAAAGTTAAATAACAATAGAAACTTCTTTTATAATATCCATCAGTATCCAGTTTCTGGAGATTACAATCAGCGCATTGGAGTGTGGCGGTGTTAATCGGCCCACTGTTGTAAACTGTTGAAATTAATACGCGAGGGGGATTTCATGGTGGTAATTTAGTGTACACAATAGTGGTAATTAGTGGAAATTTTATGGGAAATGAGTGGTAATGACTGGAAATTAGGGGAAATATAGTGGTACTTAGTGGAAATATATGGTAATTAGTGGAAATATAGTGGTAATTCGGGGAAATTTTTGGTAATTTAAGGCAATTTAAGGAAATTTTTGGGGTAATTTAAGGAAATTTTGTGGTAATAACTCGAAGTTCTGTAGTGATAAAATTATGATATGCCTTTGAATTTGCTTTAATTTAGGAGTAACAGAGCTTCAACTAAACTATTCAACTAAGCTTTAAGTAAAATATTCTTCTGAGTCCCTATTAGTCAGTTAGAAACATCAACTTTTATTTTCTAAGGAATGTTTCATTTGAGGTTTCATTACATGAGAAGTGGCAACCTTACAATAGTTCAACACTTGGTTCGACATCATCTATGAGCATTGTTTTTACTACTCATTTTGAAACTTTCAAGGCCTCGTTTCATTTAAGGTCCAGTTTTGTGTTTCAGTGTTTTTAAATCTGAAAGAAAAAGTAGAGAGAATGCATTCTTGTTATATTAAGCCTCCATCACACATTCGGCAAATAGCTACAAATATTTGGGTGTTTATGTGTTCTCGTCTCTGTGTTTCTCTAGTTTCAATTTTCTAGATTTTCACCTATCCTAGATGGATGCCAAATACCGAGCCAAATACGCAAATATTTGTGAGGAACTTTACAGACTTATGAGGTGTATGTATTAATTTTGACTGCAAAGGCGTGTAAAATTTCTTCTAGATGGAATCCGAAATAAAGTCCAAATGTTCTGAAGTCGCTGTTCAACTTGATTCCGAACTCGGTTCCAATCGTTTACGTTTTTGGTGGATTTACATTTCCAAGGATCTTCTCTTTGAGATTTTGCGAGCGGAGCGAGCAATCGGAGACTAAAGAATAATTTAAATTTCAAGATCCCATAACTTGGAGTTTGTACTCGTGTTCTTACTAACCACGTTGAAAGTTATTGGTCGATTCTCAAGCAATAATAGGTACTTAAGGAGGTTAGGAGTAATGCAGTCTCCCTTTCTTGTGGATTATATCAACCAATTTATTTGGTCTCCAATTGGTAGGGAATTTTCGTAGTTGATTTTTGAAAGGTGTTCAATTTTGATTGAAATTTTCTGATGGAAAATATGCATTTTGCGCATTAATAGCTTAAACGTTTCTGTTTGATGGAATCTTTCCCAAAAAATATATATATATATACAGGGTGTCCCACGAGGTTTTTCCCAAATGATAACTTCGGAACGCATCATCATATGTTCCATTGTATAATTTATTATCATTTTCTTTAACAAAGCCTTAACAAATATGCCATTGCCGATTTTGTAATCTAATTTTCTAACGAAAAAGGCCATAATATACCATAAATTACATTTAAGATTCGAAAGATGACGTCACTTGATCGAAATCGAAATTGAAGCGAAACTGGTGAAATTGGACGAAAATGGTAGAAGCGGCACAAAAAGTTACCCAGATCCTCAAAATTTCAATGGGGAACTTGCAAGTGAACTAAAATTTTCCAAATTTGTTTTAAATCGATAGTTTATGCTGCACAATATTCATATGACCAGTTTTTATTTAACTGATACCGCCCTTGTTACATAAAAAATAGTAGATTATACCACGAGTCAATAATGATAGCTATTATTCCCGAGGATTATTACGAACTGAGCCGCGTTAGCGGCGAGGGAGTAACATTCCGAGGGACTAATAGCCATTATTGCGAGTAGTATACTCTACTTTATTTAGGACAAATTAATTTATTTGAGATTTTCAATGAACAAATTTCATCCGTCTCATAATTTTCAATAGAAATCCACAAGCATTACACGTTTGACACTGACACTTTTGTGGAATAATGACCATTAATCCCGCTACTTGTCATTAATCCCTGGAGGAATAACATATGTCATTATACTGCAAAAATCACAAATATAATACGCACATTATACATTAGTCGTAAATAAATTATATTAAATTTGAAATAAAAATTTTCCCGCCAAAACAATGCTTCTATGATGGATACCTGTTTTGACGTCACGATTCTGTAAACAAACCCGTCAATAGGGAAATCTGTGAAAGGGAACTTGCACGTTAAAAAAATACAAAAGCAGTCCTTCACAATATTCTTCATCCATTGCGACAATTTTCATAAAAAGCAAACTTTAACACACTTGAATAACACAAAAATAGCACTGCGTCAGCAGGAGTTTGTTTGCTGCGTATTTGATGTTTACAAAATCTCAACGTCACAAGCGCTGTCAAATTGGGATTTCGTGTTTTCGCGCCAAAGTATTTGATTTGAATTTCAATAATTTTTTTTTCGTACAACGTATAAATTAAAATGGAAAAAAAGAAAACTATGTAATAACTGATCACTAGAAGAAGTATCTAAAAAAAAATAATTTGAGAAATATGAAAATTCCCTACAGAAACGTCGTGGGACACCCTGTATAAATGCCGTTTTTATTTGGACGGCACTATAGACCCGAAAATCGTTAACTGTGATTTTAAACCACCGAAATTGGGGGTTTATTTTAACAGCAGTTTAGAGGTACCTACTTAAACAAGGATTAACTTGCGGTGCAAGTGAGATAAACTATTGTCAAAACTGGAAAGTGATGTTGAATTTTTTTTTTTAATATCCCTTAAATTTCATATTCCCAAGTCTAGTCGAGATAATGTTATGAAATAATTTACTTATTAATTTTTTTTATTGCAAAACAGTTTTTTCATGGATTTGATTTCAATATAAAAATGAAAAAGTGTTTTTTAGAGAAAGTAATGATGACTAAAGTTTTTTTTTCTACTGACGTTTCATAATAGCAACTTTTCGATTGTCATTTCAGTTTTGAAACGACATTCTTTTAGGCACTGAGTGCGTGAAAGTTACTTTTAGGCACTCAGTGCGTAAAAGTGACTTTTGAATGCGTAAAAGTGACTTATGAGTGCGTAAAAGTAATTTTTAAGCACTAGTGCCTAAAAGTGTCATTCATTATTCAGAAATAAAAAACACACTAAACACATATTTGAATTTTGTTTTGTATTTATTATGAATATTGAAAATGGAATTACTGAATTGAACGTTTGGGTTACTCAAAACAGAAGTGTGTGTTATTACCTACTTTCTAGGATTTTAATTATTGATGTCGAATTTTGAAAAGAAAATCGCATGAAAAGTGTCAGGTGTCAAGTAAAAGCAGGTAACAAAGATTTTGGATGTAATCGACTTATTCACATGAAATAAAATTGTGTTTTTTTATTATAAAATGCCAGTAGAAAAAATCTTGTATACAATACGTTACGAAACGATGTCTTTTAGTCACTCGACGTGTTGTCCAACTCGGCTTTGCCTCGTTGGACAATTTTCACGTCGCGTGCCTAAAAGACGCTCATTTCGTAACTTATTGTATAAATAGCTATTTTGTATGCACTTATTCTACTTTTTTTTCGAACTTTGATATTATTTTTTTTTTCTTGTCGCCACTTTGTTATAGGTATCGAAATATAAGGTAATAAATAGAATATTTAGAAAGTTTTCTCCACTAACCAATTATTACATATTATTTTAGAAGAAGCAAGGTCGCTAAAATAATACCCCCAATAATACCTAAGCAGCTTGAAGGGGGTGTGACCCAAAAATGGAAGTTTTAGTACAAAAAAATCTAAGAATAAGTATTCAAACCGCATTTTGCTACGATGGTCCGTTTTCGAGTTATGGCGGTTTAAAGTTACAAATAGGTGTTTGTGACGTCACACTGGATTATCAGGGACAGTATTAGCACGTATAAAAATTTCCCAAAACAAAAGACAATTATCTCCTAGGGCGAATTGAAACCACTCAAAGTATAGGTACGGTTCACTGACGACTGAACGAACAGAAGACTCCGATTTCGGCGGTTGTGACATCACAAGTTCCTGCATCTTCATAAGGAATTTTTTCGGAGACTATTTCGAATATAGGACTGCGGTTTTCACGGGAAATCTTAGAATTTTTTGCTTGATTTAGGTAGCTTAAGTCGTTTTTTAGGGTCACACCCCCTTTTTAATGTAGGTACACAATTATATTTGTTATTGAGTTCTAAATATCAGGTATACTTGAAAATTAAAATAGATTTGTGGTATTTAGTGGTAATTTCAGTGGCAATTAGTGGTAATGAGAGTGGTAATTAGTGGTATTTAAAGGCAATTAGTGGTAATAAGTGGTAATTTGAGTGGCATTGAGTGGTAATTCCTGAGGCAATGAAAGGTAATAGAGGAAAAAAGTGGTAATTTGGAGGAAATTATTGGTAATTTGTGGTAATTTTTATCAGAAGTGGTAATTTAGTGTACACAGTTCCACTACTGAAATCCCCCTCGTTAATACGTTATCAACTACAACGAAAACAACCCTTTCTGCGCATCGTTGCACCCGCCACCAACCCTCCATTTCCAAATTTCCTCGAACTCTCGTGTCTCGAACCGCAAAAGTTTTCAGTTCGTACTCGCGCACTGGCTGGAGAACAGAGGACGGCCGGCGTGTTCCTATGCTTCATTGTTTCGCTTCGCTCCGTACGCGCGGCAGACCTCTTTAATTAAACTCCATATAGGTTCAGGAAGTTCAAAAAGGTTAAAATATGTATATTCATTGAAAAATTGGTAATTATTCGCACTCGTCGATTTTTTTTCTCCAGCCAGAGCGTTTGCAAAGTATCTATTATGACCGCTTATTTGGGTGCGCAAAATAGACCAGTCATGAATTGTTTACTTGTCAAGTCAATTGAGACTTTATTTGATCCAATATTTTTTTCCCATATACCAACCAAATTACAAACCATGCTCCACAAAGTTTCTTGTCGCTCTCACGTCCAGAGAAATTGAAACTTCGCGTCGTTCCTTTAACTGCTTTTGCGTGCGAGAAAGTTTCACTTTGCGCACTGGATAGGATATATCCATAGAATCCAAAAATTAAATAAAAAATGGGGGCGTTACTTGAATTTGAAAAAGTCAAAGGTCAGGTGATATCTTTTTAGGTTTGAAGAAAAAACTTGAAAATCCCAAAAATTCTTTAATTTATATACTACCGGTTTCGAAGCTTCAACGCTTCATCTTCAGGCATAAAAGACTAAAATTGAAAAATACCACAATGAGCACAGGTTGTATTATTTTCGTCAAATCAACCTCTAAACCTGGTTATATTAATCTTAATATCTAAAAAACTGTGACTTACATATTTAATAATAATGAGAGTTGTCAAAACCTTTTTGTTGAACCAACCTTTATACGTGGAAATTATTCTAGAAACTAGGCTGAAATGAACTACTCAACAGAAGGTTCGTTCCAAGCATAAATTTTACCAATTTTTGAGACGCAATAACTTTTTAATAAATTATCGGAAAAATATGCCGTCTTCGCCATTTTTGAAAGCGATTCCTTGTTAATCATCTGCTTCACACACACAAAAAAAAAAAAATATTTGTTGCCACCCCATTTCTACAATTATTTTTATTCGACTGATTCTGGCTATGGTATATGAATTGATTATATCTTTTTTTATTCACAAAATAATGCAAAGTTAGTGTTATAATGACACCCAGAGCTTCAAACCCATCGTGAACAAGTTTGAGCAGTTACTTTCAGGATCCGCTAGTTTAAATTAACTTGCTATGATCACAATTGAAACTAACTGATGTAAAAAAGCTTTGTGCACTTAAGGGATTGAAAGTACCCCTTTAATTCCTGTTCTAAGGGAGTAAAGTGGGGCTTTTAATCCCCGGGATTGAATTGCACTTAATTTCCCAAGGGATTAAATTTTTACTTTATTTTTATTGAATCGGCTGTTACTAGTTGGAAATTCATTATCTAGTAAAAGATTTTTAAAGTAAATTGATATACTTATGTATTTCCACTAATTTTTGTTAAACTTTAACATGTTTCGCTACATTGTAGCTTCATCAGAAAGATTTAGACATAAAAGTGAAATTGTCAAATATAAATAAGGTAAAAGCTTGTCTAATTTTAAGTTTGTTTATTTCTAGAGATTCTAGAAGATTTAATTTTATCCCTTTGTTTTCATTATGTTACATTTGAAATTCATTATTAAAGTTATGATTAGATTCTATTAGAATGGTTCTCATGTTGAAAAAAAACTATCAATATATTTCGATAGTCAATACTATCGATATTTATCGATAGTTCTCCACCTCTAATTTAAAGTAGGTATTAATCGATACTAGAGAGTTATTGGACGTGCAATAAGGACAAGCAGTATTCAAATTAGCCTTATTTTGACATCTACGCATGCGCATTTGGGTTTGAAAATAACGATTCCCTTACTTTACTTTATTTCCCGGGATTAAATGAAACGGGGAATAAAAGGGTACTTTTAATCACTCTGAAGTACATAAAATAGTGTAAAGTCTTTTTTTTTTCAAGATAATTTCCCAAGTCAAAAATTTAGTAACTATATTGGCAACACAAGCCTTTTCTACACAAAAAATTTTAAAGCATTGACAATTTTATATTGTATTGCCAATATAATGTCATTTTGACTTTTATCTTTAAAAAAAAACAGACTTTATACACCTCAGGAGTAAAGTGTTTTTTAATCCCTCGTCAAATTATAGCCCACCCTTCGGTCGGGCTATAAACTTTTTGTCTCGGGATTAAAAGTACCACTTTAGTCCCTAGGAATATAACTAATGTACTATTATACAAAACAGAGTGTGCGAGGATACCTCAAACTTGAACTTTAAAGTTTTGCATAATTTTGCCATTTACTACAAATAGTTATTTTTAGGCGACTGTCACAAAAAGATTAGTTTTACGGATTCAATATCATCCCTAAAGTATATCTTTTTTGGCCGCATTTACTTTACGGCCGCATTTACTTCACGGCCGCATTTGCTTTATTACTTTACGGCCGCTTTTACTTCACGGCCGCTTTTACTTTACGGCCGCTACCGCTACTTTGGTGAAAATAAACAATCGGAAACGCAGTGCCGTAGCCATCAACACAACGAATAAACAATTGTTTAGCAACCACAATGAAACCAAGTTTTTAATTTTAGCTCTATCTAAATTTCCACATATGCTAAAAAAAGCGGCATGATTAAAAATTTGGGAGAAGTATTTTCTTGCATTTTTTTCGGAAAATGCCAAAATTAAATATTCCTCAACGTTATGGTCTTCAGGTCCACCTATGTTATACTCTATGTTAAAATTTACAATTATAGTCGGAAATACCTAACATATCAGCAAGTTTTCAAAAGTGATTGCTTTTTTAAAAAAGCTCAATGTAAGATACCAGGCGAAAAAGTCGGCTATTTTGATCAATAAAGTTTAAAGCTACTGTTGAATTTTCTTCTTTTTTCAAGAACAAACACTCGCCTAAAAAATTTAGTGTGCACCTCGGCCGAATGATCTTTTTTGGCCTCACCTGAAATTTGCTTGGCCTCGGCTGCGCCTCGGCCGCAAATTTCTGATTCGGCCAAAAAAGATCAACTTTACGGCCTTGGTACACAAAAACAATAACTGGAAATATCAAGAAATTGGAGAAACAATTATTGTTTCATAAGTTTACTAATTATGACGTAAGTAGGTACCTTTCTGAAAAAATGAATGACAAAAAAAACCCTCGATTTTTTTTTTGGAATTACATTGCAGAAGTGATATAAAGCCTTCAAAGTAAGTCAAAATTTCTTTTTCGTCTTTGGCACTTTCTTATCTGTAGTAAATGGCAAAATTATGCAAAACTTGAAAATCTTAAAATTTCAAATTTAAAGTATCCTCGCATACCCTGTATGTTTTGTATAGAGCTTTTTTACGTCAGTTATAGTCCGAGAGCTGGCAGTAAAAACAACTACCTCATAGGTTACCAGAGGGGTGAATTGACATGTCGGTACTACCTCACATGGTGATTTCAAAACCGTCCGTCTGCCGGGCGTAAGTGGTCGCTTTATTAGATTTATTTTTTTCTGAAAAGTCAAAAAAACGCCATCAACTACCTCATAGGTTACCACTTTTATTTTTGTGTCAAAATATTACCAAATATGTTACTAACCAAAGTTAAAAAAGAAAACCCTGGCAGACGGTCGCATTCAAATCGCAGACGGGTTTAAATAGTCCAGTAAATGCGTGCTTAAAACTGCCGTTTTCGTAAAAAAACTGCGAATTTTTTTTTTTCAACGGTTTTATATGTTTTTGAGGGTGCTGGAACAGAATTTATGATTTGCTGCCTTGTAGGAGGTCGACTTCATAGCCAATAACGCAAAAAATCTTAATTTTTCAACACTTTTTCAGTTTTTGGCTTATATCTCAAAAACTATACGTTTTTTGAAGGTGAGCGTTCACTACAAAATTGAAGTAAATAAAATTTCCCATAAAATGCACTAATCGTCTTTGATTTTATGATAAGCGGTCTCCGCGCTAGTGCTCAGTGAAAAACAATGTTTTTTTGTATTCTCACAAAAACGTCTAAAACCCCTACTTTCATCCCCCGCAACCCAAAAAATATATGTTAATAGATCCTTTTATCACGTGCGAGTTCATTAAATATCATAAAAAAGATGTCTGCCATATTTAATTTTCTCCTAAAGATTTTTATGAGAACCATTTTTCAAATAAATTACATGGCAAGCCATGTTTGATGAAAACATTAAGAAATTATATTTACAACTTATTCGGTAGTTACATTAAACTGGAAATAAAGCACAGGATCATCATTCCTTTGAGTGGGTCCTCCATCTGAAAAACAAAATAAGGCAGAAGATGAGTATACTATAGGTTAGTTTTGGGTCGTCCGCTAGAAGGTCCAGGTAAAGGGTTTAAAGCAATCGAAGGTCCAGACAAAGAGTCAGTAGCTGTGGAAGGTCCAGGCTGAATACTAAATTGTGGCTGTTCTTCCACTGAAAAAAATATTCCCTACATTGAGAAGTGTAGTACTAAAAAAAAACTAAGCGAAAATGCTTGTAATGATGCAAAATATTATATAAATTAAAACCTTCTGTCTCTTTAGCCGCTTCAGGCAGTGAAACTGAAATTGGCTTATCCAAATCGCGTTCATCGCCAGCGATAACCTTTGAGATAGTTGATGTCGTTTTTTTGACATAATAATTGACACCGTCTGCTCCGAAAATAGTGATCACTTCCAACGGCAGACCTTTACGATTTCAATTTAGTTAAGATCTTAGGCGATTTTCAGGTACCCCACTTCACTTCTCTGGATCCAAGTAGTTTCCTATCCACTGCTGCACCTGATGAAAAAACCCTAAGGGCTTGTCTTTGAGCGGCAGCTTCAGGGGAAGGTGAGAAACTACTTGGATCCAGAAAAGTGGTGTTCGAAGTTGACAAGAAATGAGTTGTTCCCCATTACCACAACAAAACCCCCGGCTCCCGAAAAAGGCAAGGCAGGTGCTGGTGCTAGTTAACCCTTCAACGTTCTCTGGTGTAAACCTAGTACCACCTTGTTTATTCCTTATTATAACCTGAAAATCTGGTTTTAATGCATCCTAAAAACATCGTCATTCAATATACATGAGTCTCCGATGTCAGTTTATTACAAGATTTTTCTGGATGCGGTCTCATTTTTGAAAGTGGTACACCATATATACCAGTGGGACTCGAGAAGCATCAATTATGTTGTTTTATGTACTTCAATTCATGTTTTTATTAATATTTATAATCCGGAAGGGATTTTGACGAATCAAATAGGTAATTATCATCTATGTATACTGAATAGATATAAATTCAAAATTCTAATGCTGTACTCGGTTATTTAGTAAAAAACTATACATATTCTCAACCTGGAACTTATTTTGTGAATTTTGTGTACATTTTGAATTATTTTTTCTATTAGTTCTACTCCTAGTTCAAGATTCATATTTTGATACATGCTTCATATACATGTCTCCATGAAATATCAATCAACTTTTCATTCTGTTCTTTTTGCGCTAGGAAAATTTTTCCAAATTTTCTTTCGAAGGTATACAATTTCAACATTATTTTCATGTTTTGTGATATAAAAACGATAATGAACAATTTTAAATCGCACTAATTGTTATTATAATATTTTTCTGATTTGTTTTTGATTTTGTCAATCCAGTTTTCACAATATCTGATGATTAGGAAAATTTTAGGACCTTATTTAGGATCATATGGAAGTAAGATAGGTAATGTTCATTTGTTATAGAGTTTGATGTGATTTTTCTTTAGTTATTGTATATTTCGTTTTTGTTATAACTCTGTTTGAAAGCTATTGTGTTTTTTATTCTGATCCCGCAGAAATTCATTTTATTATTGCATTATTTATGAAGGTGTGGTATATATAGGGTTTGTACCAGAGAACACTACCTACATATTTAGTCCTAAATGGTCTCAGGTAAAATGGTTTACCGCCTAATATAGGAACGAAAAAAATAGAAAACTCGATTTCTAGTGACAAATTATCTTTTCTTGTTTCCAAAAGACTACATAACTAGCATTTTCTGAATAAAATAGTCTCAGGAAAATTTTGCCCGTTAAAGGGTTAATGTGGGTGTAAGCAGACAGGACTGTTCTGCTCCACTCCAACATCGACGATAGTTGTGATGCAGAAGGCGAACGCGATCTTATGAGCCAATTGGCTGAAGAGACAGACAGGTATTAATTTATATAATATTTTGCATCATTACATGCATTTTCGCTTAGTTTTCTCTAGTATTACACTTCTCAATGTAAGTATAATTTTTTTGATTTGAAGAACAGCCACGAATTAGTATATATTCAGCCTGGACCTCCCGCAGCTGCTGACTTTTTGTCTGGACCTTCGATCGCTTAAAAACCTTTACCTGGACCTTCTAGCGGACGACCCAAGACAAACCTATAGTATACTTATCTTCTGCCTTATTTTGTTTTTCAGATGGAAGACCCACCCAAAGAAATGATGATCCTGTGCCTTATTTTCAGTTTAATTTAACTACCGACTAAGTTGTAACTATAATTTCTTAATGTTTTCATTAAACATAGCTTGCCATGTAACTTATTCGAAAAATGGTTTTCATAAAAATCTTTATGAGAAAATTAAATATGGCAGACATCGTTTTTATGATATATGTACATACTCGCACGCGATAAATACAAAAAAAAACATTGTTTTTCACTAAGCACTAGCGCGGAGACCGCTTATCATAAAATGAAAGACGACTAGTGCATTTTGTAGGAAATTTTATTTACTTCAAATTTGTAGTGAACGCTCATCTTCAAAAAACGTATAGTTTCGAGATATAAGCCAAAAACTGAAAAAAGTGCTGAAAAATTAAGATTTTTTGCGTTTTTGGCTATGAAGCCGACCTCCTACAAGGCAGCAAACCATAAATTCGGTTTCAGCACCCTCAAAAACATATAAAACCGTTGAAAAAAAAAAAATCGCAGTTTTTTTACGAAAACGGCAGTTTTAAGCACGCATTTACTGGACTATTTAAACCCGTCTGCGATTTGAATGCGACCGTCTGCCAGGGTTTTCTTTTTTAACTTTTGTTAGTAAAATATTTGGTAATATTTTGACACAAAAATAAAAGTGGTAACCTATGAGGTAGTTGATGGCGTTTTTTTGACTTTTCAGAAAAAAAAATAAATCTAATAAAGCGACCACTTACGCCCGGCAGACGGACGGTTTTGAAATCACCATGTGAGGTAGTACCGACATGTCAATTCATCCCTCTGGTAACCTATGAGGTAGTTGTTTTTACTGCCAGCTCTCGGACTATTAGTTTCAATTATGATCATAGCAATTGATGCGTACATCTGAAAACGTTTAACTCATTGCTCGTATTTCTATTTCCAATATTCATTTTCACATTTATACACACTGCTTTTACTTTTTGTTAATTTATTAAGTTTCAATTACCTACTTGAACTATTTATTGCTGAAAACAGCAGGTGAAGAGTGAATACTAAATACAGGTCTACATCCACACACACGCGTGTGTAAAAGCCTACATGAGAACCATTCTAGAACGGTAATTTCTAGTCGATCAATTCATTTGTCAATTGGGATAAACGTTCAGCTTATTGAAAAATAGGTGGGCAACTGGAAATTATATACCGTTCTATAGCGGTTGTCATTTCGGTTGGAACACAGCTTTTATTCAAAGCAATAATATCAATGACATTATCAGTACAACTAAAATCAAAACATAAGTACCTAGTTAATATTCTACCTATGAAAGAGTATAGATTCTGTTAAAAATTAAAAAAAAAAAAAAAAAAACAATTTAGAATCCTAAATTTGAGCTAAACATTATAATTAAAAGTAGAGATAAATGGCCGGTTCTGCATCCTCCGACGCCTCCGACGCCTCCGAAGCCACTGCGCATGCTCCAACCTGGGTGTGCTCATCTACCCGCGCCATCTGTTGAGCAAACCGAACATTACCCCCACCCCCACCCCCCCCCAACCCCTTCCCCTCCCCGCGCGCCATCTATCATCAATCATTCAAACTCATCTACGAGCACCATCTAGCGGAAAGAACAAGAACGTGGCGCAGCTCATCTACGAGCGCCATCTAGCGGAGAGAACAAGAACTTGGCGGTTGCAGCGAGCTTTTTTTTTTTTTACCCGCACGTTACCAATCGTTCCGTACCATCCACGCACGAATTAAAAAAAAGTCTATGTCGCTGCTGGGAATCGAACCCGAGGCGCCCGCTCCATAGTCACCGTCAGCCAGTGCTATAACCAAACGAGCTAAGCTTGCCTTGGAAATTAAACCGCTAAATGTTGTAGACATGAAAAAATAGGCTTGGCTTATTGTCGTTCGGTTGGCTGGTTCCGTTGCTAGGCTAGCCTCGCCTGATTTCTATTATTATAAATAATATTCTCTGACGTAACAATAATTTAATTACAACATTCGTTAAGTAATAGAAATAATATTGTTAATGTCCTAATGGTAGAGAACATTAAACGGCTGCTTGTATTCCGAGAGCTTTAGGAATAAAACAATTATATTTTTAATTAAATTCTATTTATTAAACCATAAAGTACATTGGCTTTTACCCATATGATAAACCATTTTAAATAACAAAATTTCAAAAATCATAGATATATTTATTATACAAGCATATAGTAGGTTAGTGACGTGAACCGGGGCTATTTCCTTGTTTAAAACAGTCCCAAGAGTTATCCAGTCCTTGCTTGTTAAAATGCTTTTATTTAGAAACTCCACTTGTAGCTTATACTGATAGAAATCAGAGAAATGAGAATCAAAAAAAATCAGATGACACCATGAGATAAGGAGCCGCGGTCAAATTTCGGAAAAAGCGCCAAAAATTTGAGGTTGGTCCGGGTTAAATCCCCGAAATTTCAGATCAAAGGCGTCGCCGATCCAGAGATTTTCCCACGCTATCGAAAAAGTTCCCAGGCTCAGGTGTCCCCGTTACTACATCGGTTTTTACCCATATGATAAACCATTTTAAATAACAAAATTCCAAAAATCATAGATATATTTATTATACAAGCATATAGTAGGTTAGTGACGTGAACAGGGGCTATTTCGTTGTTTAAAACAGTTCCAAGAGTTATCCAGTCCTTGCTTGTTAAAATGCTTTTATTTAGAAACTCCACTTGTAGCTTGTACTGATAGAATTGATCTCGAGTAGCTGGAAGGTTTGTTTGGAATGTAGGTGTACGGTTTATGATGCGATAACATAGCGGAATCCATAAGCCAGTTGAATAATTGTCCGATTTCAGCTGAATCCTAATATTTCGCACATTTGATGATGGTGTATGTATATAGAGAACATTTTGAAAAATAGCGGTGAGAGCTATAAAACTGGAACTTAACCAAACCATTGCTGCTATGCAAATGAGATTTTTCACTAATTAGCAAAAGCTTTTATGCAAAAAGGGCATGTTTTCTGTGACGATGGAGGTCCATCAACATGAGTCCTCCAATCAGGTCTGTTGTAATGTATAAAACATGGTAATTTTATTTGCAACTCAAACTCTTGCCTATGTTCTACTGGCAGCAGACCCCAAATATGTAGAAGCGTAGAACTATCGACATATTTTAAGAAGAAATCAATTGGTAATTCTTTTAGTTCTTCAGCACTACATTCTCTAATATTTTTTTCTCCCGAAAGGAACTTCAACAACTGGTCACACATCTTTGAAAGCTTAAGTTATACTAAGGAAAATAAAAAGCAAAAAAAAAATATTTTTATAGGTTTATTAAACAACGATGACAAAGGTGATGTCATTGGTTAATTTTATTAAAATCATCAATTATTCTATTAGGGTTAAGGTGTATAAATTCTAGCATAAAGTACGATAATTCGGACATATTTAATTTACAGCCTTCCTTGATGACATCTAAACAATTATTTTTACAGATAGTTGAAATGTTATAATAATTTAAAAGTTGATCATAATACGTTCTAAAATCCAATTTTCGGAGAAGACTTAACCTACAATTTACAATATGTTTATTATCTAAAAATGCCTTAATATCATTTATACACAAATATAAATAAAATTCTCTACTACATAACTTAATTAGTCGTTCCCCTAAAAATACAATTGTTGAAACAGTATGGTTTTTCGAGCATAACACAACTGTTTTCGTATCTTCGTCGGGTAAATTCGAAAATAACTCCACGATTTCCAGAAATTCAAACCACTCAGTCTCATCAAATGATACAGTCACTTGTTGTTTAGGTAGATTTGTATACGTGCTGATAATTTTAACACTAGACACCAATCCTCGGGCTATACTTACTCCCGCAATAATCTCAAAATTCTTGACTAAATAGCTAGTCTCTCCCAAAAACTTAGTTTCATTCTGGATTTCGCGGCTACTTCTTAACACCATACTGTTAAAGTACTGCTCCCAGCAAGGTGAAGAAACAGTTGAACTATCACCACTAGATAATATTCCAGTATCCATACTATCTTCTTTATCTGGCCAATAGGGCGAAGAACAGGTTAAGCCATCACTAGTCAATATTCCAGCATCTTCACTCTCCGTTGATGTTATTGTTCTCGAATCTGACATTGTAGACTCGATAAAAGTACACTGGCTTTGGAGCTTATATAGATAAAAAAAAATACCCCCCCACTCTAATTATTTTAACGGCTTAAACTTGTTTAAGTTTACCTCCAGAAAGAGAAGTTTAGATAGACTCCAACCACTATCACGTTCCTGAAATTCACTAGATTTGGCAACAAGGACCTCTCTAAATGTCTCAAATATTTTCTCAATGTCCGTGTCAGTAGAAATTATAATAAAACAGGAATTAAAAGATTTTATTTCCTGTATCTCTTGTAAAATATACAATCCATACAATTCCATATTAAGTTTTATGTTAGTGTGCGTAGAAAGATTTTTTCGCATCAAATCCATGATTTTTGGTTTCAATTCCCCCATATAAAGTCCAACACTGGTAGGATGAAGATTTGTTGATAATCGATAGGATATTAAACGATTTTTGAAAGCCGTTTTAAGAATCTGAACATTAGGTTCCAAATCATTACAACACTTGTTTTTATGCCTATGACTTAGGTTATGCGAATAAGAAGAAATGGCTTCATCGCAGTCTTTGCAGTATAAGCTCATTATTATAAATGGTTGACAAATTAAAGACTTTTAACTTTAAACGACATCCTTGGTTTTATCAATCCAGCTGTTGTGTGACTTATCAAATCCCAACCATTTTACGTACATTTTATTACCTTTTGTCCGTAGCACCTGTTCCACTAGCAACACATCAGACTGTTTTGTTTTCTGTAATTCCTCCTCATAAAAACCGCCGCTTATAGGTTGACCTTGCAAGTCTTCTAGCAGATACGTTATTGGATTCGTAATATGTACTCTTGCTATTTTAAAGAGCTCCGTAGTCCAATTCGGAGTATAACCTTTTTGAAAAACATGTTTAAACTTGCTTATGCGAACTACGTCACCGACCTTAAACTTTTGCCTACCGGCAACTTTAATATGACTATAAACAGTATTAAGTAGTGTTTTTTCATTACTTTTAGTCACTTGATTAGGCTTCATATGAATCGTGCCATGCTTGCTATCATTATATGCATCAGTTATAGGACGTAATAAATCTAGCCATTTATGGTTCCCGTTTAACGTGAATTGCTTGAACAGCTTCTCTTTAATGGTTCGAATTACTCGTTCCGCAATAGAAGCTTTTAATGGACTAAATGTACTGTAATGGTGTATTCCATACTTCTTCATTAGATTTTGAAATTGAGAGTTATAGTATTCCTTACCATTATCGGAAATAATTTTCTTAGGATACCTCCCCGAAGCTTTCAATATGCTCTCCATAGCTTTAGCAACATATTGTGCAGATTTCGACTTTATAGGTCTAGTCCAGAGATATTTTGAAAAACAATCAATAACCACTAAAATATACTTGTTTCCTTTATTTTCCCGAGCGTAATGATCCAATTGAGCTAAATCTGTAGCAAAAGTATCATCTAACCCATACTGTATGAATCTCCTACGATTAAATTTTTTACGTGCTGGCTTATGTAGCTCGTTGACTACCTGCTCCCTAGCTTTCGTTATGATACTCATTTTGATACTAATCCTAAGTAGAAGGTATTACTGCTTATAATGCCAATCCTTGTTTAAGTTTATCCTCTAAAGCTGTTATTTTAACATTTATTTTCTTTATGATTTCATTTTTCAGTAATACATTCGCATTCTTTAAATTAGCAACTTTCTTTTGATTTTCTATTATTAAAGATTCCAGGTCTTTTTGTTTCTTCTCAAATGCTTTAATATATGCATTTAGGCTTGTATTTATTGTATCCGATAATTCCCTTAATGCTCTATCAACATAATTTTTATTCGCTGCGTCGAATTTATCAGTAGGTGTTTTAAGATTACACACTTTTCTATTTTCGGTATTGTAATCACCATCATCGTTAAAGGGAAGCGTGGACTGAGAATGAATAATCTGCACAGATTTGCGCGTTGAAGATAATGAATGACCAAACTTGTTCATGGTTAGCAGTGTAATGATTGTATCTGATAAAGAGTGGTACTATTTATAAAATTCAATTACATCCAATTCAACAAGTTCTTCAAAAATATTCATAATTTCATTAATGTTGTTACCATTTCCAGCTTCTTGGGATGCATCAAGTTTAACAAGTCTAGTAATTAACTCGTTAACGTCATCATAATAAACATACTGCTTGGGCTTTTCATTGTATTCTAATAAAGCTGATCCGGATATACCTTTGCTATGAGATGAAAGTCTACCTTTAAGAGAAGGAGGGGAACTAGCAGAACGAGCTCTATAAAGTTTATTCCCTACAGATTTTGTTGTAAGAAAAGGTTGTATATATTGTTTATACTTTGTTGCACTGGATCCTCTTATCTGACCAGATGAGTCATAACCTCTTCTGTGAGCATTGGTTTGATTTAATATTTCGTTGTAAGTATCGTGATCTTGACGTAAAGAATAGATTGGTTCTTTTAAAAATAATAACTCATATAACCCGGTGGTTCCTTTGTAAATTTTATCACCCACCTTTATGTTACCGTCTGGTAGAAAATTAACCTTCTCATTACCCATACTCCATCCATCATTTGACACACTATGCTTTAAACCATAGGTATTATCAATTTTATTTGATTGGGTGTAATATATATCAATATATTCACGCGCTATTTCTGGATATTGATTTAAATATTCTTTATAACCTTGCGAGTGACTTAAATTTTGCACGGATTGCTCAAGCGCACTTGTTAAATCACGCATCGGTATGTCGAATACATCATTATCGTTTTCAGAACTAGTACTAGGGTTGTACTGGATAATTTCTGATCTCATCGGGTTAAATTGCATCATCGATCTTCTTTTGATTTTTTCAATTTTAGGTTTGGTTTCGCTATGTTCTTCTTTTTCATTCTTAATGCCCCTCCTTTCTAATATTTATTAAATCATCTGTTTGTTTAACCAATTTGGTCAATGGTTCTTTTATAGGATTTAAAAATGTATGTATCGCATCATCTGCTTCGCTTCTCTCTAACTTAAATGATAAGTATTTTTTTCTAATATTATTGGCAGCATCAATGATTTTTCTTTTAACTTCTTTATCTGCATTGCTCAAAATTGGTGGAGCCATAATCTAAAACAGATAAAGAGATAGACAGAGAAACAGACAGATAGATAGACATAGACAGATAGACAGACCCTGTTTTGAGCAGACGGACAGCTTTTAGATCAACCAGGTATGAAGTTTCGATATATACTGAACTGTGGGTATCATTTATGGAGCTATATAGGTATCAAACTTACTTCGGTATCTACCCCTAGTGACGTCATCATCTTTAACAATAACCAGAAATCCATATTTATCTTTCCAACACTCCGAACTATTTTTTTAAAGGCTTCAAAAGACATGTCTGTATTGACATGATCATTATAAGCATGTTTTAGATTCATTTCATCCTGCTTGAACAAAATGAGCATGTTTGCATTATCTCTAACTAATTGTTTGGGAATTTTTGAATATGTTTGACAAAGATAAAAAGAATCAATCAAATTATGTCTTCCCATACAAAAATAGTTCCTTATTTTATCCTGTTTCTCGCAAGCTACATCATCAAATATAAACACTGAATCTGGTTGAACTGCTTGTGGATCCACAACGAGTTCATTATCACTATAACCGTAAAAGTTTATACCGGAAACACGTTTTATTACATTTTCGAGGAACTTGTACTTTTCCTGATACAATGATTTGGAATACACGTATATATTTCGGAATCTAAGGCCATTTTTATCAGTTAAAAGACTTAACATTACATTTGTTTTTCCTGAATTACTTGGACCACATATTATCGATCTAATTGTATTTGGTAAAATATCACTGTGTCTTTTTCTAACACTTGATATTGCAATATCAAAGTTATCAACTTTAATTTCAATTTTCTGCTTCGTCTTTCGCATCGTAAAATATATATATATATATATATATAAATCATGCACACTCTATCGAGGCTTCATTTGAAATGAATACGTCATCAGGTGCGGGTCTTTTAAATAGTACTATTAATAGGCTCCCGTTTGAGCTTCATTTACCTGGTTATTCTTATTGCGGTCCCGGTACTAAACTTGCAAAACGATTAGCTCGTGGAGATAAACCGAAAAATAACTTGGATAGTTATTGTAAGGATCACGATATCGAATACTCTAAAAATACAGATCTAGAGCACAGACATCAAGCAGATAAAGTATTAGAGAATAAAGCGTGGGAACGTGTTAAAGCTCAAGATTCTAGTTTTGGAGAGAAAAGTGCAGCTTGGTTAGTTACAACTGCAATGAAAACTAAGAGAAAACTTGGAATGGGAGCACGAGGAGGAGAAGGATCCAAGAAAGAATCCAAGAAACTGAGATTGAAACCAAAACCATTTAAATCCTATGTTGTTAATAGTGTTAGAAAGCAGATAAAGCACCATTGTGGAAAAGGAACCAGCAATTATATAAATTCGGCTCTTCAGGCAGCTCGCAAAACGATTAGACAAGCTGGTGGTCGGAAGAAAATTAAAGTTCCTCGAGTTATCCGCGTACCAAAAATTGGAGGGATTATTCCACTAATACCTCTGTTTGCTGGACTAAGCGCTCTTGGAGCATTATCTGGCGGTGCTGGTGGTATTGCGAAAGCTGTATCCGATGCTCGCATTGGAAAATCTAAATTAGAGGAAGCTACGCGGCATAATAAGACTATGGAAGCCATCGCCCTAGGAAAGAAAGGAAGTGGATTATACTTAACCAAGCACAAGACTGGTTTTGGATTGTTTCTAAAGAAAATGTCAAAAAACTACCAATAAAGCTACCCAATCGAGCACTTAGTGATGAGGATATTAGGCGATACGCTAAAAAACTTAAAATTACTAATTTTCGAGGTGTGTTTATGCGAGATACCTTACCTGCAAGTCCGAAGAAAATCGAACGTGGTGTGGTTAATTTGGATGCGGATATAGGATCTGGAACGCATTGGGTAGCTTATAAGAAAAATGGGAATACAGTTATTTATTTTGATAGTTTTGGTAATCTGAATCCTCCGAAAGAACTTGTTCATTATTTCAAAAATTGTGAGATCCTGTTCAACTATGATCAATATCAGTCTTATAACACATACAATTGTGGACATCTTGCATTAAGCTTTCTATTCAACGAATCCATATAAATGAGACTGAATGTTGGGTTGAGGTTTAGTCATGTCTCTCACGTTCACATTAAAAGGTCGAACCAGTCGTTTGAGTGTTGACATTAATCCACCTATTGATCTTGATCCTACATATAGCTACTCGCTAGCGCTCATATCACTCAGTACCTGGAACTCCATTCCTAACATTGAACCAGGAAGAAACAAGCTTTATTATACCGATTCCGATAAGAAGGAGCAAGTGATAGAAATTTCTACAGGATCCTACGAGATTGCTGATATTGAAACCTACCTACAAACAAAACTCAACCCAGATAACGCTTTAAGTAACACAAAAGTTTTATCTCTTAAACCAAACAACAACACGTTAAAGTGTGAGGTGAAGTGTATTTACGATATTAATTTCAAACCTAAGGATAGTATTGGGAAACTTTTGGGATTTTCACCAAAGTCTTTGAAGGCTAATTCTTTACACGTATCGGACCTTCCAGTGGAGATAATATCAGTGGCAACTATACGAATAGAGTGCAACATTATCTCTGGTTCTTACTATACAAGTAATCCATCACATACATTATACGAGTTTACACCAGCTGTAGATCCTGGATATAGTATTATAATTGAACCTCGAAACCTGATTTATCTTCCTGTCAATAGAAAGAGGATTGATAATATAACCATTAATATACTAGATCAGGATTCAAGGCCAGTTAATTTCAGAGGTGAAGAGATTATAGTTAGATTAGAACTTAAAAAGTGAGATGCCTCTAATTTTCAATAGAAATGGTAACTATTTAAATAGTCCCCTTACCAATATAACTTCAGTCTCTCGTCAGACATCAAAGCAAACGCTTACGTCTAGGAGTTTAGTTCAGTTGAGTTTTCTTGCATCCAAATATGGATACCGCATCAGGAAAACTACAAATATTTCAGTCGGTCAACACCGATGAGTCTATAGCGCGAGAAGAATGGCATACTTATCATCCTTTCACTAAATCCTTTAACTATAGTGATGAAATAGAAATTGTCATTAATCAGCAAGATGTGTTTATGGATATCAGTCAAGCCGAGATATCTATAGAAGGAACGTTTCAAGAAGAAAATGCTGCTGGAAAAACCGGAAAATGTGAACTATCAAATAATGCAGGAGCATTTCTATTTGAATCCATCACTTACGAATTGAACGGTAGAGAAATTGATAAAATCCGAGATCCGGGTCTTGCTAGTACTGTGAGAAATATTTTATGCCTTAATGATCTAGAGAGCAAAGCACTCAACCCTGCAGGATGGAATTGGCCTAGTGGAACAGTGAAATCCATTGCTGGTACAAACTTTAATTTCCTAATACCTCTAAGGTTTTTACTAAATATTTTTTCTGATTACAACAAAGCGATTATGGGCAGACAGAAAATAAAACTCGTAAGAGCTAGAAATGACGATAACTGTTATACTAATGCAACAGGTGACAAGAAGGCCAGCATAACTCTAGAATCTGTAGAATTGAGAGTGAGGCACATTTATCCAAATGATGCTATAAAGTTGAAATTGCTTCAAGATATTTCGAATAACAAGCCCATTTTTATACCATTTAGAAGCTGGGAAATCCATGAGTTGCCAGCACTAAGAAAAACGAAGAGAGATGTATGGACTGTAAAATCCATGTCTGAGAGGGCTAGATTTATCATCGTTTTTTTCCAAAAAGATCGAAAGGATAATCCTAAATCTGATGTAACTCTTTTTGATAATTTAAACATCACAGATGTTAAACTATACCTAAACTCTGAGGTTTACCCGTATGAATCGCTAAATCTTAATTTTGGCAATAAACAATTTGCAGAAGCCTATCGGATGTATACCGAATTTCAAAACACATATTTGGGTAAAACCAATAGTGAGCCATTGTTGGACTATACTGATTTTGCCAGCAGAACGTTATTTGTTATAGATTGCTCGAAACAGAACGAAGCACTTAAAAGCAGTACGATTGATGTTAAACTAGAGTTTCAAGGCACTGATAATTTTTCGGAAGATACACGAGCCTATTGTATAATCGTGCATGATCGAGTGTTTGAATATGTGCCTTTATCAGGTAATGTTCGAATCCTAATCTAATCATTTACTCTCGGACATTCAAGAAAATATGAAGTTTGTGGTTCTCGATGCTCAAGGTTACTTTTCTAAAAATTTTCAAGTTAAAGAATTGGCTATTTATGATGGAAAAAACATAAATACTTGGATTTTTAAACCAAAGATATTACTTCAAGACTTGAGTGTTGGCGAAAAAAAAGAAGAAAATTATACCTTCCACAATCTTCACGGTATCCCTTACAATGCAGGTGATGTAGAATATGAACAACTTAAACAAGTGATTCAGGATAATTTGAAAAATATCGATACTGTCTACGTTAAAGGGTATGTTAAGAAGAATTTTCTTATTAAAGCATACACCGAAATGAATCTGGACCCTCCAATTATTGTTAATTTGGAATTTTCGGGGGCTAAAGTGCCTAAGTTAAATCGTGGTTTAACAGACTGTCAATATCATAGAATTAAGTTTTGCTCGTGTAGCGTTAAAAATGTTCAGGTACTCTATAATTATATTGTTAGCCTCTTACCTCAATAAATTTGTTGCATGATAAACCTCTAGTTTTTTTTTTTTTTTAATAAATATAGAAAATTAAGTTGAATAGGCTCAGTCGGTTTCTGTGGGTGTGATGAGCTGTGTACTCACTAAAAGAATTGAAAGGTATTTAAAAAATCTATCCACATTGAGAAAAGATTTAGAATTCTACCAAGAGAAAAAGTTGATGATAAATAATTTTCAAAATCTAAAAATGGACTTGAAATTGAATGGACAAGCAACCTTATCTGAGGAGCCAGTTTATCAGGAGTATAATATTGAGAACATTGTACGAATTAATTATAACATCGAGAAAAAGGAAGTTATCTTACAACACAAGGATGGATCATCAATAAAATTTACCTATGATGAGTTTACAGAGTTTTTATATTCTCTTGATATCATAAACGATGGATGGTGTGATACAAGTTTTTTCATTGGTGATTATATTCACGTTAGTTATTGGTGTGAAGAAGACAGTAAAGGAATGATTGTCTCCGATACTCGAACCAATGAAGTAATGACATGGAATGAAAATCATCTTGAATTAGTTTTAGCTCATAAATATAACTTGTATGATATTTTTATAAAAGTAAAATAAAAGAATCAAGTAAAAAAACAAAACAAATACATATTTTATTTCGTTAAAAAAACATAACAAGATTTTTTGTAGGTATACAATACAATACAATACAACACAATACAACATGTCTTTACTTATATTTTAATTTTTTTTTTTTTTTTTTACATGATGGCGAAGTTCGAGTTAATGCTCAACAAGAGAGAACAAAAAAAACTTCGTATATCTAGCGTAAAAACATGTAAAGATACAAAAAAATCTAAATCTTATAACAAAAAATAATAAAATAAATAATTAAATAATATAAAGTTAATATACTAAACCTTAACTAAAAACCCCCTAAAAGACGTCATAGCTACCAGAAGATTTAAAAACTGTAAAAGCTGCTGTTGATGTAATCAGCCCTAACTTTCTCTAGGATTTCCGATTATTCCTTATACAGTACTATATCTCGGTGACCCCAAGCAAGCGTGTACTCTGTACCGGGTATAACGTAGCGTTTATCGTCCGCGTATGATAAGGCTACCTTATTTTTAAGTTCGATAAACATATCGTGTTTATGTGAACGGAAAGTGTTCATCTGTCGATGGATAAGCGTACCTTCTACGTCTACCGCAGCCTTATAGTCTGCAAGACCGAGTTCTTTTTTGGTGACGTAATCAGGTACGCCTTTAGCTTTTTTAGTTAACTCTCCCTCCACATTAACACAATATGCCTTCGCCCCAGTTCCATAGAACTCCCACACAATCTTACCTGCGTATTCATCTTTCATTTTACCCAAGATTGATTGGTTTACAGGTAGATTATGTGAATTGTTCTGTGAGTAATTGGAAGTATCGAATCTATTCAAATTTTCTCGCATATCATCATAAAAATTATCTGTATCAACTTTTAAAATTAGGGAGTCAGTATCCGTGTAAAGCAAGGATGCCTTATCCCCGTATTTAGGCTTAATATAGCTATATAGAAAATCATACATGATAGTCTTAGAGATGTCTAAAATGGCAAATCCAACATATATGGGTTTATCATATACAACTTTCTGTTTAGCCATATGAATGGCAACTAAATTTTCGCCAAAAATAGTGATATCTTTGAAATGCGGTTTCGAGATCCATGCTTCTGCCCCCAGTTTCCTACCAATATTTTCCCAATGGGTAATTAGCTTGATATCTACCCTTTTCTCCACGTTTTCCATGGTTTTCCCAAACACAGCATTATTCATAAGTTTGAAAAAGTCTTTTTCAAACTTATTGGATGCAGCATTCCTTTTTATTGTGTTTAGGTCAATATAAATTTTTAGCCAGGGAGATTGATTAAATGAAAGAACGCGATGAATTTGGCCGGGTTTAATGCCATGACTTATGGCTTGCTGCAAATTTTGAAAATGGATAATATATTTTTGTTTACGTTCGAAATTTGGAATAAGTTTTTTAATTTTAGATCTAGAGTCTTTCGGAATAACAGATTCCGGACAAAAGGGTAGATCGTTATGCCTATAATGCAGGTCTTCCGGATATTCTAAATCGATCTCAAAAATATAGCCAGTGTCTGAATTTTTATCTAATTTTGTATAATCTAAAGTTTTAATCTCATCCGCGTCAAGCCATTTAAAATTACCCGTTGGTAGATATTGAGACATAGCTGCTCCATACAAGTTGGTAGCATCTAAGTACATGATGTAAGAAGTGGGTTTGGAAGCATCATAATGAGGAATAAATTTATTATTCGCGACAGCTTTCCTTATACTACATTGGCTGACCCCTCCGCGAATACCGCGCTTCAGGAAGTGTATCATGTCTATATCTGTCAGTAATTCCAGCTCTACGGCTGTCGTTTTGAGAGCCGCATCGAAAGACAGCCCTGGAGCTGTGTAATACTGACATGGATCTAGACCGTAGGTTGATAGACACACGTCTCTGAAATTTTCAAAAACATCAGCGAGAATTAATACGTCCGATTTTAAATAAATATCTGAATATTGACCTAGAGTTTTACATTTGAACAAATTCCATACTGTCTGTGCACGCTCGTAATCTTCAGGTTTGATGGTTTCTTTTCTTAACTGGTTATAGAAATCATCAATGGATGGAAGCTTGTTGTCATTTAGTTTTGAAAATGAATCCACGTAAGAATACGGGAAAACGCCCTTCTGTCGAATAATTTGAAATTCATCTTCCGCGGGAAAAAAATTTCCAACTTCTCGACATTGTTCTGGTTTTAAATTTTGAGATAATTTATCTAGGCTTGAGGCCATGAATCTGAAACTGTCGAGGAAGCGTAACTTTAAAAATACCTGTTTGTATTTACCGGTTTCGTCGAGCAGGATCTTATCCACCAAAATATGTTTGGTGAATGAAATGTACCGCTCCTTATTTTGGGGGATAACATCCAATTTCTCGTTTCCTTGAGCCAATTCCTTAACAAACAGATGGGAATCGAACCCGGACATGTTATGGAAGAAGATGGGAATATGGGTTGGTAGTGTATAATTAACATTACAAATAGAATGAGCTGCAGCTCGAAAATTCCCTGTAAGATGACAGTGATCTCTTACTCTTTCATCTCCTACTTTAAATGGTTTTTCGCAAATATGACAATTTATTGCATCGCGAAACTCATTCTCTTGTTCTGGACTCAGAGGATGCATGTTCACGATATTTTTCATAAATCGGTTATAGATTGATTTACAATCACTCTCTAACCAATCTACGAATACTTTCTGTGCATCGATTCCTCTGAAGGTCTTGAAAATTGAATGAGAATCATCGAAATCACATTTAATGTAGTAGGCGAAAGAGTAGGGAATAGCTTTGTGTGTTTTAATAGTATAGGAATTTTCGGGGTCCAGCTCTTTCTGTTCTCTTTCGACGGGTTCGATAATTGTCTCGAAATCGGCGTAAACAGTAAAAGGTACCTTTAATTTCTTCTCGAAATTTTTAAATTTCAAAATATTCTCGGGAGCCTTTTCACCGTATTTATTTGTTATTAAATTGGTTGACGGAAGTTGAACAGAAACGTGACCGCAGTCGTGTTCTTGATGAGCCTGTAATTTTTGCTCGCTTGAAAAATACAACAAACAACCATCGCACAAGTACTTTTTTTTTTCATGCTTAGATAATTGACTTGAGATCAGTCGAGACATGTTTTTTATTAAACAGTAGTGATTGTTACCAAAATCATTACTGATTAATAATAAATTTACATGTGTCGCTTTTCGAGATTCAGTAAAATATAAAGGACCAACAACTTCAACAATATTTCTACCATATTTATAGACTATATCCAAACCGTATACGTTGATAGAAATATTATTGAGTTGCTCAAACTTGCGAATGTCTTTCAGTTTAATCGGAAATTCTATACCTGTAAAATCCAGTTCATTCTCATAATGCGAATAGTTCGCGACTCTATTTGCATTTTGAGTCCTATCAACTGGATGTAGCTGAGCCAAGACTGACCACATAAAACATTTTTGGTCCCAATTCTGGATGTTTAAAACAGCTTTCTTAGCATCTATTTCTTTTGGTAGCGGTAGATAAGAAGATGCTTTTAGGGGGTTGACTTTATTTATACTTATTTCTAGGTAGAGAAGTTGTTGCAACGCCCAGCCTGTAACAAAGGAGACATCGTATAGTATAAAGCCGTTAACTAACCACGATACATACCACTTTCTTTTTCTTGGAATTCCACACATTTTTTTGCCAAGATATTTGAAAATTGTTGAAACAACTCCTCCAAGTCTGCACCCTCGTTCACCAGCGTAAATTTTGTATTAAAAGACTTGACCTCTTCTATTTCTTTTGTTTGCAGAAGGAAGCGACCGAAAAGCTCCATACCGACCTTGATATGGTTAAATTTATTAAGCATATCCCCTACCAGCTGGATGAATTTTTTCTGAAGGTGTTGTAGAAATTCCTTCACGCTGGTAGGGTCTTGTTTAGAGGGAAGTCGGTATGTTGCAATTCGGCATTTAAATGACGTTTTTATCAATTCGACGCCTTCCTCCTGCTCCACGCAGGTGTTGGCCCGGTGTTGGAGACTCCGAAGATGGCCAACCCAATGATTAGTCGGAATCTCCAGATCGCATTCCTGACACCTGCGGGTGACTGATGTTGAAGTTCCTAAAAAAAAAAAACAATAAATTAGATTTAACAATAACGAGTTTAAAATGGGAAACAAAAATTAAATTACCAGCTCGGTCAAGTCTAGCTTGTTTTGTCATGGGGGTTAGGGAATCTTCAGCTTTACGTTTGAGGGCTCTCGGGGCTGGGTGAATCTCCATTACATGACGTTGAAGAGCCCCCGCTGATCTAAAGGTCCCTCCACATTGACTGCAGATGTTGGTGGAGGATCTGCAGTCCCCATGACGTTTTAGGTTATCCTTTCTGGTGAACGATTTATTGCAGAATTCGCAGACAAACATTTTCTAAAAAAAAAATCCTTAATAAAATAACTAGCAAAACATTATAATAAAGTCGCTGTATGAGGTCATAAGATCATACACGTGTTGGGTAAGTACTTTTAATTAACCATCAACTATTATAAATTAAAATAAATGTAGAACAATTAATCTCCTATACTACAATAAACGATTCATAAATATAAATATAAAAATAATTCGTTGTATGCGCTTTTTAGCTTAGATACAATTTAGTTACTTTTTATAAACCTTAACTATCTAATCATTGAAAGGAAAAAGTAAAATATGCTGAAATCGAAGAACGTGTATGAAAACGTATGGAAAAAATATATATAAATACCAGAAAATACAGAAAAAAACTCACTTCACAGTATAAGTGTCCACTACCACCATGAATGTACCAACAACCTTCATTTTCGAGTCAACCAGTCCGAAAAAAATGACCAACAAAATGTTGGTGGTTTTTTTAAAGAATTTATTTAGGTAAGTCTTTTTTTTAAATTATCTATGCGCTTTTAGTTAAGTTTTTTTTTTAATAATTTCCAGGTTTGGGAGAAAGGACGTCAAGATAGTGAACGGGCGAGTTCATCTATATTTGTCGTACTCGCCCAAGAATGAGACGGTGGACAGTAAAATGAAGGGGTTGCCAGTAAAATACATGAGAGTGGTAGCGGACGATGAAGATGAACTGAATTTGTTCCTACAGGGACTCAAAGAATTCAGCCAGTTCAACTTCTACCTACTGGATGAAGCTGACCGGAAGAGGCAAATATCTGAGGTTTATGAGGAGGAGAAGCTTGAGGCAGGAGAAGAAGAAAAGCAAGAAGAACCCAAGAAAAAAAGAATGAAAATTTTGGAAAATAGAATAATTAAACCATCAACGTCAGCATCAATTATCTATGATCTTGATGCTGATGATTTTGATTCTCAAAAATACACTGTATTGTAAACTTTAATAAAATTAAATAAATATTTTTGACTAAACTATTATAATTCTTTATTTATTTATTTATGTTTAGTACCTATTTGTTACTATAAAAAAAAAAAAAACTTTTAAACAGATTCTCAAAATCTCTCCCAATAAAAAAAAAACAATTAAATTTCTTGGAAAACCCACATTTCTAAACTCAAATTTAAAAGAAAAACTCATAAACAACTAAAACTACCTTTAAACAAACAAAACTTCGCACATAGGTACATAAAAACATTGAGTGAAAAATAAGAAAAAGAAATTTTTTAAATTGGTTTAATAAGTTAAAAAGGAATCGGTACTTACGATTTTAAAAATAATTTCTCCACAAAAATTACACACCAACACACACACACACAGTCGCAACGGAACCCAAAGTGATCTTACTGTGACGAAATTGCGACGAGAAATGATAAATAATTGAACAATGGTTTATTTAGGTATGACGCGAAATAATGCACTGCATCTGCATAAAATCCTTGAATCCAACACGAGTTTAATAAATAAGGTGGAATTTTCCTATGGATAATTTTTTAATGTAATAATAATATCAATTTTAATCGGGATTTTAATGAATTACGTAAATAATTTAATTAGTCATCTCGTGTAGGTAACAAATTTAAAATATTCAACCCAAGAAGAAATTAATTATTAAAATATATTGTCTCTACACCATTAGAGTACTAGCTAATATTGTTAACTATCTGTGAATATTTTATGAAACCCTGTTAATTATTTTGGAATTTATAGTAACGGGGGCACCTGAGCCTGGGAACTTTTTCGATAGCGTGGGAAAATCTCTAAATCAGCGGCGCCTTTGATCTGAAATTTCGGGGATTTGACCCGGGCCAATCCCAAATTTTTGGCGGTTTTTCAGAAATTTGACGCAGCTCCTTATCTCATGGTGTCATCTGATTTCTTCTGATTCTCATTTCTCTGATTTCTATCAGTACAAGCTACAAGTGGAGTTTCTAAATAAATATATAACTGTTTCATTCCTAAAGCTCTCGAAATACAAGCAGCCGTTTAATGTTCTCTACCATTAGGACATTAACAATATTATTTCGTCTATGATTACTTAACGAATGTTGTAATTAAATTATTGTTACGTCAGAGAATATTATTTATAATAATAGAAATCAGGCGAGGCTAGCCAGGCAACGGAACCAGCCAACCGAACGACAATAAGCCAAGCCTATTTTTTCATGTCTACAACATTTAGCGGTTTAATTTCCAAGGCAAGCTTAGCTCGTTTGGTTATAGCACTGGCTGACGGTGACTATGGAGCGGGCGCCTCGGGTTCGATTCCCAGCAGCGACATAGACTTTTTTTTAATTCGTGCGTGGATGGTACGGAACGATTGGTAACGTGCGGGTAAAAAAAAAAAAGCTCGCTGCAACCGCCAAGTTCTTGTTCTCTCCGCTAGATGGCGCTCGTAGATGAGCTGCGCCACGTTCTTGTTCTTTCCGCTAGATGGTGCTCGTAGATGAGTTTGAATGATTGATGATAGATGGCGCGCGGGGAGGGGAAGGGGTTGGGGGGGGTGGGGTGGGGGTGGGGGTAATGTTCGGTTTGCTCAACAGATGGCGCGGGTAGATGAGGCGACGCTCCGACGTCAGAGCGTCGCCACACCCAGGTTGGAGCATGCGCAGTGGCTTCGGAGGCGTCGGAGGCGTCGGAGGATGCAGAACCGGCCATTTATCTCTACTATTAAAGCAAAGATAAAAATTAAACAATATTTAACAAAATTAAGATTATGGCAGTACGCATAATTTTGCTACCGTACTGTGTCTCTCACCGTTACAGCCAACAATTGAAAACTATCGATAGTTGAAAAAAAACTATCAATATATTTCGATAGTCAATACTATCGATATTTATCGATAGTTCTCCACCTCTAATTTAAAGTAGGTATTAATAGATACTAGAGAGTTATTGGACGTGCAATAAGGACAAGCAGTCTTCAAATTAGCCTTATTTTGACATCTACGCATGTGCATTTGGGTTTGAAAATAACGATTCCCTTAATAAGGTTACTGCTTGTCTTTATTTGTGTATGGTTAGTGCGAGGCATAAACTTCCCTTATTTCAATATTTCTGAAATTTTTGACGACTTTGACGTTTTGCTTTTCGACGATGACGTATAGTCTGGCTAGCCAAACGGCGAACTCAAAAAGAATTTGCTGCTATGCCAAACTTGACAGAAACAATGATAAACAAGTTGGTGACATATTTTTTTTTGCAATATGGGCCGTCTAGTATTTTGAAATAGGAAAAAATCCGGCAACATTACGAAATGAAGGAAGCGGAGAGGCGTGATTATTCAGAGGCATGATTCTATTGGTTAGAGCCTGAACGACAGCACCAGTGGTGTGGTTGTTCGTGAAACTCAAGAATTTTTTTCCTAATAATTTTTTGGTTTATTTCCTTGGTGTTTTCGGTGCCACTGAACCCAAAGACATGGTTGTCATCAAGCGGTGTCAGTTGAGGTGTCAGTGAATATTCTTAAGGTCACGCCCCACTTTTCTTCCCCCTTTCGTCTCTACCAAGTTACCACTTGCCTAACTATACCTAATTTTACTTAGATAATTTGTTTTTTATTATAGTTTTTCATTTTACTGTAGGTAACATCAAAAAATGAGTATCAGCAGAAATTCACAAACAAAATATAGTTATTTATGCAACAAGTGTGTAAAGTGAACCTTTTTTCACGAACGAAAAAAAGGTGCTTTACGCACGTATTGCATACAAAAATTTTTCTACTACCAATCAAATATGTGTAAAAAAATAAATTTAGTCAAATAGGAACTTTACGCACTAGTGCGTGAAGAAGTTTCACTTTACGCACTAGTGCGTGAAGTGATTTACCAGAAAAATGCCAAATTGACAGTGTCGATATCTCTCATTGACATTACTTTACGCACTAGTGTGTGAAGTGAATTACTTTACGCACTAGTGAAATTTTACGTCTTCTGAATAGTGCGTGAAGTGAGTACTTTACGCACCGTAGTAGAAAATAGTTATTTATGCAACAAGTGTTTGAAGTGTTTTCTACTACCAATCAAATATGTATAAAAAAAAAATTTAGACAAATTCTTCACGCACTAGTGCGTAAAGTATTTTCACTTCACGCACTAGTGCGTGAAGTAACTTACCAGAAAAGTAGTAATTTGACAGGTCGACATCTGTCATTGACATTACTTTACGCACTAGTGTGTGAAGTGACCTACTTCACGCACTAGTGCGTGAACAGAAATTTTACGTCTTCTGAATAGTGCTTAAAGTGAGTACTTTACGCGCGGTAGTAAAAAAATATTTTTTTCTCCAAACGTCAGAAAAACGTCACTTTGTTAACCCCTGTCAAGATGTCAGAAATTTGATTTCTATGCTGCTAGGCAAATCCAGCGGGTTAACACCTGTCGAGGTGGTAGAAATTTAATTTCTATGCTGCTTGGCAACCCCAGCGGCAGCAAAAGTACTTTTTCTACAAACGTCACTAAAAGTGTCATTTTTAACGGATGCTGTCAGTGTCTAAAATGCCATTTTATGACACTGGTGTTAAAAGTAATTACTTTTAGCACTAGTGCTAAAAGTAATCACTTTTAGTGCGTTTGTAGAAAAAATAGTGTATGATATTCGTGCTAAAAGTGATTTTATTTTGTTCAAAGGGATGGAACACTCCGCCTTCGGCATCGTGTCCCAAACTTCCCTTTTCACAAAATAAACTGTCACTTTTAGCACTTATATCATAAATTACTATTTTGTGCCGCTCGTACTTTAACTGCCGCTCAGCCGTTCAGTTACCTCCGAGCTTACTCCATCCGTTTGGAGAAAAAATAGCGTGTTGCATACGGAGTAGAAGCACTTTTTTGTGCAAAATTACTTTTAGTGCCGCTCGTAATTTTACTGCCGCTTAACCATTCATCTAGCCCCGAGCTTACCCCATTCGTTTGGAGAAAAAATAGCGTGTTGCATACGGAGTAGAAGCACTTTTTTGTGCTTCAGCAGTATTGCAAGCCTCACTACGTTCGGCTCGCAAACCTACTGCTTCAGCACAAAAAAGTAAAGCTTCTACTCCTAATACAACAATATACTATTTTGTCATACGCTCCCAAAAACAGCTATTTTACGGACTCATTCAAGTCCGTAAAATGCTTATTTTTAGGCCTAGTCCCTAAAAGTCGTCATGGCAACCTTTACGGACTATTCCAAAATTCCATAGAATGTCTAAATTCAAAAAAAAAAAACAGCTTCCATTATTTGTATTACTTATTTATACCGGGTGTTTTTCAAAACCCGCTCACCCCTATAACTTTTTTATTTTTCCAGATAAACAAATGAAATTTGGTGCGCTTATTTATGACCCGGAAGTGCATTATTTGACGTATTTAATTTTTTACTATCACTTCCGGTTTGACCGGAAGTGACCCTAACTTTTTGACATTTCATCACCAAATTATTTAAATTTAGATTAAAATTAGATTAAATCTAGATTAAAAAGTAAAAATTTAAATAATTTGGAAATGAAATGTCAAAAAGTGACAAATGAGGTGTCATTGTACTCGTAATGTAGTTTTCTATTGAAATGGGGAAAAATTTACCTGGCGTTTCACCGGAAGTGATAGTAAAAAATTGAATACGTCAAATAATGCACATCCCGGTCATAAATAAACACACCAAATTTCATTTGCTTATTTGAAAAAATAAAAAAGTTATAGGGCTGAGCGGGTTTTGAAAAACACCCGGTATAGTAACAACATCAAAAGCTAACAACTAAAGTAGGTAATCTAATAATTATTTGACTGATAAGTTATTTGGAAAAATGAAAATGGAATGAACAATTTTGTGCATTTTGAAAACTGGTATCTGTGAACGAAATTACTTCTTTCCCATTGTCAGGTAAATCTATTTTCTGAGGTGTAGCAAATGCGAACGATGTGGATGTACATGGTGAAACATCCGTGGAAGTGGTCACGATTTTTTTTTCTTCCATAAGCAGTTTGCAAACTTTCTTCTTTTTCTCAATAGATTCTTCTATATAACCTTCCGCCACTGTGGACGACCTAAATAATTATTGTTGTTTAAAACAAGTTCGAAAAATATTAATATTTTTACCTCCAACCTCCCAGGCGTTTGAGCGCTGTAAAATCCACACCTGCATCTGCGACAAGAGTAGCAGCGCTACGTCGGAAACAATGACCTGTATATTCGTTCGGGTTTGGTAAATTTAAAAATGTTGCTACAATTGAAGGCATCTTTCCGAATGAATGAATGCCGACCCGTTGCATGGTGCATTTTCCTTTACGATAGGAGATGAAGACATAATCATGAGGTACATTTTTTGGCCGAAGACAAGCATATTTTCTATACAACTCAACTGAATTGGCACTGTTCCCTTCGCCCACCACCGGAAACACTCTTTTGATATTAGTCTTCGTATCTGCAAGAGTGACTAGAAGGCAGTTGTTGTCTTTTTCTGTGATGTCTTGCACTTGTAGAGAATGCAATTCCTCTCTTCTACATGCTCCACAAAGACCAATGACAAGAGCAACCTTAAAATGAAATGAAATACAATAAAAAACCATCTACCTATTTAAAAATCATCTCCGCCAACTAACCTTAGTAAGTAAATAAGTTTCATCACTAGCCGTAGCCAGAAATTGATCGATCTCTTCTCTGGACAAAACCTTAGACTTCTTAGGCTCGTAACCAACCGAATTCCTCTTCAAAAAAGCAATTACTCTTGGAAATTGGTCAATGTGGATATTTTCTTTAACACTTAACACTGCTTTCAGCATGGAATATTTCGACCAAACTGTCGACGGTTTGAACGTTTGCGACTGTAATTTAAGAGAGAATTTTAATGGAAAAGCCTTGAAATACGCGTAAGTAGCTATTCAGTTTTTGAAATATTTGCTTACTTTTTCGTGTAAATAATTCAGCAACACATCTTCATTTACAACGAATATACCATTTTCGTGTTTCCATTCAATAAAAGCATCATATTCCTTATGGTAAATGGCACGAGACTTCCTAGGAAGTAAATCCAATACGATTTCTTTCGCCTTATCAGCAATATATTCCGGATTTTGGAACATTTTATGTGAGTTTCCACAAACAATTCTGTGACCTCTAACAAATTTCAACAATTTCAACAAATGATAAAATCATCAAATAAACAAACTTGTCTTGTTGCTACGATATCACTTATTTCAGCCAACTTTTTCAAACTTACCATAGAATTGACAATCATGTTCTGCAACGTTCACACTTCGCGAATGTTTTGCGCTGTTTATTGAACTTTTTGGATGCACCTTTATGATTTCAAAAATTAAGGAAAATCTGCAAATTTTAGCGTTCTGAAGAATTCTAAATAGCTATTCCGGACTCGGCTGACGCCTCGTCCGGAAACAGCAATGATTCGTCCTGAAAAACTTCATTTTAGGTACTTGTGACAAAAATAACTATTAACGCTCACGGCCGGACAAAAAAAGTGACGTCACAGAAATTTCCTATATTCCATCGCTTTGAACACCGTTTGCGGAAAAATACGCATGTTTTATTCGGAGAAAAGCACTTTTTGTGGCTCGTCTAAAATTGTCAAACATTTAGTCTCACCACAAAAAGTATCACTTTTATTCCTAATAAAATAATATACTATTATTTTAGATGCTCACCAAAAAAAAACTTCACTAATAAACTTTTGTTCGTAGCTCAATGACGTTAAAAGTTGACGAACTCGATTTTTTTGTGCAAGAAACTGAAAAATGCGTGACAAAGTATAAAATTCTATCATCGACAAATGTTGGATTATTATACTTGAGGTTATGCGATCAAACTGTGACCCCATTAGGCCTTGTCTCTGAAAAATGTCACAAATCCCACCGATGTCGATTGTTAAAGAAACTTACAAATACATCTCAATCATGATTTTCATGCAGCCACTCCAGAAAATAGAATAAAAGCATAAGCTCTAAAAAAAAGATTCTTAAATCTAAGAAGCAACCTTATTTGTGTGATAAAAGCGGAAACCATAAGCTTTATTAAATAATTTGAAAACTCTCATGCACAATCAGTATGTGCATTCGTTGCAATAATTAACCGAGCTTTCTCCAATGAATTAGTAAAAATGAAAAATCTATCATTTGAATTCCAGTACTGTGGTTATATACAAAAGGTGGAACAGAGGTGCGAGTGCCAAATTTTAACTACTGATTATTTACAAATCTTCCAATTCCTGATAATTTATCCAAGGCAAGTATTGAAAGAAATTTCAGATAAAATTACTAACTTTAAAACGGTTGTAAAAGTAGAGTTTTGGAACGCACTATTTGAACGGAAATATTTCGCGCCTTGATTCTACGTCATAGCTGCTGTATTTGAGTATGAATTAGACCAAACCTACGTCCGATATACAACACAAACTTACTCATTAGTGCAAAAAAGAGATATATCAGCGTCTGTCGGGTATCATTACATCTAGGCGCACCCTCAACATAACCCCACTTTTCGAGCGATTCCATTTTTGTCAATCATTGCGCACTGAGTTTATCGGCATCTTTATCTGGAAGCATGTAAAATATAAGGACGCGCAGACCGCTGTTTGAAATAAGTACAATTTTTTTTTTTTTTCTTTACGTAAAATCTGTTTTTTTTTTAAGATAAAAGTCAAAATGACATTATGTTGGCAATACACTGTAAAATTGTCAAGGCTTTCAAATTTTGTATGTAGAAAAGGCTTGTGTTGCCAACATAGTTACTAAATTTTTGACTTGGTGAATTATCTTTAAAAAAAGAACAGACTTTATATGTTGTTTGTTAAAATCAAAGAATCATCAACTACTGTTTATTTTGTTATGAAGATTAATAGAAAAGATATTTCAAAAAATTGTCCACTACCTTATTCGAAATTATAGTAGATATCTGAAAGAAATATTTTCTGAAGATTAGATGACATGATTTCTCAGGTTTTTAATTAAATTTTCAAAGATGTTTATAGCTCATATTGGGAGTCAACACGAGGTCGCGCCAGAATCTTCATGCACATTCGCCTTCCACTGTCCCGTATAATATCACTGATTTGTCAGTGATGCCTTTGATTCTAGATTCCAGATATAATAAACAATTCATGATAATGATGGATAGTGATAAAACGTAAAACATATTCTAATAGATCAGTGATTCTAATTGGGACGAGAAAAAAATATTACTTATGATACATAAACAGGTACCCTCTGTTATTACCAATAAATTTTAACCTCGGATAACTGCTGTGTTTTTTGACCATTATAGAGAGCAATGGGGCAAATTTAAATTGGACAAATAACCGATAATAATTTTGCTGGAATCGCCGCAGATAGAGACGTGCGACACGATAACTTCCGCAGGTTGAATATAATTTTGGTTACGGCAAATTGACTGATCTGTTGTTGATACGGCTAATTATGCGTTACAAAGGGAAAATTATGTGTGTGCACTGTTATATTATTGGATTTTGGGTAGAATAACAGTATTGAGAGTGTACTTGAACAAATCTGTATACATAAGATTAAACGAACTGATACAACGTACACTCGTGAGTATTGAAAGTGGGAAGCCCGACTGACAGGTTTTGTAATTTTTCGCTATTTTGGTTAAATCAGTCTTATCTCTACAATAGATTTTTTGTCAAATATAACAATCTGTCATTGCCTTAGGTATAGCTGGTGAGCTCGTTTTACAATAGAACAAATAAGGTATCCTACTTTATTGAATTAGGTTATTTTTAATCCATAACCCTAAAACTCATTTACCTATTAAAGTCATACTGGAAACATATAGGGGATGTTTCATGCACCTGCCCCGGCCGGATGTATCAAGTACATCCCGCGTCATCTCAGAAATAACCCTGAGAGGTGTTTATAGGACATCGCAAATGATGACAAGGCTGTTGTCTGCAACATCCCACGATGTCCCCAGGAAAATAGGAACCTGCCAGGGACGTCTTTATTATCCCTGATGGATGTTTCTGGAACGTTTCTGGGATGTTACTGTATTATTAGGGCAATGCTCATGGCTCAACAGCGACTGTGAAAGCTGTCAATTTTAAAAATATGTATTGAACACAAATTTTCAAAAGTGACAAGTAATAAAAAGCGCTTGTGTTGTGGAAAACAGAAAGTATTTATGGGAAAATAGTCATGATGTTATGGCTATATATACAGTGCGCACGTAAAGGTTGGAATAAAATCTATAAAATATACAGGGTGGATATTTTTCAAAAAACCTCGGACACGTCAATTTTTGATTTTATTGGCCGTTTTTTGATGATAATACCATATATACAGGATGACCCAAAAACAAGTTATAACAGCTAACTTTTTTTTTTTTTAATGAAAATACCAATTTTTTATTTCATTTTTAAATTTTACGTTAAATTCTGAACATATTTCATGTATCATGTCCTATACCTATCTTCTACTCTTTCGAAAACAATGACAGTTGAAAATTGACTTTTTTGCAACTTTAACAGGCTGTACAACCTAAACGGTTAATTTTAGTGGAAAACCGATTTTACATTCCTATCTTAGATTTTTATAAACTATCATTTGATACCAACTTTGAATTTAATTCATGGTTAAAAATTCCGGCTAAATCTAATCTCCGGTTAAATTCAAAATTGATGTCAAATGATAGTTTGGAAAACTAAGATAAGAATGTATGATCGGTTTTGCTCTAAAATTAACCGTTCAGGTTCTACAGCCTGTCAAAGTTGCAAAAAAGTCAATTTTCATTGGTCAATATTTCCGAAACAGTTGAAGATAGGTAAAGGGCATGATACATGAAATAGGTTTAGAATTTAACGTGAAAATGAGATAAAAAATTGGTGTTTTCATTCAAAAAAATAAAATTAGTTGTCATAACTTGTTTTTAATTCACCCTGTATACATGGTATTATTATCAAAAAAACGGCCACTAAAAGCAAAAATTGATGTGTCCGAGGTTTTTTGAAAAATATTCACCCTGTATGTTTTATAGATTTTATTCCAACCTTTACGTGCTCACCAGGAATTAGGAGCATTTTTTTTTAAATGTAAAGGCGGGTTTAAAAAATATAGCAAAAAATTTAACATTTCTTGCTTAATTTAAATGGAATGACCCATTTTTGAATATGTTTTTGGATTCTACATTAAATTTTAGCCCTGATATATGTTACATGTCCTATAATTAAATTCAGCAATTTTGGAGATATCGCTAATCAATGATTTTTCAATATAAATTACGAAAAAAATTATATTTCATCGTTGGAAGCTGGTGAGAGTGGTAAGTCTTGCTTATTACTATTGTTAATAATCAATATATTGAAAAGGTGTCCAATATTACATGAAATATGCAAAATTTTGCTCAAATCTAGCTTCACCTGATTCACCTTTTACGTAATTTACCTTGGTAAAAGGTGAACCAGGTGAGGCTAGATTAGAGCAAAATTTAGCGTATTTGATCTAATATTGGACACATTTTCGATATAATAATTAAAAACAATAGTAATAAGCAAGACTAGACGGAAACCTACTACTCTTACTAGTTTCCAACGATGAAATATAATTTTTTTCGTAATTTATATTGAAAAATCATTGATTAGCGATATCTCCAAAATTGCTGAATTTAATTATAGGACATGTAACATATATCAGGGCTAAAATTTAATGTAAAATCGAAAAACGTATTCAAAAATGGGTCATCACATTTAAATAAAGCAAGAAATGTAAAATTTTTTGCTATATTTTCTAAACCTGCCTTTACATTTAAAAAAAAATGCTCCTAATTCCTAATAAAAATCCCAAAAACTTCTCTATTTAACATTTTTTAGCACCCCTTCGTCCCCTTCAATTAACAGGTATATAAGGTAAAAAGCAATTTCGCTGGATAACCCTGTGGACATCGGATTGTGAACGGATACCTATGATATTTTGACAAAAAATTAGCCTTCTTTGACAGATGAATAACGTTATGTCTACGAGCAAACTTCATGCAGCATAGAACCTAATCCAGGAAATATTTTGCCGAAGTATGAAGCATCTGGCATCGCTGCTACGCTTTCAAACTGCCCCTTAATCTGAAAATGATCGACACTCCTACATGCAATATCAGTGAGTGAACAGTCCCAATATGGCAAAGGTATTTTTACCTACAGTACAAAAAAAAAAAAAAACATTATCGTTTGTGATTTGAGCTCGATGTCATAAGAAAGTATAAGAAGGCATAAGAAAGGTTTCGAGGCTCACAATAACTGTCTCAAAGATCTTGGAAATTCTAGTAGAATCATGGAAGGAGTTACTGTTTTGCTAGCTGGAGGTTATCGTTAAACCTTACCGTTTTACCTTGTTACATTGCTCGTTTGGCTCGCATTTCCTAAACTTCTAGAAGCAGAGATAGATACTAGGTACCTATATAAACTGACTTGAAGTTTATTGAAAATGGCTAGAATCTAAAAGATGATAGTTTCATTTATATTGAAAGCTTCACGACCGATTGTCAGGTAAGTGTTATTCCTTTTAACTTTCCATCTCTCTGCCCGGAAACAATGATATAGGAAAATAAAACCGTAACAACCTCGAGGAACTGGTACCAACATTCATATTTGTGACCTCAAATAACAAAACTCTCTCTAACAAAAAACATTAGTGTATCTAAATAGTCAACCATCCAAGGACCTTTTTTTTCAGTTATACATGTAAACCCCATACTTTGTGAGTGGCTTGCTTACATCAAGTCCTACAACTTTTCCTCTACGACTTTTCTCGGAAATGACACGTATGCGCGCAGGCGACTCGCAAACATGTCGATCTGACGTAGCTATGTTTCCTGATACATGTAATTCTAATTTTACGAATACTGTTTGATTTTTATGTCTAAATTACGGAAATCAACTTGGCCGACAAAAATAATGGCAAATTGGGGGAGTCCGACACCCCCAAAATGTCGATCTGACGAGGTTATGTTTCTTGATACATGTAAATCTAATTTTACGAATAATGTTTGATTTTTATGTCTGAATCAAGGAAATCAACTAGGCCGACAAAAATAATAACAAATTGGGGGAGTCCGATACCCCTAAAATGTCGATCTGACGAGGTTATGTTTCCTGATACATGTATGTCGGACAAAGGTAAGTCTTGATCAAATAATGTTTTCTGAATGCTAAATTAGTCTTGTCCGACAAGTCCGATAGGAAATAAAGTTAAGACTAGCAAAAATAGAAAAAAAATTAATTTAAATTTTCAAATTATTTTATAAAAGAAAGAATGAGGCACAATTAACATTGAAAATAGGGCAGGGCAACTGCATTTTGCCGATGCCGTCACTTACCCATGATTCAAGGCATTCGGCTGATTGTTTACCGTTAGTTCGTGTTTGCTGGGAAGGTAAGTCCTCATAATCGCGAATTGCGAACTTTTTTTCTGCGGAATTTTTCCTATTGGTCCAAATTATTTGAAATTATAATGGCGTGAAAATCTCGCGAATGTTTTCAACTTCTTGCAGCATCGAAAAAAGTTAAAATAATTTAACTTTTTGGCGAATAAACTAGCATAACCTCACTTCTTCTCAAATTATTTGTCAAAAAGTAATTTTTTTTCACTTTTTCGCGATGCCGCAAGAAGTTGAAAACATTCGCGAGGTTTTTCCGCCATTATAATTTCAAATAATTTGGACCGCAGAAAAAAAAGTTCACAATTCGCGATTATGAGGACTTAGCTTTAAACAAGCGTTTGGCCGCGTAAATACTAAATTCATAGGAATGAAGTAGCTTAGGTATAAATTATCAGGTAAACTTTTCAATATTTTTCATAAGTTAAAGTAGTTAAAGTACAATAATTACCGATTACAATAAAATGTATCTTTGCTGTTGATATTTTTTCGATTATGTATTATTTTTTGGAAATGTTTGCCATTTTTTTTGTCGGACACACATTTATTTACAATGTAGAGCTAATTTAAGATCGAAAAAAAATTTAATGAGAGTTACATGTATCAGGAAACATAACCTCGTCAGATCGACATTTTGGGGGTATCGGACTCCCCCAATTTGCCATTATTTTTGTCGGCCAAGTTGATTTCCGTGATTTAGACATAAAAATCAAACAGTATTCGTAAAATTAGATTTACATGTATCAGGAAACATAGATACGTCAGATCGACATGTTTGCGAGTTGCCTGCGGCATACGTGCCATATCCGAGAAAAGTCGTAGAGGAAAAAGTTGTAGGACTTGATGTAAGCAATCCACTCACAAAGTATGGGGTTTACATGTGTAACTGAAAAAAAAGGTTCTTGGATGGTTGATTAAAAAGGAGGCAGTTTTCTGAGCTTTTTTTATTTATTTCTTATTTGTCTTTGAGGATGTATAATTGTTTACTAAAATTTCATAAATGATTCAAGAATGATAAAATAAGGGTACATCGAGGGGCATCTTCTGTTTTTGAAAATATGCACACTCACTTGAATAATTAAATGTCGAACAGAAACTTTATTATCATCACTACAAGCTAAAAGTATCCATTCATGTTTTCATATTTTTTTATTTTAAGTTCAAAAATGGTAATTTGTTGAAATAATGGATTAAATTTAAACTATATGATGATATTTTTCATTTCTACAAGAAGAAGAGAGACGGGTAACGCTAGTCTAATATCAAATTACTTGTTATTAAGCAATTATTCCGCAGCAACCTTGATTCAACCCAAATGTCATTTGCAAGCATTTATTCCAAATTATGCTTATTTTGACGTTTGTGACACGGTTATTCTATCAGAAAATTATTGGTGTTGATGCCTAATATAATTTCCTGATATAATTTTAAAAAGTGTGTATTGTCTGGCTAGCCAAACGGCGAACTGTAATAGAATTTGCTGCTTTGCCAAACTTGACAGAAACAATAATAAACAAGTTGGTGACATTTTTTTTTGCAATATGGGCATATGTAGCATTTTGAAATGGAATAGAATCCGGCAGCATTGCGAAATGGAGGATGTGGAGAGACGTGATTATTCAGAGGCATGAATCTATTGGTTAGAGCCTGAACGACAGCACCAGTGGCGTGGTTATTGGTGAAACTGAAGAATTTTTTTCCTAATAATTTTTTGTTTATTTCCCTGGTGTTTTCGATACCACTGAACCCAAAGACATGGTTGTCATCAGGCGGTGTCAGTTGAGGTGTCAGTGAATATTCTTAGGTTATGCCCCATTTTTCTTCCCCCTTTCGTCTCTACCAAGTTACCACTTGCCAGACTATAGTAGAATCTGCCCCTCATATTCTCAAGGATATCTCCTGCAATGACCATAAATATAACAGTACTATGTATGACTTAGAGTTTGAAGCAGGGGTCAACAACTTCTGATGTACCTACTACAAACATATGATGAAGCAGTGAAAGATGGTGGCTGGCAAGAAGCTATAAATCAGGAATTGGATTCGCTCATAGAACACTGCACATGAGAATTAGTGTCTGCACCAGAAAATCAGAAGATTATTGATTCAAAATAGGTATTCTGTGAATAGAACCCCAAAGGCGAAAGTGTGAAAAAGGCTAGGCTTGTAGCTCGTGGATTCAAACAGTATTCACTTGATGAAGATGTGTACGCACCAGTTGCTAGAATGGTGACAATTCATGTATAATTATCCCTATTTCTTGAAAATAATTCATTCGTGCAGCAATTAGATGTAAGTTCTGCATTTTCATATGGAACTCTAGAGAAGCTAGTGTACATGAAACAACCACAGACACTTGATGAAAATCCTAATCTTGTATATAAATCTTTGTATGGTCTCAAGCAGGCACCTAGATGTTGGAACAGTTTGTTCCATAAAAATCTTGTAAATTTAGGTTTAGAAAGATCTAAAAAGGATCCCTGCTTCTATTTTGATGATAAAACTTTTCTTTTGGTGTATGTAGATCATGTGATCATATTCTCAGAAACTTCGGATGGATAAGCTTATTGAAGTCAGAACTTACGAAGCAATAAAAAATAAAAAGACCTTCAAAAGTATAGCCATAATAGGTTATACTATTACTGCGCATCCGCTAGCGCATAGCGCATTGCGGAATATTCGGCAAGCTAGAGACTTATGAAAGATCACTCCGATTATTCGATTCTGTTTCATCTTTTTCTCTCTTACCAATTCACAAGACAAGGACACCGTAGTAGTTACAGAGCTTTCCGAGCTGCATTGTAGAAACCTATGAAACATCCATAACTATAGAAACTGTGACCAGAGAAAACAAATCACAGAACATATCACCTATAGAAAAATATCTCAAATGGGAGAATCGCGACGAAGGTTTTTAGTTAGGTTTTCATTCAACGATGGCAACACTGTCGGGAGACAAGAGAAATTTACAGGTATCTGTGGTGTGGACAGTGATTTGTGTTGGTTGGTTTTGTCATTTTAAAAGTCAAGATTTGAATTTTTGAAATTGTGTTGTTGTAAACCATGGTCCCCACGCGCGTTAAAGTGAAAATTCAAAAAGTTTTGGTTGAAAAAAACCCTAATTTTTGTTCATATTTTTTTGTATTTACTCGTTTGTTTCGTTTCGTTCGTATTTCTATTTATTATTCGTATTTACTTTGGGATCTACTTATAGCTGATAGCTGCGTATCTCTTGCTAACTTACTAACTCTTTTTGCACTATGTTCGACATCGGAAACTTCCTGCCAGTCATAGTTTTTAAAAAAGTGAGGCGAAAAGAGCTAAGAGGAGTCAGCAAGCCAAATGCAGTTGAACATTAAAAATTATACAAAAATAATAAAAATATATGAAAAAAATCAATTCGCCTTTTTGTCAAGAATACTCGATTAGTTGGGTTTTCAGTCAACGAGGGCGCCGTAATTCATAACCGGTACATACCATTGCAGATACTTTTCTAGAGGTGATATGTTCTGTGAAACAAATAAATAACCTTAAAATAACGACATTTCTGTGTTGAAATTCGTCATTTCAACCAGATTGGGCGGTCGTCTAAAAGACTCGAACTCACAAAATCTAAAGAACAAGAAGAAGAAATTGTCATTTTTATTAAGGCACTCGGTATTGCGGACCTATAATATTATGTACAGCTAGGATAAACTGAACCAGTAAGTATACATGTTAGTTTGGTGATATACGTTCAATACGGCATATTTTTTCACTGTTTTAGGAGATCTCAATCAAAAGAGATAAAATGTAGTTATCAGGCCTTGGCCAGCTTAACTTGTACATACATTAAAGCATGTTTAAGGTATGTAATACTTGTAGCCGAAAAACCTAGTATTTTTTTTTTGTTTCAATTTATAATGTTTATTTTATTTTATTCTTGTAACTTTGTTGTTTATTGTCCAGCGGAGCCCTGTATAAAAATGAATGCCACTTTCCGTTGTAATTTTATAACTCAAGAACGGGCTCACCTAGCCAAATCAAATGTTTAGGCTTTGTTCGGACTATTTATTAGATGGTTTATGTGAAGTTTACACAAAATCGGTCGAGCGGTTCTTCATTTATCACAGTTTTTGTAATAAATGAATTATTCAATAAATGGAGGATCATTTTGTTAATGGGGATTTTGCTGTCAAATTGAAACTTTTTTCAGCGTTGACAGTACCAGCATGTTGTTATGTCATTAATTTAATTAAATTAAGTTTACAAAAAATGTGATAAATGAAGAACCGCACGACGAATTTTGTGCAAACTTCACATAAACCATCTAATAAATAGTTCAAACAAAGCCTTAACATTTGGTTTGGCTAGGTGAGCCCGTTCTTGAGTTATAAAATTACAACGAAAAGTGGCATTAATTTTTATATATTTAGATATTGGGTGAATCAGAAGTAGCTGGTTCTGAGTACACGTACAAAGACGCAGCAATAATGTTTACACAGCGGAAAAGTCAGGAAGATATTATTTAAGGCTAGCTGAATTTTTGTTGAGAACAACGCACTCCTCATTTTAGTGACCGCTAAAAGCATGAACTTGTAACATCATCTTTTCATTTAAACGGATACCAAAATGAGATAAAAGATCCAGCCGATAATTCGGTCAATCGGATCAATGTTTGTGAATGTGTTGAAGAAACAACAATAAATCTTCTGTGAATATAGTCATAAGTCACAAGTCAACATTTTGGCAATTATTTAAATAATTCCATCTCAACATTATGTTAATGAAGACCACTTTCAGAATTGCGCTTTTAACTTAGCACGATTCTGCGCTAGTGTATCAATGAAACTTGAAGATACATTTTCATCGTGTATTTTCTTGCGATCAAGTTTCTAATTTATCGGGTAAGTGCTTTCAAAATTTGGCATATCATCTGTAATAGGTTTGCCATCCAGTCCAGCTGGGGTATATGATAATGATATGCATGTATGCGCCGTTGCCTGTATGCAAATTCAACTAGAGCGGCACCAAAGTTTCAATTAGATTCCAAAATGATATTATCCTTTCTGGTTAAAAGTTTTTAATTTATTCGCTGCTTCACATCTAGTAACAACTTACAAAAAAAAAATAAAAAATAACTCATTCGTGCCACTGGTATCTGTCAGCAGATATGCCCCTGATCTAAGTTTATGATGAGAGTTTGGCACGTCAGGGAACCATTAATAACCCGGCCCTATCAGACGTAATTAGCGAATCTTTGCCAGATCGGCTTTAATGATTGGGGTCGTGAGGTATCGATTCCCTTTCCGATTGCAAGATCTGAAGGGCCATTTATGACTACGTCCGGCGATTTTGCACGTGAACTACTAAATTGAATGTGGGGTTTAGATAATCTCGTCACAACAAAAAATGTTAGGTACTTAAAGTTTTAAGGCAAGAATTTCGAGTTTAAACAAAGTAAAAGTTCCTGAAACACGTTGTTCATTTCGAATTTATTTATTTATTTTTTTTTTCAAATCCAAATGAGGACAAAAATATCCATTGGAAATTGGTCAATTACATAAAAAAAGTTGTATCAAAGCCTAAGCAATTATTATAAGTAAATTCGGATAAACCTAGGTGACCTTCTAACCCACATAACAGTGAAAGAACATTCATATTCTGTTCTTTTAGGAATGTTCAATGAATATTCTATGATTGTTTCGACTAAAATATTCGTTTTTGAACGTTCTATTTATGCACTAGGAATGTTGCTTCTATGCATCTACCTGAAAAATTGTGCTAAGAACCTACTTTATGTAACATTATTTGAATATTGCCATCCGAACTTTATTATAAGGTACCCTACAAAAAGTTTTTTCGGCTAATATCTCTATCAAGTTGTAACGTTTTCAATTTCTTGGCTAATATACTACCTTGTTTTGCTCTGGTCGATATGGTTCCGTATAGAACTATAAAGGAATAAATGAAGAAACAACTATCTTTTCTGTGCCCAGATTTTGTTACCTTGAGTACTGCCTTCTACTAGAAGTTTTTTTGGTTCAGGTTTGGAATTTTGGTTAATTGATCTAGGAAGGTTTGATTCAGTACGGCAGGGCCCGCTGTTATTGATTAGAATCTTATATAAAGGAGAGATTTTTTTTTATCATCTCTGTTTGCAAATCCAAATAATAAATAATCTGAGATTTTGATAAATTGTTGTTTACTTCTTTTGATTTTTCATTTCGATCATGTCATTGAACAGCTGTTTTGTCTAGGCGTTTTCTTTAGACCTGTTCTACTTTTTGATATAATATGTTCTATAGGCATTTTTCAACATTCATTTTTTTCACAACCCACTTCCAGTTCGTATTCTTGGGGTGAAACTGAACACGCTTTTTTCTATAATTTTCTTCAATGTCAAAATTAGAAGTTTGACAAATGAAAGCCTTCTTCCGAAATCTAAATGAAGAGTCAGCCCTTTTGATCTTGAGACTTGATACCGTTGGTCTCGGCCCTAATTGATTTTGGGTGAGACTTTTTGGAATTTTGTGGCAGGGAACTCAAGGTTTAGACTAATTTCTTGTTGATAATTGTCTAGAGTCGTCCCTTGGTCATTTTGGATTTTGTTTCGGTAAGTTTTGAGATTTTCTTCAGGAAATATTAACCTACAACACGTGTTCCATTTTTTCAATAGGACTGTTCTGAGCAGCTTTTGGGAGTTTAAGACTTCACCTTTGGTCTAGAGTATCCCTCAATTTGAGGTAAGATTATTTCTAATATTTGGGGCTCGATTTGTTTTTTTATACGAACATCGTTATAGGGTCCTAGTGCTAGGCTGTAGCTAGACAGTCTTAGGCTATAGTTGGACAGTTGCTAGGCTGTATTTAGAGAGATTCTAGACTGGATCTAGATTGCTCTCAGTTGGGGCTTTGGTAGCCTTTCTTCAGCAACTCTCTTGGTACCACTCTGGCAGAACCACGTCGAGTTTTACGTTAAACAGATACAACGTGGATAGGACTCATGACTCACTGACACCATACCATTGTCTATCTACAGTGAGACCAAACATGTAGATAACCTCACTTTTGGAACTTCTGGATTTACACATACATTTGAAGATAACTAACACTTGTATCACATGTAAGTTACACCTTTTACTATTTAGGCAAATCCTATGCAAATCACTTGACACTGAATTACGTCAGTGCGTGCCCCTTAAATAAAATTCTAGAATTTTACCCTGAGGTTGCCCTAATAATAGTTTTTACCTTTCTGGTGTTTAATTTGCCTGTTGGTAAAGTGTAACCCATACTGTACTTTTTTTATCACTCACGAGTGTAAATACCAAACCGTTTTAGTCATGTTTACTTGAAATTTATATTTATCTATTACTATTTACATTAAGTTTTTTTATAATCAAATATTTATAAATTGGTACAAGCCATAATATATATGTTACTGTAAATGCCCGAAATTCGGTTAAACCTAGGATAAGCGCGCTAAACCTAGGATTTACCAAAAGCAAGTGGTAAAAGCCCGAAAACTAGTTATTTTGCTTTTATTTCGGACTTTTACCGGACCCAAACAGTAAATCTTAGGATTTACCACACCGCATTGGTAAAAGTACGAATACCACTGATACGTTACAGAAATCGATATCGTGAAACGATAATCGTTAAGAAAATTTCTTGAGTCCTGGAGATGTTCCATCTCAGAAAATTAGCGTAAAAAGTGCTGTGCGAAAATTGTCGTTATGTACTGGCCAAGGATTTAAGAAATGCAATCGCATTCAAAAATGTTCCACCAAAATATATTTGTGTAGATCCTCTAAAATACTCTGCAATTCTAAATGCCATGGAAGTTTGCCCTGTATCAATAAATGCATTTTTTATGGAAATTTTCAGTGACCAGTCAGCTACCCGTTGGTACTCTCGTTTAAGGCCAGTACGACTTCTGTTTACATTAAAAAATATTGAAATAAAAAGTGTTTTGGTATGACTTTTTGTTTCATTTATAAAGTAGGTATCTTATTTTTAGGCTTTGAAATTTTATTGATTATGGATTTACGATATCGATTTCTGTAACGTATCAGTGGTATTCGTACTTTTACCAATGCGGTGTGCTAAAACCTAAGATTTACTCTTTGTGTCCGGTAAAAGTCCGAAATGGAAGCAAAATAACTAATTTTCGGGCTTTTACCACTTGCTTTTGGTAAATCCTAGGTTTAGCGCGCTTATCCTAGGTTTTACCGAATTTCGGGCATTTACAGTAACATATACACATTTTAACAACTCCTGGCTATCCCTATATATTATATTGTTATTATTTTTTAATAAAGAAGCCAGATACATTATTGTACCTACCTAATTAGTTGTTTTATTGGTAAGCTCTCCAATTGCATAGGTTTTGATATAACATCAATAAGTAATCCTCCTAGTTAAGTCACAATTAACTTGGTGGCGCCCAAAGGTAAGATGTATACAAGGAACCCATAGACCCATGGCCTCCGAATTGAAGCTGACTAGCTGTAGCAGTATAATTAGGCAATTGCCAAATAAGTACGCAATAAAGTATTAAGAATATACCTACCAAGTTGTGCTGAGAAGTTTATGTAGGTAGGTTACTAGTACAGTAAACAGTGACAAATAAATCGCATTTACTAAAAAAAAATACTTAATGGCTGAAATTTTGAGGGTGTGTTCGGGGGCATGTCCTGAGAAAACTGAGTTTTCGTATTCGAGGGGGTGGGGGAAGATACTACCCTCTTTATGTAGGGTTGAGTTCGTTTTAATTCCGTATTTTCGGTGCTTTTGCCCGTACCGTCAAGTCCGAGAGATCAAATTTGTGGAAAATAAAATTATCCCTCTAATAATAATAAAATCAAGGTCATAGGACGATTAGGTGAATCACAATGGCCGGTCAAAGATCAAAAGTGGGGGGTAGTTTTGATGGTTTTTCGTGAATACCGCGAAACCGGTAGGTTTTTTCGCATACTGCTTCGATGCCATTTCGAAGTACTTGAAATTACCTACAAAATGAGTGCTCAAACACTCATCTACTGTGAATAGTTTGCTGTCAATCCGACGACCAAGTTGACCGCGCGCGCCGATGTTGTACTTTCCGATAAGCTAGAAAGTTGAAATTTTCAAGGGACTTACAATTTTTAATTTTGTCGAGTCAAAACAAATGAAATTTTCAGGGGAAGTAGAGAAAAAGTTCCTCTATCGAATGGATGGAAAGACGAATTTTTAAAAAAATTTGGAGGAAAAACATGAAAAACGCAATATCTCGAGAACTTTGCGATCTAAAAATGACGTCCCAAAGGCTTTGGGCCGATTTGGATGAAATTTAAAGGTAGGTAAAAGGGGTCTAAAAAAGGTTTAATTTCAAGTTTCAG